>CM076416.1:14610666-15104438 GCA_038363315.1 Mugilogobius chulae
TGTCGCACCTCCTTTTTACTCTCCTAATCACTAAGTCTTTCTGTGATTGAATACAGCCCTTTTTTACCTTCCACTTTGCAAATCTGACCACAGTTAGATTAATGTCGCTATAAAGATAATTTAATGGAGTGTTTTAAAACAACAAAAACTGGTGCTGCAGGAGTTTCAGGACTGTAATGCCTCTGTAGATTCACATAACTTGTCACAAAACCAGCTACACTCTGCCACGTCAGTCTAAACTTAGTCTGCTGCTGTCAACCTGTTGTTTCTGCATTTAAAGATCACTGCACAAACAAATGGCTGTCATGATAATTGTCCACCCAAGTGTTTGACCCAGGATGCTGAAGCAAAATGTTTTGCTTTTTAATGGAAAAATAAATTACTTGTTTGGGAATGGAGGACAGCAGGAAATGACACATGCATGTTTAAAGTGGTGTTTCTAGGTCCCACCTTCACAGCTTGGCAACAGAGCTTCTAGAGTCATTTGTTTTATATAACATCTATATAACAGCTGTTTATTTTAGTTTACTGGGTTGATTTTGGTAAAACTGAGAATAGTTTTCAGAAAAATACATAATGTGAGTATTGTTGGTTGTAAGGATGCACTGATCCAGCTTTTTCAGTTCCGATACCGATTCCGATACTTTGGCTTTAAGTATCTACCGATACCCGATATCAACCGATACCAGTGTAAGGACTGAAACAGCTTCTCTTTCTTATTAAAACATGAGACATTTGGTCATTTAGTGTTATGTAACTGTTAATTATAGTGCAAGTCACAACTTCACAACTTAATCTGGATAAAATGTCCAATAATATGAGACATTCTGGTTTAACACCAACCAGTAAATTAGTCTCATTATGTCCAATAAAAGGCACAACTAGGATATCGGCTGAACCGATATCATTTGAGTCGATACCCGATCCAGCAAAATGTCCTGAATCGGCACCGATATCCGATACCAGTATCGGATCGGTGCATCCCTAGTTGGTTGGTTGTTAGTTGGTTGGGTTGATTTAAATTTTAACCCCAGAAACAAAATAAAGATTAATGTCAGTCCAAAAGAAAAGTATAAAACATGTATTACCTGGATTTTAATCAGAGAAATGAGAAATGTCAGTAAAATGAACCATAAAAAAACAGAAATGGTTTTTTAAACAGTTTAAACAGCTCTTTGTAATCGTTATTTGATCAACTCCTGTTGTAGCCTTATTTTACTATAGATTATATACTCAATATTTACAGTTTACATATTTTCAGAAAGGACTGATTATTATTGATTCATTTGCTCTTGTCCTAATCATGAACAAAAAGGTAAGATTTATTTTGGGAGGAGTAGTTTTTTGATGCAGCACAGCAAGAAAGTTTAGTTAAAGAAAAATAAATGTAATTGTTTAATAGAGATTTTGCTGTTTCTTTTAGATTTTGCATTGCTTAAGACTCTCTCTGCTCTTGCTACAGGTGCACATTTTGTGAAGTTCTTTGCTCCTTGGTGTGGTCACTGCAAAGCCATGGCTCCAACATGGGAGCAGCTCGCAGGCACATATGAGCACTCTGATGACGTCAAAATAGGAAAGGTTGGTCTCTGAAACATTTTGTGTATGTTTTGCATAATGTGAAACTGGAATTGCTCAGTTTAGACTTTGTTAAAGAAAAAGTACCTTAAACCAAGCCTGAGGACAACAAATTGAAAATTACATCTTAACTATAATCTGGCATAATTACGCTGTAATGCATGTGTTTGATCACTGGCACTTTCAACATATAGAAAATACATCAGAATTTAGACAAAATTGCTTATCATGAAAAAAAAAAGTCATAGAAAATTAACTAATCCATTATTGCTAAACTTTGTCAGTCTCTTAGTTATAAACAAAAAAACGAAATCAGAACTGCTACAGAACAGTGTTTTGGGGTAAAATGAAATTGGTTACCTGCTGTGGTCTGCCTCTCCTCTAGTGTAAATCTGTGGTAAACTATTACTATAGAAGTTGAGTTTAGTTTCACTATTTCCATTTCTCATCTGTCTCTTGTGGTTTGCAGGTGGACTGTACACAGCATTACGAGGTCTGCTCTGAAAATGGTGTCAGAGGATATCCCACACTAGTCTTTTTCTACAATGGAGAGAAGGTGTGAACAAAATATCTACATGGCTTTTTAAATACTTTGCATACAGCTATTAACTCATTTTGAATATTTTATCACGGTTTAGACTGAGCAGTTCAGAGGCAAGAGAGATCTGGACTCTTTCAAAGAGTTTGTGGACAACCAGCTCAAGACCGTTCTTGCTAAAGATGAGCCAGAGCCAGAAGATCCCAGTGCCAATGAGATTCCCACAGAGGAACCACCAAAAGAGGAAGAGGAAGACAAAGTAAATACAGAGGAGTTTTGACATAATTGGTATATTATAATTTTAGTGAAAAGTAAAGCTAAATATTACCAATCCTCCTTTTCTTCAGTCTAAAGTGTTGGTCCTGACAGAAAGCAACTTTGATGAAACCGTAGAAAAAGGTCTCACCTTCATCAAATTCTACGCTCCATGGTAAGCTTAATTCCATAATTTGTGTAATGTAGTTTTATGAATAGACATCTGAAATTTGTTCTTCCAGGCTAAAGCTTACAAGATTACACATTTACTTGAAAATTAAGAATAAGTGATCGCCCATCATTAGTAATAATAACCAGTGTTTTCTCATCATTCAGAAGATTATTCAGGCCTGTCTTAGTCTAATCTAACTGAACACAAAATTTGAAAAACAAATTATTTAGTCTATTCTCAGTGCCACAGGGTTGTACCCCGACTGTTAGTGACACAAGTGATCCATAATTGATTGACTTAATGTAATCAAATAGTATGTTTATGACAACACTGTACAAACATCATCAGCTTCTTGTTCAGCTTGTTTTTGACTATAGTGGAAAAAACAAAAAAAATATCGCTACTGTGTTTCCTTGGCTATTGGGAAGAACTTGGTAAAAAAAAACACTGGTAAAAAAAAAAAAGCATTCAAATGTGTTCTACTTGAGCCTCCGTATGAACCAGTGGGAAACAGTGAATAACATAATGGTCATGGCATGTTTTGTCTTACTGGTTAAAAACAAATGACCTTAGAAACCAGTTGCATGCGAATGAGATATTTACATAGTTTGAAATGTATTTATCCAGGCGCTGAGTGGGATAATATGATGTAATCGTGTTGTGTAGGTGTGGCCACTGTAAGAACCTGGCTCCAACTTGGGAGGACCTCTCCAAGAAGGACTTTCCGGGCCTCACTGACGTCAAGATCGCCAAAGTGGACTGCACAGTGGAGCGCACACTCTGCAACAAGTACTCTGTGAGTACGCTTCTGTCACTTACAATTTAGGAAAAAAAATGGCTAAAGGGGGGCTAGCACAGTGTGCACCTCATCTGTCACTTTTAATTAGATTTGTAGAAGAAATCAGGTATTGATCAGGATTTAGTCAAAAGGAAGGAATTTGGACTAATCAACACAAACTATCTGAAGCTAATATCCCTAGAAGCTCATTTGTTTACATGTTAAAATTATGTGTATGGTTAGTTCTTGATAGTCAGTGACAGAAATGATCTGTTTGCCATGGTAATATGTTAACTTTTGCTGCTAAACTAGCCTAAACTTACCTGGAATGAAAATCTGTAGCCTGTCTCTGTATTCTGAATCAAGCTGAAGAAGCCTGAAAAATGTCATTCCAATTGAGAGAAAAGCGCTGACATCTTTCCCAGCTCTGTGTGCATGTCTTTAAAAACTAATCGACCAAAGTGAGTTTTTTTTGTCAGTGTCCGCAAGCCACTTGCAATGTGATCTACTTGACTTGAACTACTGCTGACTTGGAGAAAACCCAGTGGCGGAAGGAGACCAAATATCAAAAATTATATCACAAATTCATCTGATTGGCCAGTTTAGGCCTAATAGGTTAGGTTTGTTTATGTTTTTGTTTAACCTTATTTTGAAAATGCAAAACATTAAGAACTTACAATATTGGCCTGAGGTTTTTTTTTAGAGCTTAAGACAAAATAATCTTCTCATCAATTATTCTCACCTTAATTCTAACATTACTTTGCCACTACCCTAACTTTTCTTCCCAAAACTTTATAATTTTGAATTAACTTTAGCCAAAACTACTTGTGTGTAGCGATGAAAACAATACAGCACTTTTTTTTTATTTTTTCTAAGTCTCATCCTTTTGTGGTCACTATAGCAAAAGATCCATGTTGGTTAAACCTTTATCTGTATTCTTTAGGAGTGTCCCAAAACACTCTTTAAGTGGTTTAGTATTAGTTTGTTTATGGAGCTTTTATTGCAAAGAGGTAAATCATTAAACCCATCTGTGGTTGTTACAAGTAAATTGGTGTTTACTTATTCGTGTTTGCCAAAGTTCATCCTCTGGTTTAGTCACAAGTGCTCTGTCATTGTCATGAAGTTTTCACTTTGCTAAAATGACTGTTTTTTACCTTGAAAATGCCATATTTTGATATAGAAAGCAACAGTTGTTTTTCAGTTCCACATTTTTCTCCGATCGAAAGGCCCAACACAGGTTTGAAAATGTCAAGATAAAAACTGAAACTATAAACAAATTACCCAAATCTACATTTTCATTTCACATGCCAGCACCACTCATCACCATCAACATGTAAGTTTAGGACATTAAAACGGACCAAAAAGATAATGTTATTATAAATACTGTATGTTTTTTTTAATTTGAGTCCTGATGGAAAACTGTGTAGGTAGAAATCTATTAAGAATTTAAGTCTCAACTTTCATCTGCAATAATTGTTCGACTTGTCAACAAAAAAATTAACTGATAAGCTGACTAGTTGACCACTAAAACTAAAGATATTCTACATTTAGATGTATTTATTTTGTGTCATTATTGACAGAACTGTAAGGACTTGATTAAAAAACACATACACAAAATAGCTGTGATCATTTTGCTTAATATGAACCCAGCTAGTTTGAGGTTTTTTTATTATTATTATATTGTGATCTGTATTATCACAATCATTGAATAACCTAATCTGGACATTCCTAATACAAGGTTTCAGCAAGATTTTACAGAATCTGAAAAAGTCTTAAATAAAAAAGTGTAAATTTAAAAAGTCGTACCGTACTTTTCTAATGAAGCAATTTCTGTCAGATCTATTTCACACTGCTGCAGTTTTGTCGTAAAATTTTCAATAATAATTTCAAAAATAAAAAAAAAATGTGTGTGTTTCTTCTTCTGGTATTTGGTTGATGGAATAGATCAAATGCTTTGTTGCTGTTTAAGTTGTGTTCTTTTTTGTTAATTTAATAATTCTATCAATAACATAAAACTGTATCTAAAGAAGCCCTCAGGAACAGAACCAGTATTGTAAAATACTAAAGGCTACAACTCACAATTAGGTCTTTCTCTTAATTTGACTTCATGATACCAGCAGAAACCAAATCTCATTTTTAATAATCCTGACTGTTTTGTTTTGGTGCAGGTGAGAGGATACCCCACGTTGTTCATGTTCAAAGCCGGAGTTCAGGGCGAGGAGCACAATGGTGGACGAGACCTGGAGAGCCTTCACAACTTTGTAATGAAGCAGGCCAGAGACGAGCTTTAAAAACCCCACTACGCCACTCACTTTCTACCACTCTGCTCAAGTAACTGCATATCAGGGCTAAGGGACGTCTACCTTTCCTATTTTTGGACAAATCTCTGTTTCTACCTTTTGGATTTCCAGTCAGTGACACACAGACTTTCTTATTTTTGGATCTTGAATGTTTGAATGAGGCGCACAGCTTTTAACAAATGAAAATGGTGGGAAAACTTTACGGTATCAGGTGGGTATAAGAAGCAATCAGAAGAATTTAACATGTCACACATTTGTTGACAGTTGTAGCAGTGAAATGTCTAACTTTGTTTCTGATTAAATTTTAAAGAAAAATTTTTATTCAGGGGTTCTGTGGTTATAAAGAAATGTCACTTAAGAGATTGTAGAATTTATCTTACCCATAGTCGAGTGTTAAGTTGAAGGTACTTTCTATCCATTATGTGACTTAACTCTCAGGGATTGGCTGCGCTGCCGGGAGATGAGATGGAGAGCTTACAGATATCGAAACGTGTCTAGTCATAAATATTGTTTTTTTGTAATTTTTATGTATGTTCAGTCTATGAAGTGTAACTGTGGTACTGGTCAGCCTCCATCGCATCTCCACACAAAGGTTTTTACTCCGAGACCATGTGCCATTGATAGGCCGCTGAATTTTTCGTTGTTACCTTCAGGAAATCGACTCTCTCTCAGAATGACAGAACAAACTTTGATCTGAAGTGTCCCCTAAATCATTATTTGTGAGCTTACATAGTCATTGTATGAGTATGTACCAAAATACCATTCATTACCAAAGACCATGCCAAACAAGATGTGTGAGTTGTGTTCGTCCCCAGGATTGAACGATGAAGACTAAGGGTTGGGGGTGAGAATCAGCAAAAAGTCCAGCTTATTTGGGATGCCCACTTTGCAGACTGGATGTCTAAGAGATATTTTATAGGAGGCAGGAGGTGGTATAAGTAGGGGCTCTTAAAGATACAGTTGTGGTAAAACTTGGGATAACATGCATATTAATTCTCATTTCAAATCTTCTTGCACTTGAGTTTTCCATCTTTGCGTTGTGCAGTCGCCCACTGCTGCTGATTGTAAGGCACTTTCAGATTCAAACACCACACAATAATATTTTCATAGGTTCTTTATGGATAGCACATGGTCTAAGGATCTCCAGTGACAAAGTATTTTCTTTAAGCTGTGGGCTTTCATCGCCCATACATTTTGTACAAAAAAGTGTTTAATTGCAAGTTGTAACATGAGATTTCATAATAAAACTTTTTTCCAAAAATAATTCTCATTTTGTTCTTGCATCTGCCTGATTATAAGGAATGTGATACATTTATATAAAGGTGCAATAAATAAGCAAAGAATGTACAAGTATTTACAGTCTTAAACATGGTCACACAGACAGCAGCTTACCAGAGGTATATTTTGTACTTTATGATGGTTAGGCACATTAGGTACTTACTAGTTATACATAAAATAAGACTCCTTAAAGCTCCTAATTTACGCAAAATAGTCTCCTGTAAAATTTTAGCCATGTCCAATTGTATTCTCTTCAGAAACACACAGTTGTTCTGTCTTTTATTCACAAACTGTCAAACTTTTACGTGATCTGTTTCACCTAGTTATGTCATTAACTAGTAGGGTTAAAGCTGACAGCCATATTTCTGGCTCAAATGATCAGATTTATTCTAAATTATAAGACCCAATAAGCATAAATTGTTGTCATTTGGGTGGTATTTTAGCTTAAATAGGATTGCTATAAAAAGTTTGAAACTTCTAGTGCACAGCAGTGAAGTAGTTTAAGTAAGTTAACATTAGCTATAACAGCAAAGTTAGGAAATCCCAGGCTGAACTGTTCTAGTAAAGGTCTGATGTAGTTTAAAAACATTGGGACTGCTGGATTACCACTTGAATATTTCGCAAGGTGGAACATTGTTTTCACTTTGAGAGAAAATTTGTGTGCTAACCATGAGTAAATAAAACACTGTGTTTGTTTCAGATGAGAACATTAAACTATTACCTGTATATAACGGATCCAAATGTAGCGTAAAATAGGCCCTTTAAACAGTCCATAGTGTTCAAAGCTCACAGTAACAAGTGCGAGTGGAAAGATGTTGCCACTACACACAAAACTCAATATAATTTTACCTTTGGGCTGAAAAAGCAGAGGGCTAATTTCAGCCGACTGGCACAGCTGCCCTTCAGCCCACTGTTTTTGACTGGCTAAATGTTTTTCCACGATCTCTTGATGGCTTGTCAGGAGTGGAAGCATTTGTTAACTTTGCGAGTGCAGTTACATGGAAATGGCCCTTTGCGGTATGTCAGAGGGATAAGGCTGTATTCTTGACTTCTTTGGAGGAAAACATCACTTCAGCCACAACATGCATCACGTAGAGGCGGCCGGGTGCATCGCGGCTGGCAAATATTGACAGGAGAGGATATTTGGAGCAGCTCACCTCTGAAATAGCTCGCGGTCACTTTGGTTGAGTCTATATTCTGTATTTCTGGAAGGCAAATTTGAGTTGTGATGAAAATACTTGAATGCAACGAGTTTATCATGTAGGCTGTGATAAATGCATTGAGCCAAGTTATATTGTTCACAACCGAGCTTGTTGTTATATTAATATCAAAAGCAACATGATAAAATCCATGAAATGTTTTGGCCCACAGTGGTGAGAAAAGGTGCCTTATCTTAGTTCATAGGCTCTCCATTCACATAATATACAAACAACGCTCAATTTGTCCCACATCCAAAGAAGTTGCCTCCAAGTTAATGCATAAGTCCTTTCCAAGCTTCTCCATAATTGTTTGCAGCCCTTTAGCAAACCAAAAAAGAAAAGTGTAATCCTTTTTGGGTTTCAATGGCAGCCACACGCTCGCACAACCATATTCTTGTATTTTTTAAGGATGACATTGGAGTTGTCGTCGAAGTAAAGCACGGAGATGGCGTGGAGTTTCGTGGGAGCGCAGCACGGCTTTGGGACGTTTTCAGGATTCATCAAATGCACCTATGAAAAATGACAAAGAAAGAAGTTCACAGATTATTGAGAATTGTGTGTCATGTGACAGACTTCTCCAGTTCGGACTTATCGGTGAATTATTGAGTGTTTGGAAGTATTAATAATGTCGAGTCTTACCAAAGTCTGGACGATTGCGTGGTTGGTGGCGTTCATGTGGGCGTTTAAAGGGAAGGAACACTCGCCGTCGCAGTAGTTGGCGGCGTAACCCTCAGGAGCAATGATCCAGTCCTGAGGTAACAGTGAATATAAACAATTATTAGACTTTTCTGTGGCTCAAATTTGACACACTGTTCATAGTGGTAGTTTGGTAGATTGTTATCAGTAGTAATATTAAAAGAAAGTAAAAAAACACACAAAAACAAAACCAAGTTCACAAAGAAAATATGTTGAAAAGAACCAGAACTAGAGCAATGTTGAAATCATTTTGACAAAGGGCTGGTTGCAAAAAATGTACCTTTCTAATCTTTGACATAGTACAGACAATAGTCTTTGTATTTGATTATTGTGTATTTATTGAAGTGAGAATTACTGAATATACATCTGTATTAGTTTGAAAAAGGACTTACTCTTAAAGTTACAGACAAATTATTGCACCCAGATTACTCCAACACTATTATAATATTAAAGTAAACCTAAGACCTTGGCCGCACAAACGGAGGTGGAGAGCGCATTTGGCCCCCGGGCCTTGGGTTTGACACACTGATAGCATACTCTAGGGAAGAGAACATGTTCAGTTTTCTCACCAGAAACACTATTGTGTAAGCCTGTAACAATAAATTTTGCAAAATTACTTTGGTATGTTCAAGCATATTTTGTAGTTAATGTAGTTAAATAATAAAAATATATAGTTTTGGCTTAATTTGTTGCTGGTTGCTAGACAACTACCCAGTCATCCTCTATGAACAGGAAGTAAATATTCACTCCTAAAAAATGGCTAAACTAAGGTGACATTTGTAAAATGATTAGAATAGTAAAATATAATTTGCTTAACTGCAGTTTAGTCAAATAAGTAGCTCAATCAATGACACTTTAAACAAATAATTGTGTTTTTCAAAGCTGATTTTATGACTACCGTTTAGAATTCTGAGAAATCAAAAATTGAAATCTTTTTTGGCTGGATTAAGATTTTCTTTTTTTATATTGTATTATTATTATATTGTAAATTAACTACACAGTCCTGTTATACCACAAGACAGCAGGTTAATGCTGAAATGAGTTAATCGCACAATCACTACTAATAAACTGATGCAATTATAGCCAATCAAATAATCATTTGTTTAATTGTAAAAAACTACAAAGCACACCACGTGTTGAGAGAAGAGGTTTTAGGATTCAGACAACTTACTAATCACTCTAAAGTATTTTGTGCACAACCTCTATATAATAGTTCTTTATTTCCCTTGCCTGCAGATGTATACTATATATATATGTAATTTTAAACTTAAACTGAAAATTGGACACAATCTTTAGACAGTATTGCCAATAACAAACCCCGCCTCAAAACCCCAAAGCCCGATGGGTGACAGGGACAGCTTAATAATGATGCAAAACACTTTTATTTCTGTACATTCAACATAGTCTAAGCCTTTTCAGTACATGAACCTCATTTAGGATTTTCAAACTCTAAACTATTTGCAGGTGAAGAGTTCCAGCTCGTTTCCTTTGAGAAATTATTGCTTGTTCTGGCATGTTCCACCGTATGACATTAAGCCTATCTTGTGTTACTCAATTACAGGGGTTTGCATTGACAATAATTACCATAAAACACATCTCCATGGAGACAAGCAGGTGGCAGACCATCCAGCAAAGTTACATAATGCACCTTTAACCTTTCATAATAGCTGACAGGCCAAACATTAGCTTCTACGTCCCTGCAGAGCTATCACAGAACATTAAACGATTCACTCCATCTTAATCTTTTGAATGAGGCTGAAACTCAAAGCACAACTACTACTATTGTGAGCTCACAGAGTTTATTATTTTAGCTGTTGTAGATAAATTTAGGCCTGACCCCACGTCTGAGGACAGATCCCTGCTGAAGCTCTTTAGTCTGTGGAATCACTCAAGGAAGCAATTCTTCTCTCCTCTTTCCTTCCTTCCTTCCTCACTCGCTCGCTGTGTTGTATGTTTCGCTTTGACAAATTCCCTGCACACGTTTAATCCTTGAAGTGCTTTAGTCTTTTGCTCCTGTCTGTCTGTAGTCTGGTTGTTTTCCTCCAGTTCTTCCTGTGAGCATCTCTGTACTGGCAGCTCTCCTCTAGATGTCACTACAGCTGTGTCAGACTGTTGGCTCTGCCTTCAGTGACTGTACATACTGTTATCTGTCTCACAGGTACAAAGCAGTGTTGTCACAGAACTACAATTTCATCCTTCATTTCAGTATTAAGAACAGTGTAGGGAAGAAAACTGTAATTAGTAACATACTTCTGAATATACCTGCAACAAAAATGCATTTTCTGTGTATTCTGTCATTTTGTCTATATTCAGATGACTATATTCCGAATACTTAAAATGGTTTCACAATTCACACTGAACTGCATTTTATTTTTATAGTGTTTAAATGGACTATTGAGGGCTAGGCATTAATTTGTAAGATAAGACTACCCTTATCATAAATTACATTATTAAATCTTGAAGCAACTTAAAAAGTTGAAGAGCACTGTTTAAAGGCTTACTTAACCAGGAAACTCCCACTGAGATTGGAATCTCATTTTAGGGTAGTTCTGGGGAGGGGGGGGGGCCTATTTTACTTGTTTTTAGTAGTAGGGGAAACCGGAGCACCTGGAAGAAACACAACCTATGCAAACAAAACCAGTTAAACCCAGGAACAATCATACTATATTTCCCCAATAATTTCTTAAGTTCAAAGAGAATATATATTTTTTATGACATATTATTAACAATGTCCTTTTTGAGACATTTGTAGTTTGTAAATATTAATTTAATGAATTCAAAGTTAAAAAGTTAAACGCCTGTGTCTGTACTTTGTAAGCGGGCTTGGATGTGTCCAAAATCAACTTTTATGTGTCTTAGAAGACCACTTTCTTGTTTCCATGGAAATGGTGTCCCTTCTACTTCAATGTTTCACAATACAGCATACCATTAATATATTTTAACAATTTGTTGAAGAATATTATTATAACATTTTAATGAGATTATGCAGGTGATCTCATTAAAATGTATTTCAAAAGCCAGAAAGTTTCACTGTGTGACTTTAAAAGTCTTTTATTCCATCATGTCTAAGAATAATTAAAATTTACGCCCCGATGTATTTCAGTCAACACAGCCTTCATCAGGGAAGGGTTTATCCCCTTAGCGCCAGCGTTTCTCTGCAATATTATTTTTGCATTTGTAATTTGTGTTGCATTTAAATTTTTAATTATACTTATACTAATTTTTTTCCCTTAAACTTTTCACTCTTTTTGTTTCTTGAAATGCATTCAATGCTTTGAAAAGCATGATGTTAATGTTTTGTATCAATGACTGTTTTCATACCTGCCATCCTAGTTCCCGAAAGCTGACGTAGAGCTCATGTCTCCTGCAGGCCGTCTTCTGGTCACTACTGTTGTAATCTACAAAACAAAACCACAGTACATCAGTACAAAACATATAAATCGAATTAATATCGCTTCATCCATCAAATGTAAGCCTGGCTGAGTAGTTTACAAAAGCCTGCTTAAATTGCATGAACGTACAGGAGCCTTATTGAGTTTGAAAGCTGCAGGAGTCCCACGCTGCATCCCGTGTGTTTCTCAGGGTGGGGACAGTGCGGGCGTACACCAAATCCTCATTACAGTAAGGTCAGTGTGCAGCCGAACGTGCTCCTCAGTCGTTTGCCGTCTAATACATTTGAACCCGAGCCTAATTGTATTCAGCAGCATTTACATATGACTTGGCCAGTGCTCACGAAATGACATACTGTGTTTACGGACCGGGGCAAAGAGTTTGTTCTTAATTATCTGTTCCCCTTTTGAGGCACAGGCGAGCGGCGGGACAGCTACAGACAGTCACAGGTAGGAGTTTGTAGTCAGGGAGGTCATTGCTGGCAGTCAAATTCTAAGTGAAGTCAAAAAGTGACCCAACATTTCCAAGTTTTCTTCCCTGCATGGATTTTGATTATTTTCCTCGTCACAAACCTCCCATAGAAAGATAATTAGAGGGAAAGGCGTAGCCATTTTGTGCAGTTGCATATAACACAAAAGCAAACTGGTGTCTTGGTGGCCTCACAGAAAGTCTCTGAATCTAAAGCCACAAGGATTTCATTTGACTTGGTCTGCAAAGTTTCACACTGCAGCTAATTATAAAAGCGTTAACCAACTGTTTTGGCCTAAAACTGTTTAGTGGTTAGCAACATACTCTACAGTTTATGCACCATATGTCATTATGTCTACAACATGGCTTCTCAAATCCACATTTAGCCAAAAGAGGTGCTTCAAAAAGCTCGTAACTTTGCAGATTTGTAGACGTCGCTGTACATTCTCTACATCAGCAACTGACAAAACGGTGAAGTTGATAATTTGTTCTCCTAGCAAAGAAACAATTGAGTATACAGAGTCAAATATTTATGCATTATTTATTGCCATTTTAACATATAAATCCCAAAATGTACATGCTGTTTAGAGTCCCTGTAGGAAACCAGTATGTAAGTTAATGATGCCAGTCTTAATCTACACTTCATACAGGCTTGGAACTTGATTTTTTTGTTCAAAGTTCAGAGTTTAAACTGTCCAGTTGGTAAAGTGTCCAGCAGGAAACAAAGGCAGCTGATATACAGTACTATCCCTACACTAAACAGTCCCCATTAATCCTAAATCCAGAACCAGTCATGCCTTTCTAAAACTTATGGTTGATGGGTTTTTTTTGTTTCTTTGTTTAAATTAAGATATAAATGCAAGTTGAGACAGAGATATACTGTAAAGTGAAAGTGAAAAAAGCTGACTTTCATGTGCTACTAAGGTATTAAAAAGCATTATCTACAACTCTAAGCACTTTACATTTGAATAACTTTAGTGCAAACTAGCCACATTTGCATCAATGTAGCATAATCAGATGTATGTATGGTATATGCACTGGAGCTCAGAGCCACCAGGCAGCGAGAGGATATGAGTTTTAAGTCCTTGTAACGTTTGCACTAGTCGTACATCATCCTGGTGAACTTGCATCTGCAGTTCTGCTTAATTTAACTAAATTGTAGAAGACGTTAAGTCAGATGCAGACACGGATTTGTCACTCAATCCAAGCCACCACCCAGTCACTGTGAGGCGGCCATGTTTGCTCAGCTGTGTCTGAACCACGTCTTCACACATTCACATACAGGTCACTGCTGTTACCTGTTTACATCTTAAAGGTCCACAATGGAGCTTTTTGGTGGCGAGTCTGTCACTGGAATTTACTGTAGTATGACATTAAACATTAAAAGCAGGTTAGGTTAATGTAAAAAGGTGAGCCAGCTCCTAGTAAAAACACATGTAAATTTGAAAAAAAAAACAAAAAACAAAACTGTAACGAGAAAAAATAAAATACAATTTGCAAATAGATAAGTTTAATACCATGTTGTGCAACATTCCAGGCAGCAATCATACTTTTATTAAGGCAAGGAGGAGACGGACATTTCATCTGCATAGTGCACCTTAAAAGCCTTTCACAGACAGTTCCACAGAGGTGGTATCAGCTAAATGTTCATTTACTTCCCAAATGACAATTCTCAATGTAATATGTGACTATTTATCTAGAGATTTCTTCAAAGAAAATGCTTTATTCGCCCTTCTGTGAGTTTGTTTGTACAGGTAAGAAAGTATGTTAAACATTTACAATGTACACCTTTAAGGTGTATCTTTTAGAAATATAAGAATCTGTTTATTTTATTGCTATATATATTCAAATGAAGTGTTAGCTTCAGTTAAAAAGTATTGTAATGTATCTCTAAAATATCTTTTACACTTAATAGTTCAAGTAATTGTACTTATGTAAAGCCAAGTTTGCACTCTTAATGTATGGGCAAAACAACAAAAATAATCAAATTAATCAAATCTGCATCTAAAGATGTTTTATTGTTTCATTTAACAAACTTCATCTATAGAACTATATACAACCTTGTAACTTGTAAAGACATAAAATATTGCCTCAGTAAATTCCGTTCTAGGATGTCTGCAATACTAACTAAGAAATTTTAACTTGTCCATTTTTTTATATTTAGTTGCTCCTAATAATTGTGTCATCTTTACACATAACATACATAAGCAAAAACATGACATGATAACAAAGCGAAGTTTTACATTGGTAGCTTAAACTTTATTACCCTATATTCACCTGTAACGTCTCGACTTAAAGTTGTGCATCTCTTTACAAAGATTGGCTGCAGTTCACCTCAGTTTCATCACACTCCTCCAAAACAGCCTGATGTTTATGTGCTATGAAGCCTAACTCCACTGAGCTCCTCATAAAAACGCAGACTTATAATTTGAACTTAACTTGGCCGCTCGTTGCAATAAAGTTTCATCATCAAATCAAATTTCATTCTGAGCAGACGCTGTGACGGGCTGGCTGCAGAGGCCGTGTGTTTTGGCTGGACTATTCTCAAACGGGACAGACGACAGAGAGGGGAGGGGGACTGGACCTGTCACCGCGTGTGAGTAAATTAGACAGAGCAGTGAGTGAAAGACAGAAACAAGCCACTGACACTTAGGTCTGCTGCTGAAATGTGCAAGTGTTTTACAAGGAAAACAGTCTTGAGCCTTGAGAACTGTACAGCATAAACTACTGTTGAGAAATGATAAGAATGACTCTATGTGCATAAAGGGACAAAAAATACCTAAAGGTGAGTCTCAGTCCTATCACGGTTGTTGTACCTTTGGGCAAGAAGAATGTCTACATAAACACAAAATTAGTGCTCTATTAAGACAAAGAAAAAACTGTTTGTATTTACAGTGACATTGGCTCAAAAAGTGTCAAAATATTAAGTAAAATTCTCATTTGTAGTTAGGGCTGCTCGATTGTGATGAAACTAGCAGTCACAATTATTAATTTTCAACTGCCAGTTCCCTGGAGACTGGAGCCTATCCCAGTGCCTTTGGGTCTTAGGCAGGGAAACACCCTGGACAGTGGCCAACTCATCGGAGAGTTAAAGACAGACAACCATTCACTCTCTCATTCATTCACTCACTTGAGGAAATTTACTGTGATGCTCAAATTTATTTATTTATTCATTTTATAGGATAGCCCCTTGAGATGTATCATCTCTTTTTTGAGGGGGTCCTTTCATTCATTTTACTCTGCTTTACAAAACAGTTTACATAGACAACAAACAAAACTCAGATAGACAAAAAACACACAACAAAACAAACAAACAAAAATAAAATAAATAAAAAAATAAAAAAGAATAATAATAATCAAATAAATTAAAATAATAATAATATAAATATCAGTATCAATATCTGCTCTTTTACATTGATCCAGTTATCTGCAAATATCACACATCAAGAAGCCATATTGTAAATTTAGATCATAACATATTTTACCTGTAACATGCACATGTGGTTTTTAGATGATCCAGTAACAAGGTTTTAAATGATTGGACTGATGAAAGAGAGCGAGATACAGGAAGATTGTTCCAATCTGACGGAGCTCTATAAGAAAAAGCCTTCTTCCCGATCTCTTTTTTAATCCTAGGAACAGTTAAAGTAAGGTTTTGCAAGCATCTTAAAGCATAGGCTGACATAGCTCTAATCAAATATTCTTTAAGATATTGCATAAATTCTCGTTATTAATACATTTGAAAATTAAAATGTACCAATGAAACATCCTTCTTTCTTTTGCCTGTAACCATTCTAGTCTATCATAAAGAATGCAGTGATGTGTCATAAAAGATGATCTTAAGACAAATCTGCAAATTGAATTAAAAGTGAGATCTAAAGGTTTTAAAGTGGTAATGTTGGCACTGTGATGCACAGTGTCAGCATAGTCCATTGTTGGAAGTAATAGTTGTTGTACCATACGTTTCCTAGTATCCAGAGTAAAACAGTCAATCGAACGATACAGCTGACCCAGACTCTGCTTAACCTTTGTAATTATAAAGTCTATGTGTGGTTTAAACGATAGCTCAGGATCAAGCCATAGACCTAAATATTTAAATGTCTCCACACTGTTTAAGATTCTCCCATCGAGCAAATTAACTTGAAGATTTCTAGCGCAGATATAGAATGCCTCTGGCAACAAAAAAGGTGTTCAAAGGTTCATTTGTGCCAAATGCTGTCAGCTTGTTAAATAGACACTGATGGAATGGTGTATGTGCAGCACACTTCTTTTTTTTGAGATGTATTTATTGTATTTAATGATGAATTGTTGACTGTCTGTGTATGTGATGATGAACCAAAGACAAATTTCCACTTTGGTGGACAATAAAGTTAAAGTTAGTGTTAGGCTGTGGGGATCTGATTTTAAACAACATAGTACATGATTTTTCTCATTCAGTAAAAGGTTATGTTCTATCAACCATTTTGGACATTATTAAAAAAAAATTTGTAGGACTTTTTGTTTATCCTTGATATTATTTTGTGATGTAAAAAATAACAGTGTCATCTGCGTAGAGATGTACTTTACATTCAGAAGTAGTTTAGATAGTTCATTAATATATAAGGAAAAGAGAAGCGGTCCAAGTGATGAGCCTTGAGGCACTCCCTTTTGAACAATTGTATTAGGCGAGGAAGAATTCTGTACTGCAACGTATTGTCTTCTACCATTTAAATATGCATTAAACCAAAGAAGAGAATTTTTGCTTACGCCTATTGAGTATAGCTTATCAAGTAATAGATAGTGATCAACCGTATCGAATGCTTTCGAAAAATCAATAAAAATAGCTTCAGATGGTTTGCCATTATCAAATTCTGTGAAAAGGTCATTTATAAATTTGAGTAATGCTGTAGTTGTAGAGTGATTAGGTATGAATCCAGATTGCGTTGATGTTAGTACACCATGATCATCAATGAATTTATATAATTGGTTGAAAATAATCTAAACATGCATGTTTTTGGAGATGGGAGGTAGCCAGAGCTTTAACCACTCCCTGCACTCCACAATTATTGGAATCATAATGGAAATCACAATTGTTTGCTTAGAGGGAGCACAAAAAATAGGTGACATCCAGTGTCTCATAAAAAAAGAAAAAGAAAAAAAAGATTTAAATGTATTCTACACAGGGCTGGGTGACAAAAATGGATATCGTGATCATTTTTTGGCATATCTTGATTACGATATTCAAATGATATGATGTCAAAGAAAAATGTCTTTGATTATGTTAGTTAAGGTTTAATTATCAAATATGACCCGAGAGACACGATCCACTGATGGGTTAGTCAAAAAGGACATGTCCTCTTTTCAAAACTAGTCATATCTCAGTGATTTCTCCAAATATTTATGCAAATAACTATTCAGACAAAAAATGCAAGTAAAGAATATTTTCATTAGTTAAAAAAGATGTAATAAAATCCCAGACTACTTTTAAATCCTTATCCTTCCCTAAAAAAAATAAATAAATACATATTCTGAGCAGCACTGAGTTATTGACTAAATGACTAAAAGACAAAATCTGTATATAACAGAGGCTTTTTATTTGAAAGTTAACAATATATTTTTCATTTGTATTTTTACACAGCTCCAGTTTAAGCATTTTTTTTATAACGATGTACTCAATATTAAATTTTTGTATATCTTCAAAACCTCATTCATATATATAAAAAAAATTCGGTACATTGCCCAGTTCTAACTCCACAATTGTAAAACTGTCTGGTAACTACTTTTCCAACTCAATGAGAGACAAAAGAAGATGCTAAAAAAAAGTGTGTCACTACAAGCTAATATTATTTTTATCTTGGCTTTTGCTTAAATTGATCAGAATGTACCTGTAGTTTTTAAGCATTTCGACACTTATCAAGTCAAAGAAATATCTCCACACAGCATTAGCAATAATTAAATTCAATAATACATCATGTTAAGCTGGAGCCTACAACTCACTTCTACTGTATGTCCTCATTTAACAAAATATCTGATAGAGAATGTCATAAAATAAGGTCACAAGTGAATGGTAACCCCCGGATACGGTCAGGTGCTTCCCGCGGTTATGCCCTCTTCCTGTCTGATAGGAAAAGCACGTCAGTGATGTGTTTAATGTGGAAATACAGTGTTTATACCTGACTGTGGAAGTGTACACACCGCTTATGAATACAAGGTTATGTACGACTTTTGATGTATGTGATGCTGACCTTTGCCAAACAGGGTGTCCCTTTTTTGGAGAATTTACGGTAGCGGTGGCCACGACAGCGAGTGTGTGTAAACGACGGAGGAGAGGAAACTCGGACTGAAAGAACAAAGCTGACCTGATGTGAACCTAAGCCAAGGAGGAAAGAGGGCTTAATACATTAGCTACAAAAATATCATTCCAGACTAAACAGGTGCAAGTGGGCTTCAGTGTTTTATCACAGCAAATATGTAAGGTTCTGACTCAATTGTACAACTATTTCATTAATGTTTCTCTACACTTTTCACAGGACACTGACTGTACAGTTCAAAACTTCAGGTTAAAAGACATAAAAATAAAACGAGCTGATGGGACAGAGAAGTGAAGAGGAGAGAAGGAGCGAAAAGAGCGAGAGGGAGTGGAGAAATGGAGGAGGCCAGAGGTGTAAGGTGGAGCCAGGTTATGGATAGCTTTGAGGGTGGTGAGGAGAATTTTGAAATTGATTCTTTGTTTTATGCAGAGCCAGTGTAGTTGTTGGAGGATGGGCGTCATGTGGTGGTAGTCCTGGTGATAATGTGGGCTGCAAAGTTTTGGAGAAGCTGCAGTTTCTGGAGGGATTCGTTGGGCAGACCAAAGAGGAGGGAGATGCAGTAATAAATCCGGGAGGTGACATGACTGTGAACAAGTATGGCAGAGGAGTGAGGAGTGAGAGAAGGGTATAGACGAGAGATAATACAGAGGTGAAAGTAGGCAGATGTGAGACTGGAAAGAAAGTGTGCTGTCAATGATGACACCCAGGCTCTTGACCTGAGAGGAAGGAAGTACAGTGAAATGTGTTTAGCCTAAATCTATTCCATCCTATAAAGGTTAACCCTTCATTCATTAATTTTCTACCACGTGTTCCCATTAGGGACTGGAGCCCAGTAACTTTATGCCTGGATACACAGGGTTAACACATAGACTGACACAAGAATCCTCAAGCATCCCAACAGGAAGAACATGCAAACTCTACCCAAAGGAATTGTGAGAGGTTCATTTCATTGTTGGGAAGCCAGAGCTCTAACCACCATGCTCCTCTCATGCACATTTGTGTGGTCATAATCCTACACTGTGGAGTATTGTTGGTTGTTATGTAAAAATCACCATGAGTTTAGTTTAAAAGTTGAATTCAACTGTCAATTTTCCTAGTTAGAGATGACAAGATGATTAGTTAAATAAAAGCCTCAATTTTGTCAGATCTCAATGTATAAAAAGAGCCCTCCAACCAATTCACCAAATCAGGCTCATGACCCAGTCTTCCAAACAGTAAAAAATAAATAATGTATTCCTATTACCTAGTTTGATTATCTAGTCTTGTAGTTTATTTTCCCCACAAAAATCTAATGCAGCACTTATTTTAAAATGTTAAACACATCTAAGGTTAGGAATATTTTGTGCAACGTCAAATAAAAATGTCTCGTTGCGCACTTCTGGCCCAAAGGTCAGTGATTTGGCCCTGGTATATACTGTAATTGTGAGAAAAGGGACTTAAACTTTACTTTATCACTGAGAAAAATTGATTTTCTGAAGCTGGTCACACAATGACACTAAAAGAAAAATGTTGACCTAATTTCTTGTTTGATTATGATTTTGCAAAATACAAAAGTCATTAAATCTTATAATCTTATAATGGTAACTAAATCTAACAAAGAGGCAACTGTTTGTCCGAGCAATAAAAACATCCAGTCCTATCAAACAGACCAAATGATTACAAGTTGCAAAAAGACATTTGATTATTAAATCTGCTGATGTTAATTCTGTGTTTTAATCATTTTTTCTATGATTATGAGCAGCAGCCTGGTGCTGTTTGGCTGCTTCACAGTTCCTCTTAGTATATTGAAACCTCATGATCTAACAAAATAGTATCAGAATCAGACAGCTCTAGGCTCCATCCCAATCACCAAATCTGATGCAATGTCTCAATCCAATCATCACCGCTAAAACGAGAGCATTCACAGTCCATATTAATCCGTGTGCTAACTTTATACATCGTGTGGTTGACGCTGCAAAGCTAATATTAATCTCTGGAGATGATTTTCCACACAGTTGTCAGTCGGCTCGGCTTATTTAAGAGGAATAACGTTGATATTTACAGTGAGCTTTCATTGAGGCTAAAGTCTTAGATTTGTGGTGCACATAAACCACATCTCCCCTTCCTGCCTGTAAAAGTTTAATGCCACCGACGAGCTACTGCTGAGCCCATCACACTCCCATTCACTTCTGTTTCCTTACATTTTAAACTGGACAGAAAACGAAAGAAGGTTTTTCACATATTCACTGGGACATTTGTATTTGAACTTTTTTGTACTATAATTGAAAAAGTATGTATTACAAATTGTCTCTGTCAGTTTCACCCTCATCATTAAAGCCTCTGTACCAAAATAAAAGTCAAAAGTAAATACAAAAGATTTCCACTGTAATTAGTTTATCCACCTTAAATGAGAGCACAAACACTTGCAACACTTTCAACACTTTTCCACCCCTACAGACCCAAGTCAGCCCGTTTTTGTCTAATAATAAAGCATTTTTTCCCCCAAATTCAAGAGACCATGCTTGTTTTCAGCATGGCTATTTGCTGTAGCTCCTCCGGGATGGCAAAACTCACTCTGGCTTCTAAAAGTTGAAAAAAGTGCTCATTATGATAAATAATTGGGCAGCTCAGAATGCATTATAAGTTAAGTGAGCAAAATATGTGACTAATACAAAAACTTTATACTGTACAAACTTTTAATCTGGTAAAATTGGATGCAGTTCATTTAACTTACTCAGAGTTGGTAATTGATTCAAACATTTATTAGTAATCTTGCACATTCATCCATGCTTGAGTGCCTCAACATTTTCTGTTTTCACCTACTCCCTATCTTCACCACCCACTGCTCTACTTACTTTTTTTGATTAAAAAAAAAAATACACCAAGACCCCATGTGGACTCAAAAACTGCAAAGTATCAATTTCTTTAACAATAAAAAGGAGGGGCTTATTAGTTTAATGGACCTACTTTTAGTTGTAATATATACATGTTCGTATTCCTGCAACAAACAATTATTTATATTATATTTGGTAAACCATTAGTAGGTAGTGATTTAGATTATTCTTTCAACTGATTAATCGAATGAATAATCTAAGTTAATAAATTGTTTAGAATGCAAAAGTCAATTGAATAGAAGACTAATTTGGGATGAGGCAATATGGTTTGAGAGAATAACCTTACTTCAAAAAAGTTTACATCAAAAACACAAAATTTACACATCATTGCTTTTCCAGTCAGAATGTTTTCTCAGGCCATACCATGTCTTCAAACCTATTATTTGGTATTAATTCAATGACCAAATAATTGATTAGTTGTGATTGATCAATTAACTGGACATGGACCTTTTGAGCCACTTCCCTCAGACAGGTTTATTCAAAACAGAACCTCACACCACAAGAAGTTTCTTCCTCTCTGTCGTTGGACTTATGAACACTTTATAAAACATGTGACTATGTTGTACTCCTGCACACAGCCCTTGTCACTTTATCAGCCTCGTTATTATCACTTGCCACTTTAATAATCATGTTAACATCATCTTATTTGCATTGGCAGATTGCACTATTTTCTGATTACTGTGTATTTATTTAGCCTAATGTTATTGGCTATTTCACTTAGAATACGTATTAGCATGTCCTTATGCTTTGTATAAATATATTTCTTCATTTTTGTATTGTTTAATTGTACCATCAGGGTTATATTTTGCACATTAGCATGAATACAAGTTCCTAGTTTATAAGTTTTGTTTGGTTCATTGACAATGGCAATAAAACTGGTTCTAGTTGCAGCCCTACCAGAAACCAGAGTCCCCAAGAAGAGCTACAAAGAAATTAGAACAACTTCAGATACTGATAAACGCATATACATTTAACAAAGTCTTAGCTATCATTATGATGAAAAGCAGTACTGAGTGAGAAGTGAGATGTGAAATGACACTGAACATACAAAATATACATGCTAAACCAAGTCAGTCTAAAACACAATGACCCTTTAACTACAGAAATATTTAACTAGGTCTATGAAAGCTCTAAATTAGCACCCATGTATATGTTTGACATGTTTAACATTTGCCACTTTGCGGTGGTTATTTTACCCGGGTGAGCGAGTGGCAGTCATTTCCCAGCCCTGTTCTGTTCAGGAAAACACCGCTCCTGAACTATAAAGTAGCACAGATCCTTGCGCTGATACTAAAGTCTTTACACTGCGTCCCATTCATGCTGCTCTCGAGACACTTTCCCAGCAGCACCTACAGCAGGAAAAGGCAGTAAATTACATGTACACTGCTCAATCCAGAAATACATTAATCAAGTGGTCGTGATTTAAGTAGTGAAGTGTTTAAGGAACATGACCCCTGCTTCAACTGTGAAATCCACAAACTTGTTAGACTTAAAACATACATTATACATTTTACATTTAACCTTTTTTAATGTTCTTGTTCATTAAAAGTGTCACAATAATCAGAGTGCTTGTTCAATAACCAAAAGAAAACTTGATTCCCTTTGGAAAATGTGTATAATCTAATATTGCCCTGACAAAGCTTTAGTGCTACTTTTGTTCATAAAATTGCTAAAGAAAACATAGACAACAATATAGAACTGACAAGAAGCTGCTGTAAATAAGCTGTACATAAATATGCATAAAACACGTGCATGCTACACCCCCAGTAATATTATCTGCTGATTCTCAGGTAAAATCTTATATAGTTGCAGACACATAACATATCCTGAACTTGTAACAAGGAGCCCATAAGTAAAAGTTGTAACATACTATAGATTGACCCGAATATTGAGAGTTTTGCTTTCCAGCTTTGGGTTATAAGCCATCAAAATACATTTTCCCCACAGCCGTACCGAGGGGAGCCAGCTGATCTCTCGGGCATGTTTCGAATGCCTTTTGGATGGCTCCTGGAGAGATGTTCCAGGCATGTCCCACTGGGAGAAGGCCCCGAGGAAGACTCAAGACACTCGAGGGACTATCTCTCGGCTGGCATGGCAACGGCTTGGGATTTCCCCACACAAGATAGAGGAAGTTTCTAGGATTAGATGAGTCTGGGAGTCCCTGCTTAGACTCCTGTCCCTGCAACCCTGTCCCAGATACATTAAAGAAGAACACAAAAAATGGTTGGACAGCATAAAATGTCCAAAATGATTTCAATATCTAAAGGATTTATAGAACAATAAATCAACATTATCATCTTATTTGACATTAGCCTAATTTGTAACTAGTGTCTTTGAATGGCTACTGTATACTTTCTTTCGAATTATTTACATTTCAAGTCTTGCTGCAGCGCAGATGTTGACTCTTCTGTCAGTGTCAGCCTCAAAGCTGTGACGACAGGAAAGAAAAATGTCATCCATGTTTTGGCGGGTCCCTCCTACGAGCCTGTACACTACTGAAGTTTATCTTTCTTCCTGTCTTTCATCACAGCCCTTATTAAGCCCTGCTCCATGTCTAATTACTGTGAAGGTAAACAAAAGGGGGCCGGGCGGGACAGCACCCACAAGAAGAATGACAAGGACAAGATTAAACGCAACACAGCTGGCTTAGCGGTGTGTTATTATGATACTTGGAGCAATACTGTTAGCGCGGTCGAGCCTTTAGCTGTGAGGCTAATGACTGGCTATGCCTAATTACAGGACGGCTGCGCTGTCCTGGGATGGTAGTTAGCTTCCCCCGCAGTCAAAGCCCAACCCGACTACGATTAACTCTGTGGCCTTCTTCTCCCACAACTTAGCCACTGAAGGTGTTGCATTGTTCTTTTTGGAAACAGGGAAACCACCTTTTCCACAAGTGAGTCAAAGGCCTATTAGCAGGTGCAGGAATGTGGGTGGGAACAAAAACAATAGCACTATTACATGTACTTTTAATAAAGCTCTATTTATTTCAACTTCTCTATTTGTAGAAATGATTAACCAAATAGTATTTGTAAAGCAGATTCTCTTTTTTTAGGCTACCAATAACAATAATAAATTAACACTCAAAAACACACACTCACTTGCTCAGTGTCAGTGGTGAAAAACAATCCATTCATTTAGAAGTAGAAGAGCTACTTTATGAATCCAAAAAACAACTGGGCCGGAACACAGACTTTGGCAGTTACACTGTGTCAAAGACAGGTATGAGGACATGATAAAGAAAAAAAAAAGTGGTCCATCGGGCCAAATTTGTGCAAAGATACAAGCAGGCTAACAGTAGCTGCCGGCTAAATAGTACTGCTATGCTAACTGTCCTCTGTTATATTTTAAAATGAACAGAACAATCTGTTTATCTTAATGAAAAATACTGTGAATACTGTGACTCAACTTGAATCGCTTGAGCATAATACATAATTTGCAAACAAACAAGAGAGTTGATTCCAAAAATTAACACCAACAATGTTTTAGACTACTCTAAATTTCCTACTTTCTTTGTTTTAGTCCTTATACATATTTGTTTGTATATTGTTTTGATTAAACATACTTGAATATGCACTTTTTCTGGTGAACACTATTCATTACCACTTGTCTCCATAGAAATGTCATTGTTTTCCTTAAGATGCTTCTCAGTACAACCTTAAACAGCTGATGCTACTAGGTCAAGGATACAGGTCAGATCTGTGGAGAGGCGGCCCTGATCAAAGCTAGAATACACACAGTTAAAAGCAGTGTGCCTTTAAATTCAAAATGAGTAACATTATTTTTGCACCAATATCATTACTTGAGTAGTTTGGCATCTCTGCTCCACCCACCTTAAGAGTGTGTCATAATAATAGCAGATGACTTTCCCCCTTAATATTCCCAAAAGCACCACAAGACACAACACAAAACCTGCCAGTGACTAATCGTGACTATTTGGAGCTCAGTGAAAAACAAAGATGATTTATTATAGATACATAATCATGCCATTATCTTTTGACTAAATGTTGCAGAAATGTATTTGGCCCATTCTGTCCGCGTGTCATCTGGAAGACATTTAATATCACATGTTGTCTGCTCAAAGTATGAAAATGAGAAAATAACAAGATCCAAGCCCTCACAGGGAACCCAAGATGTTCTAGTTAAGAGCAATATGTATTTGTGCACTGGGAAAACTGGGATTAGGAAAGTGAAGACAAAGGGAATATATTTTCTTACACAGACAAACCAAATCATCTACAAAAGGTTGTTGCTCTTTTCAAATGCAGACTTCTACAGGGATCAGCTTTTACAGAAGTCCATATGTTTAGCACACTTACATATCAGATATTTATCACAATTAACTACAACAATTTAAGAGTTTTAACAACTTTCAGAAGCCAGGGTCAGTTGAGCAGTATTGGTATGTTAACAGAAGCAAAGATAAGCAAAAACATAAACAAGTGCAGTTAGGGAACGCTTGGCGATGGTCGGAGGTTAAGGCGCCAGGTGCTTAGGCGAATCGCTTTTGCAGAGCTGCTTTTAACTGATTAAAAACAACACTGTGACAATATAGTCTATCTGCACAGGTGCAGGGTTAATTTTAAGTTATTGTACTAAGAACAGTTGTGGAACTGCAAGATGAATTGTAGTCAAATCAACATCACAGTTGAATGCATTTATCAACTTGCAAAGGCTGCAGTTTTTAAATGTGTCTAATTTCCTCCACAAATTAAATACATCTCCTGTCTTATTCTGTAGTAATTGTCTGTTCTAAAATACATAATTATTTCATTATCTATCAAGTAGTCTGTCTGTCTGTCTGTCTGTCTGTCTGCTTGGACCCTAAAGTATTAATTGAAGCCTACTGTATTTATAAAAAGCGACTCTATCTAAACGTGAAAACAAATGTCTTACAACCTTCTGTGTGCATGGTGTTTTCTTAAATCAGTTGAAGCTGTGGTAGCCCTCACAGTTTGTGGGACAGGCTTTACAGTTCTCCCTGACTGTGAGTGCTCCCACAGGACAGAGCCCATCCATCCTGTCCTCTCCTCCCTGTCCCGGGCCGAGTGGTGCCGTATTGAAACCATATGCCCTCCTGAATTCCTCCAGGATCCTCCCAGCTTGTCCGATCCCAGCAGTGGGGTGCGGGCCGCGGACACTCGGCTGTCGCGAGGGGGGCCTCCCTGCTTCCTGTGTAGGATCTAAATATTTACACTCCCCGCCGTCCCGAGTGGCGAGGCGGAGAGAGCTTGAAGTTACGGGTTATGTAAAGTCCAATGCTGCGTTTTTAACAGATTGTCCTTTGAGCTGGGAAAAGTCTTAAATATATAGACTCAAACATAACCTACTTCACAGTATATGAAGATAACATTGAATATAGCTTCGCCACATTCTCGCCCTCTGTGGGTGCCACCACTTGTATATTTACATAAACATAATGTAAAACAGATGCTCGTCCCAAAGCAACATGTGTTATTTGATGATTTGTTTTTGTAATGACCAGGCCACTGAACAAACTGAACTAATAAACAAATTGATATAACAAAAAACAAAATTATTTTTTTATAACTGGTTTAGCCACAAGAAAAGGTAAGTCTCAAAGCCTGTTGTCTTTTATCTACAAAATAAATACAAATGATGCCCTCTTTGGCAAACTTCTCTGTCTTTTTATCAAAGCAGGACACTGGTTTGAAATGTTTTGCTTTAAAGAGATAAAAAATGACGATTATATTTATCTCACAAACACTTTTTATATTCATATGCTCATCGCCGTGTTGATATACCATTTTCAGGTACAAGCTCAGCCACAGAACAGCTTCTTTCACACAGCAAAGCAAAACCTAAGCTAAGCCAATCTGAGGTACAAGGTGCACTATTTAAAAATGGTAAACCAAGTTTTGAAAACAGAATTACAAAAAATTTGTATCTTTACTCTGAGCAGGCTTGCATTTCCCCAAAATCAACTTGTGGCTTGGAAATGAATCTTTTTTCAATATATGGAAAGGCAAGTAAATGAAAAAAGCATTTTCCAGCTTTGGGAAAACAAGGATGGCATTAATAATGGTGAAGCCGAGCCACATTGCGAGCACATGGTGAGCACCTTATCCCACTGGTTCAAACTCCTGGCAAGACCGTTTCTTCAAAACATCTTGACATAAGGCTCAAAAACAATCTGCTGATGTCTGTGGCCAAAGGTGACAGTGGATGAGACTGGAGCCAGAAGTGAACATGTGGTCCACTCGAACTGTCCCGCAGCATAACAAATGATGAGGCTTTGTTCTCTGTTATGTCAGCCTTTCATCTAACGCAATTACTGAGAAGAAGCCCCGCGGGATTTTAACTTACAACCTCTTGTGCTAACATCATTAAGGTGCAGCCTATGGGGAGAATGGGAGATAAGAGTGAATACGGCAAAAAAGAAACATTTGGGCCATATCATATTACTCATGATATATCAATGTGTTTTGGGGCTGCTATTTGAATTCAATCCTGATATTTTGGGATTTTGGTTCCAGTGAGACTTCTAAGCAATCAATTTTTGTCAAACATGCGAAAACATTGGCTCCACAACGTAACAGCGGAAGAGTTCATCTGATACACTACAGCATGTCCCCATTTCTCTTTCATTCAGTAACACACAGCTAGCATCTACAGGGACTTTAACACCCGAAGCCTTCTGCGTGCTAGCTCTGAGTTATGGCCAAATCATAAGTCTGATGTGCATCTCCATGAATTCGGGGAGATGTGGCCTGAATAACAATTCTTTTAAATGTTTGTATGTCACGTTACTCATGATGTCTGTGGGGTCAATGTGACTGTGTTACAATTTTATAACAGCCAATCAAAGTAATCAGACAGCACCAGGCTTTACTGCCCTTCAACATCTCTTACATGAAATAGCCAACACATGTACAGTCACATACACAATCAGTCAGTGTAACCAGCTTCCTACCTTCAATGAACATCAGCACTCTTGTGACTTTTACAAACCAGTTCAATCCACGCACATAACTTCTGCACAAATTTGTTTTCATTGTGGCATTGCACTCAATGACATGTGCACAGGCATGAACTGGGAATGCCTGTGGTGTCTCTGTACTTTATCCATTGTGAAGCAACTGTGAGAAAAATAATTGGTGCAAAATATCCAATATGTTTGTGGCCTGCTCTTTCTTATTGTTTTGTTGTTCATTCATACTTACAGCTGATTCAGTGAATCATTGTGCAATATGAACTATTTTAAAAGACAAAATTTGCACTCTGTAGCATTAGTTAAGTTTTAGTTGTTCATCAAACAAATGCTGTCTTCTGGACCATAACTCTAACTACCAGTAAATATGTACTCAAACAAGGGTTGTCATTTTATAATAATTACTTACCGTATAATAGTCTTAAGAAAATATAGTAACAACACATTTTCAAACCTATTTTTCTTCAAATCTTTTACTGATTATCTAGCACTAAATCAGACAGCAGTGTTGCGTTTGTAGCGACAGTAGCCTCAGACCTCCACACCTGCTCTGTCTGCGGCCTCTCGCTGTGATGGACGACCTGCCCAAAGTGAACTCAGCTCCTCCTGTAACAACTCCAGGGCCTGACTGCATTAACAACACTCTGCCACTGTGCTGCTAACTGCACTTTAAATGTCTCTACAAGGCTCGGGCCAAAGCTGGCACTAAAACAGAGGTTTAAAGCCGCCACTTTATGTCGAGCGGTGCCAGCGCGAGTCTGCATGACACAGCCGTGAATGGATGAAGTGGCTGCTACCTGGAAAGACATTAACCTCTGCCTTGTCTCTGCAATAGCTTAAACATCTGCTAAGTTTACATGCACTGATCTTGATCAAGAGCAAACAAATGTCCAAATTTAGTTATGATTTTGAATATGTTGACATTGATTATTGTATAGACGTTCATTTATCAGTTCAAGATACAATAACGGCTGTTATTTCAGTCGATATCAAGTAATAATATTTGGAATCGATATTTTGAGGCAAAATGTGTGCACATGTATAATTTTAACATTTAAATACAGGTTATGGTTATAAGTCACAGCAGGAGGATATAAACAATGCAAGCCCAAAGCACAATGAGTAGTATGTAGTAGATGAGATCAGAAAAATAAACATATAGCTAATGTCTAAAATATGTATTTAAATGTATGGTTTGTATTTACTTAAAATATGGATTGGTGGGTTTGTTTAAAACACAGAACCCACAGCTTTGACCACAAGCAAAGAACTAAAAGTAGAGAAGAATGACAAAAACTGCATTAATTTCTATTCATAACATTACTAAGCTGACATTTCCACTGGCCCACGGGCTGCTGCGTCTGTCAAATTAGCCTGCCCTCATGCATATCACAGCACAAACAGCACAAAGGAGCCTCACAGGAGCAGCTCTGCTTACAGCCGCTGGACGTCTTGCCAGAAAACCCACAACAGGCGAAAGGTGAAGGGATTAGAGCTTGATTTAATTTGGAACGGGCTCATAACACGCAGCTTAGACCTCATTACATCATGTGTGCAGCAGGACGAGGAGCAGAGAGGACTGATGAGCGTTTCAGAGGAGGAGGTCACCTGTCAGGGCCCATTTACCAGACTTTACATGGTTCATATCTTCACAGGAGAATGTGCTTTTGGTTTGCAGGCAGTATGCTTTCATATGAAGTATGAAAGCAATAGACAGACACAAAAAAGGGCTGTATTTGACTATAGACATTTTTAGTAGAAGAAAGACATGCTCAGATAAACAAGGAGTTCTCAAAACTTAAAGTATCTCTTTGTGTCTGCCCTAAATTGCACTAACAAGACCACAATTAAAGAAAGGGGAACAGATATTTGTTAAAGCGGAGACTCATCTCAAAGCTACAACTAGCAGACAGCAGTAGAGCATTAAACTACCATATACACAACATTTCCATAGAGGCCAAGATACAGGTGACCCTGCTCACAGTAACAATGTATGGTTTCAAAGCAGCAACAACACATCCATTTAAATACAAGCTAGATAGAGTAACTAAATGCCACACAGTAGAACATCCCAATAAAAGCAATGAGATCTTTAGAAATAAATGGAGAATGACAATGCATATGAAGAGGTACACAGAGCACCTCAACAAGTGTCTTGTTGAAAAACAGAAAATGTATTATGTAGCTATACAATCTTACAATGACTTTAGCTCAACAAAGATCCAATATTCAATTACTTTTTGAAAAAACAAAACAATAAAAAAAATTAAAACGTTTAAAGTGACAATGGAAACAGTGAACTAAAACCATACTTCAGAACCATGGAGAGCTTTTAGTTTACTGTCAGAAAGTAAAATGGCATTGGAACAACATTTTAATGGAAACAAGCAGGCTGAGGTTCCGTGAGGTTAGGGTTGTGACGAAAACCCACTTAAAGCATTTAATACACTAACCAGTTAAATAATAACTGATAAAATATACTTTTAGGCTCAAAAGTTGCATGAAATGGGCCTAACTTTATAGAATATGTCTTATTTAATCAAACACAGCTGTACGGTGATACAAAAAACAAAGCGAACTTGAACAAACAACTAATATTAGTTTATGAGGCCAATATTGTCTAAACCAGAAGGCAAGGGTCTTGTCCTGTAACAAGATCTTGTCCTTATTTTAATTCTATTCTTTGATTATGTGATCATCCAGAAGCCATAAAAACCCCACTCAAATTTTTGGACGGTACACTTTGTCTTTTGGACATGTCAAGTAGGTAATATGTTTGAATATTTTATTCATTACTAGACATTTCCTGCTTGTATCTCAACCAAAGTGAGTGATTAAAAGAATAATACACAAGAAATCTGGCAAGGATTTATCATTTTATCTGTTCTTATTAGAGGAAGATTTTCAAATCCAATTAGAATAGAACAGCATTTTCAGCCAATTCTCCCAGCAGATTTAACTAACAGCGTATTTTGCGTGTCTAACCTGCAGGTGCGGGTCCTCTGTGTGCGTCCTGCGGCTGTGTGGAGCGGTTGCGGTTCTGTTGTCGTTGTCGTTTCCCGCCGGTCGATCGAGACGTTCGTATGTGCACTTCACTGACTTTGAAAAACGCCACCAAAAACGGCTGCTTCTCCTGAGCTCCATCACGACCCACAAGCCCCGCCTCCCTGGAGCTGATGCTTTGACCTGTCATTCACAAGTAAGTTTTAGTTTATGGAGAATGCGATGTGATTATTCAAAAAAAAAAGAAGCTAAATTTCATTGATTAGTACGTGCAAAAAGAAGATGCACTGTCAAACTTTTTGACCAAAAATACATAAACTGGTTGGTGGGGAAGTGGTGTGCCCAGAGGAAAAGACCCAGACACGGTGAGAACAATGCAAGCTCCACACAGAAAGGCCCTGGCTGAGTGTGAGTCGAACCCATGGTCTTCCTGTTGAGTAGGGGGCTTACATTACATGGCCACAAAATTGACTATTTTTTGTCTCTTTCCATATGTTTGCATAGAAAAGATATTCCATTAGTTATGTATTTTCACATTATGGCATAACACTTAATTATCACTATGAACTATGTTAGTTTTAGCTTTCTATTTCTACTAAATTGTGTAGTTGACCTTTTCATTTCTAGAAAGTTACACAGTGCATCATCTAGAGAACGACTCAGTCTATACTTGAGTGAAACAAACAATATATAAATATGAAGTCATAATGGTCACAACTAGGGATGGAACGATTCACTTCAGTCACGATTCGATTCAGTTTTTGATTTTGTAGCCACGATTTTTGATTTTGTTCATTTCTATTCTTAGTTTATCTATATTAACTTTTTTTTTTCTTAAGACACAAAATAAACCATTATACATGACATTTAAAACAAAGCCACTGTTGGTAGAGCTTAGAACTAGTGTTTTGTCAACATTTAAACAGTTAACAGTCATATTTAGTGTCGTTAACCCATCAGTTGTTAACGCAACATAATAAAGCACTTTCAGTCAGATCTGGCACAAGTTCAGGCTTTGTTTCTTCAAACATTGTGACTATTTTTGTATTATTGTGTGTAATATTGTGTATATTATAATAATACAGAGTGTGTGTGTAGGTCAGTGGCTGCATGAAAAAACTGATCGATTCTGGCCTTACGATTCGATTTCTGCGAACTTTGATCGATTTTCGATATTTTCGATCGATTTTCCATCCCTAGTCACAACAATAAGTACAGTATCAAAAAGAAAAACAATGAGAATGTTTAATTTATTACTAAGTAACTGAATAAGTCTTCTATAATCATATTAATTGAGGTGTCTTACCGCTGCTGGTTTCTATGCTGATCTGAAGACCCAGGTTGTGCACAGGACTCATGATCCATAGATTACTCGTGGCTGCGATGTCAAACTCAAGCCAGCCCTCCTCAGCAGCCCACAGTCTGCGAGACTCGAGCAGGAACAGGTCTGCCTCCCTACAAACAAAAAAACAACAACCCACGATATTACAGCACTCTCAATCATGTCAGTGATTAGTAATTGTTGATAGCTTCTGTTGTCATGGTTTGCAAAATAAATTGACATTTAGCAGTGCTCAAAATGTAGCTTTACACAGCTGACACTGACAGGGCCAAAAAGCACAGAGCAGTAGTTGTGTCCTTAGTGTCCCGGGACCACAGAGGGGAGTCTATCTTTTACAAAGTCAGTATCACGGTAACAGTATCATAACAGAATGACAGTTAGATGAATGGGTGCTGTTTGCAGAAATGCTGGGGTCTGCTGTCTTCTGTATGTTTGACCACAGAGTCACCTCTCCCAGGGACAAGAGGAGGAAGGAATTAAAAAAGTCTGCAAAGTATGAGGTGAAACATGGTACTATCGTTACAATAGCTAGTGTGAAGATCTGAAACTGTGTTAGATGTGTGTGTATTTAGGGTTAGGAGACAAAATTAATCTCTTAAACTGTTTTTGAATTATTCTATTAGCAAGAATCAGATATATCAGACATTGATAACATCAAAATTGTTATGTGTACTGTCAAAAAAGGCAAAAGTTATAGCAGTGTCTCTTCAAAACAGAACATAGTGAACTAAGACAGACAGGTTGAGTGATAAGAGCTCTGTATGTCTCATTACTGCAGTAATAACACAGCGTTAGGTGGTGGGACGTCCTGTCAGAGCCACTTCAAAGCCTCACAATCATCCAGGTGTTCAGAGAATGTCCCTGCGGTCATGTGTGGGCAGCCCCGCTTTATTGACCATTAATGAGTGTTTGTGATGCTACCTTTGATCACATTTTCAAAATACATCTACAATTAATTTTTGCATTTGAATAATCCAAAATAGTTGATTTATTATTGTAGCTTTAATTCTCCAGTGCTGCTCCAGTGTCGAAACCTGGACCTCAGATGCCCTCTAATATTGAGGTCCTCACTTGGATTTCTCCCCGCCTTCCTCTGTTTCATTTTTTTTTTTTTTTTTTCCAGACAATTCTGTGTGCTGAGTCAGCATTTAAGTTATGTCCTCTGAGATAACTGTGATTTTGGGCCATACAAAAAAAAAATTGTCAATCATAGTGATCTTCATAAAAGAAATTTGACAGAGAACATTTAGGCAAGTTGTAGTTGTGATTCTTGACATCATGATTGTCTAATTTTACCAAATAAAGCTGATATTTTTGACTGACTGATTTCTACAGTTGGTTTTTAACAATCTGTGTGAATGCTAAAGTAACATACATTTTTTGTGACCAAGATTAAATAGTAATCGTCTAATTTTGCCTTTTAAGACCAACTATATTGTATATATTTCTTTTTTTTTTTTTTTTTTCTTCCCCATGCGTCAGCACAATAATTACTAAACACCACCTTCATCTTGGGATGTTGCAGAAGCCTCCAGACAAAAATCAGACAACCTCAATAGTAAATGTCTGTGGCTCTGATCCAGCAGTGATATCATGATTTTTATATTTTAGTCCTTGTTCTTGTCATCGAAGGCACTGTGCCCCTGTCGTGGAGCAGCAGGGGTCCCACCAGGAGCTGCCTGAGGGGCCAAGGCTGCGGGACGTCCCGTACGAGCACTTATTGACTGGCTGCTTAAATGAACTGGAATAATAAGGTCAGGAGTCACACCCGTGTTTTTTGCAACAGTAAATCTCCTTTATACGTCTTGTCAGTGGTTGTAGTAAAATGCTATGGCGATGTGGAAAACTAGCTCACAGCTGGCTGGCTTATTTGTGCGCTTTCATCCTGCTCTAAAAAGCATATTTTGAGGACTGTAAAAGCAAAGTGTGAATGGGACATCTGGAGATAAAAGATGCTCCTGTTTACATTACAAGGTCACTTTATAGCACTTTTGTTTTAAGACAAATGGGCTTGTAAACAACAAGAGCAGGATCAGCAGTACCAAAACAAGTTCAAGCTTTCCCATTTGAAGGCTAGTGATCATCCAAATGGTCAAATTTAGCCCACATTGCTTTTCAAACAAAGAAGTCAGTGGACCTGTCTATATCTCCAAGCTAAATAATACTAAATATGTAGAAAACACAATGGATCTGCTGTAATGTGCAACAGACAAAATCTTCAGTCACATGTACCTAAATGTATATAATGTAACTTCTTGAATGGAGGACAGGAAATGCCAAATAAGAGGCGGATCAGTCAACAGAAAAGTTACACACTTTTAAACTATTTTGGTATCTAATTGTCCCGTTTCCCACACAGAGTCAGACCCACCACATTTTTGGGATTGTAATCTTCACATTCCTCACCTGCTGTTCCCAAACCTGCCCCAATCAAACGCACAGTACAAAGAGTGTCAGGCTAATTAAGCTCCCTGTCATTACAGCCTAAACTATTCCTTTTATTAGAAAAGAGGTCTGTGAAAGTTTTTAACAGGTTCTGCACTCATGGTGACTGTGTGCAAAGAAAACAGCAGCATCAGAAAAAAACAGGAAATGGCATAAGTTTGCTTTTTGGATTGAACCAAGACAAAAGGGCTAAACATGAATAATTTAACTAGAGATTTGAGATGCAAACAATGAATGTAATGATATGAAAATCTCACTGCCAATGTAACAAATGAACAGAGCATTAAGATCACAAAACTTCGTTGTGTGACTGAGAGCGCTTAAAACAATGGACCAAGGCCGCACACACTGCTGTGGTGACTCGTTTCACCTGAGTCTCTGCAGCTCTGTATTCTTAATGTGGGCTTTTAGCTGCTGTTAAAGAAAACAAGACACAATTTTTTTTAAAGCAAAGTTGGGAGACAGACCAATATGGCTCGATGCCCATACCGACATTTCAAAATTTTGTCAGCCGATGCTCATGTCAATAGACAATTTTGTTATTTTAAAGCATAGCTGGGGTTAGATAGTATAACCAAAAAAAAACTCTTTAACCTATAGACTATTATTCACAATGATACATGTGTGTCTCTTTCACACACTGTAATGATGCTCGATTGTATTTTGGCCTAAGAAACAATCATTTCATTGCGTCATGAAAGATATTCATATTGTTCATATTGACAAACAAGCTTGTGCTGCAGCCAAAGTCATAGAACAGGAATAAAACTTAAAGACATGTTATTGTTAATGTTAAAATCAAAACTGCAGACTTAGGAATGGAAAAAGATAAAAGAAGTCTTATTGTTTGAATCGACTTTTGGACAAATACATTTAGGCTTCTATTGCAAATTATAATGCATGATCTAAAATGTAGAAGAGACTGTTATAAATAAAGAGATTTTACATTATTGTATAGTCAACGTATAGCCAAGTGTCAAATATTGAAAACATAAACCATTCTTAAATTGTTACTTTATCTGTTCAGACACCTTCCTGATTTTGTTGTTGTGTTAGTTTAAATATTTTTTCCAATAGATAATGGTTGTGCAATATTTAGCCTACTGAATGAAAGCTAAAACCATTAAGAATAGCAAGTAAACTTGCTTTTTATATGTTATTTTTGGCAAATGCATTTTCAAAGCAACAAAATGTAACACGATCTACTCTATATAGGCTAAATGTAACTGCAATCTCCCAATAGAACCTCCTTTTTATAGTTTCAGTGTAATGTGTATGTGGTCTTTGATGTTGCTACCGCTCCCTGGTTGGGCCTAAAAACACAAATATCATTCACAAATCTCTGGATGTTGACCTGGCCCTGCAGACGTAATGTAAATGTTTAGCAGGTCTTAGCTGTGCTCATTCAGGCTTAAGGCAGATTTTTGGACTGGGTTATTTCTGTACAGAGCAGTTTATATGAGGTCTTAGCTCGGAGCTGGAGCCTAAATCCAACAGTATGTCTCAAACTGTGAACCAATGTGAAGGATAACCTAAAACTTCATAACATCAGCATTTCAGAAAAGATGGTTTTGTACTTCATCAACATTTGGCATATTGTATCAAAATCACAATGTTAATATGACTTGCTTAACTCCAAAAGCCAATCTCCACAACAGACACACAATTTTCTATAGAACATTGAGACAGTGTAAGTAGATTTTTGACCAAAGAAAGATTGGAATAAGGTGACAGAAGGTTTATAGTTTGAAAATAGCAGTAGTTAACCTGTCAGGATGCTCCTTGACCACCTGGTAGACCTTGAGGAGGAAGGTCTCATTTGGAAAGGCGCGGCTCACACACTCTTTGTACAGTCTGAACTCGGCTGCTGTGACCGCCTCGCCCTCCGGGATCTGGGACAGGTTGAATTTAAACTCTTTATGATGCCGCCGCTGAGGTGAGAGCTCCCTGTCGAACTCCACTGTGGAAACAAAAACAGAAAAGGTCAGAATGTAACAGGAATGAATAGGTTGTGTTCACGTGACATCACAACAGAGGCCAATATGCAGAGCAGCTACAACGAATACTGATTAAAGGCAGTTTGATGTTGTAAATCAAATGTCACTTACAGAAATGAATAATTACCTTTTAGATATTTCATGGCAAAATATAGTGTGAATAAAAGGAAAACGGCTTTTGTCCTTATCGTCACTTTTCATAGTTCTAAAACCATCTAAATTGTGCTTTGTATTTTTAGTTAATTTTAGTCTTTTTGTGTAATATGACCTTAAATCATTCATCTACAAAATCCTAACCCTAAGTCTTATTCTTCATGACTGCCTATTTGGGAATCAGTACCATAGCTGATCCTCATCTACAGTTATTTTTACATTAACCAATACTTAAATTACTTAAATGTACACCAGCATAAAGTCAGTGGAGCAAATCTGGACTTTAACCAAGAGCGACGCCAGTGTTGAACAAGGAAGTCATGCAACGACTTGGTAATTGTAACCCTAAAATGGCACAACGACAAACAAGTGTCCAAAGTGAATACACTGTAGATCTGTGACAGACAGTGTGCTGAGGTTGACCATATAGTGCTTTATACTTCAGACTAATGGCCTGTGTGGTTTCCTTAAATAAAGCCCTGTTATCATCAGTCTGAGGCAGAAAAAACATCAGTCTTTTCCTTTTTACTTAAGAGACACTGGCCACCAACCAACAAACCCACCACCGCCGCTTTTAAGTGCAACAGGCTCTATAATGATGTACATACAGGCCAGAATGAACTCAAAAGCAAAAAAGACTTGGTAATGTCTGCCATGTTGGAGGCAATTAGAAGGTACAGAAATAACTATACATTCATAAACACGTCAGCCTGGAGTTTACAGTGCTGACATAAGCACAGAAAACAATATGTGTGGCAGACAAACAACACAATGTATATTGTGAATTTACTACAGACAGTAAAGTAGAACATATATTAACTGCTAAATGCAACAACAAAAACTACTACTAGCTGAAACTTTCTTTCGCTCTCTTCAAATCAATTAGTACGTAAACTGGGCTTATATCTGCAACTGGTTGACTGACTTTTAAGTTGTAAATTAATTAGGCTGGCATTTCCATTATAAAGTAGGTACATAGTAACCACAGCATTTTGTGGCAAAATCAGACTGCTGTGTTATGTGCTGTCTGCACCTGGGTGGTCCACTCCAGTTTTACTTTGTTCTTAAGTTGTAATTGCAACCAAAAATATTATATGAATAATGTGCCAAAGATAAGAGCTACGGTAGTAGTAGTCATTGCATAGATATAAATGCCTACTTCCTGTTTTGCAGCAGGAAAATCAAGCACCTAACTTGTTTATTGCAAATTAGGAAGCTTTTTCTTCTAAAAGTATATGGTAAGTAGAAAATGTTTCCACAAAATCAGATCGCTGTGTACAATTATAATTTCTTTTAGTTATTATAGATTGCCAAAAGCAGCACTCTGATTGGCTAAGTTTGGGTGGTCCATGTCAGTTCCACTTTGCTGTTTCTAAAAAGCTGTTTTTAAAAACAAAAAACAAAAACGCTGTTTTAAGCTGCCTGTACTAAAGGATTTGTAAGAGGTAGGAAGTAGGTGGACAGATCTAAATTCTAACTTCTGTAAAAATCAGGTTTTTCCAGCTTTAAACTAGAGACAGAGAAAGATCCATATTTGCCTTTTTCAGCATAGCAACTATTGGTCTTAATTTTCACAACTGTGGGTGAGTTTGTAGATAATGTAATTTGGAGAAAATCATAAAATTCTACCAAACATATAGATTTAAAAATATCAAGTTTATCAGCCATCAGTTTCAAAGAATTTTGTAACAACATTGACCATTCTTACAACTACACTGCTTTATGCCCACAAACCCTTCAGTTATGTCTACAAATAATTGCACGATACAAAATGTGTACATTGTATTCACCAGTAACTGTAAATGTACACTTCCCACTGCTATAAGTGTAGGATAAACTGACTCTACATTGTAATTGCTAGCACCCAAACACATACATCAGCACTCCCACTCGTTCACACCGGTCAGCCTAAATGCTTTCTCATATGCGCTATAGTGTTCAGAGCATATCATCAGCTCCACTGTAGTTTCCACTCAGCACAGTTTGACTTCTGTGGTTGAGTCGGCCACAGACTGAAGCTTATTCCACTGTCTCACGCCTTCTCTACCTGCCTCAAGACCAGTCCAGCCGCTCAAATTATTAATATTATGGCTGCAAATTGAAATTACGCAGGTTAGCTAGACGTCTGGCCACCATAAAGCAAAAATTATAGTCATTACAAACCCTGCAGTAACAAACACATTGAGTTATAAAACCTATGTATAGCAATATTTATTCCAAAATGAGTCATAAGCCATAGGAAAGTTATACTGAGTATTTCTTCTACACGTTTGATAGTCTTTTAATCTCCAAAAGTTATGTTTGTTGAACTTAAGCCAGTCTTCCTAAAATGTGTGCTGATTTTATGACGTATGGACCCACCCAAATGACACATTTTGTTCCCAAATGCACAGTCAGAGAAAAGTGTGGGGCTGTGAGAGCGTTAGCACCAATCAGAGCAGTTCAAAGACACTGTTGTGCCTCATACAGAAAAGTTATCAACAGATGAGGAGTAGAAGAAACATTACAGCCTTATTCATGTGTAGCCTGTCTGTTTGTACAAACCATTATTAACAATATGGTTAGTAGGGTAATACTGTCAAGAACCAAAAGTGAGTCAAATTGTGGATCAGTCTGACTGAATTCACATTTACAAAACAATGCTAGACTAAAAAGCTATAAGAAGATTTGATCCTTTCTTTAAGGATCCTGCTCCTGCTTTTATAAAAAAAAAACTAAAAAAAAAAAAACACAACAGTACTAACAGTACTGCATCACCAATTCAGATCGCTTTTAGGTTGGAGAAAAATTGGGGGGAAAAGTGGTTTAGGTTTTGAACAACTTAATCCAGAGTAAAACAAATGATTTCAGACATCAAATCATAGCTGTACATTCTACTTCAGTGGTCTCCAACCTTTTTTCTTGCAAGGACCGGTACAGTCATAATTTTCTTTTCCGGGGAGCGGTTGAGGTTGGGTAGCACCAATAACAACAACGCAAAATGCTTATTGTGCATATTTTTAGCTCTTTTTTGCTTTAATTTGCAGTTTATTTGGTTAAATGGCACAATATTTTCATGGTAAAGCACCAGGAAGTAGTGATAAACTTTAAAAAAAAAAAAAAAAAAAAAACATCTTAAAAGATCTTCTGGGGCCCGGTAGCAGATGGCTCGCGGACCGGTTTTGGGCCCCGGACCGGTGGTTGGGGACCCCTGTTCTACTTGGTCAAGTACTGGCTGCATATGCGTACAAGAATATTTAGAATGGCTTTTGCGGGTTTTCTCTTCATTCAGCTTCACTTGTGCATCTATGAGCAAAGACAATGGTTGAAAGTTGCAAGAACAGTGTTTGAATTTATTGAGAAGAAACAAAGGGTCTCAGAGGAGAGGCACACTCATGACTACAGCTGCAACTAACATTTATTTTAGCAATTGATTAGTCTTTCGATTATTTGATTCGTTGTTTAGAAGGCAAAATGACTTAATTACAAGATTTTGTGTCACATTTGAGCTGAAGTAACATTATTAGAGGATGTTCTGGAGATGTAGATTTCAGGGTTGTCAAAAGTATTGAAAATCAGACAATATTCATTAATAAAACTAGTATTGCAACTAGAAACTCATTTAATACTCATTAACAAGACAAAATTGTATATTTTCGGAAGAGTTTTAGAATAAATCCTGAGCTTTATCAAAGCTAGTTTAAAACCAATATGTTTAATAAAGAAAGTAAATGTATTTTGTTAATGTTACTTAAAAAATACATTTACACAATTTTCATGTAATTTCTGTTCAATCTGAAACTTTTCCACAGCTCATGGCATGTTTGGAATCTAAAGAAAGACCAGTTAATGATTATTTGATTACTAAATTAGTTATTTAACTATTGTTTCAATAATCGATTAGTTGCGATAATTAATTCACTTGTTGCTTCCCTATTCCTGACATTTGGTAGGTGTTTATTCCAGGAGTGGAGAAGGAGAGGGAGTACAGCACATGCGCAGTGATTCAAGATTAACAAATGCTTTTTAGTTTTCTGCTGTTATTGTCAAATATGCTAAAATACAAATATATAGTATTTTTAACACATACATTTTACAATGTTTGGCAGCTTCACTTGTACCTGTAATTGGATACACTTCAGATATTATTTAACTTTCACTCGTCTCAAGCTTTGTAACTTTATGAATGGAGATACTTTAGTTCATCCAACTTTTTGTCATTCTGAGAGCACAGTGATGTCTTGATTTGCGTTGCTCAAAAATATTATCTTGACTACAACTCTCGTAAAGCTTTTTGCCACAAACGTTAGTCGTAACACAGTAAGCATTCAACTGCAGGACTTTGAGGACATCCAGAGAGAAGGGAACCACCTATGGAGACCTCAGTGTTTTTCCCATCATGCTCTCAGTGGCCTGTATCAGTTTTGACAGATCCTCATCCCACATCAGGGCCCACATGAGCAGACGAACCCATAACTGTGTGTGATGTTAGTGTCGTAATGACGGGAAGCAAAGACAGCCAAAATCCTCTGCCTGATAGCTTTGTTAGAGGTCACGGCTTTGCAAATGACTTTACAACACTCCTTCCAACACCCCCGAGTGTAACAGCAACAGATTGAAATTAAATATTCACTTTTGGCACAACAGTTTTTTGATAAACTTTGTGCAGGTCACTTTTAATACACTAAGAGTTCATTTATTTATGCGGAAAATGTGTGGAATATTTGGTGAATGTGTTAGCGACGCAACTGTCAAACCAAACAAGATTAATGGTCGCCTCAATTATTACAGCGCACACTTACAAAAGGCATGCGATAAACTGTTTATTAGCTTCATATTTGAAGAATCTGTGGAATTTAGCATATTTACTGGTTCTTAAACAAGATAAAATATGAACTGGAAACAGGAGAATTTCCATCCAACTCTAATCACATTCCTACAAAGTTTTTAACCAAATAAGTTACAACACTTTTAAGTGACTGCATAATAGATCTACACTTTGTATATTGACTTCATAAAATAGGCTGCTGGGTATCATTTTATAATGTCTACACATTCAATAACTTGGTTCTACAATGAATGATTTAATTCAAAATGAACCAGTAGTTTATGCAAATAATTTTTTTGTTCTTTAAAGGCCCAGGTGTATATTTATAATACCTCTTTACCATACAAAGCATTCCTGTATGTCATACTATTCGAGTAAAATCAGATGTATTAAATGAAACACAAAATGTATTTTGCTAAAACACAACATAATGATTTAGGAATTAAAAGAAAATCAGCAGAAAAGCAATGCAAGTTTTCTCTTGTTCACACTTCTCGTCAGATCTCGGAAACTAACTGTGACCAGACCTAGTTTGTACTTAAAGTAGATGAGAAACTGCTGGAGCATTATGGCTAGAGCTAAATGTCTTTGTGACCTTAGGAAAGACACCCAACCCACTTTGCCCCAGTGTTTGTGTATCCTGCATGATGGTTCCATGAGGGTCTAAGGACAGTGGATGCTCTGGGACAATTATCCATCTGCCTGTTTGTTGTTGGACAATCTGCCTCTGTATTTCTGAATAATAGTACCGGTAGTGTTTCTGATTTTCTAAGGCTTCTGTTGGTATTGATAAAATCAACAATCACGTGAAGTCCTCTGAGATAACTGCTGTTGTGACTTTGGGCTGTACAAATAAACTGAAATTGGTGGAAAAACACTGCATACAATACAAATACAAATAATTTCCTCAAACATTATGCATGTGCAACAAAATGTAGTTTACAGTTGTCGAAAGTATTTGTACCCAGACAATAATCAATACTAAAACTAGAATAGAGAACAGATACTCATTTGAACAAGCATGAATACCGAACAATCCATATACAAAGGACAGAACCTACTTTAATAGTTTTTGAAAGGTCTTGGCCTATATAAAACCAAGTATTTTATGTTGAAATTAATATCTCATTGTTAAAATAGTGTTTTGGATTATAGTTGTAATGCTATTGAGCCTTACCCTCGGAGTCAAAATCAAGTTTGCAATATTAGTTTTGTAACAGCATTACTACAGTTATAGACCAACATAAAATAAAACAGGTCTGTGCATTGGGGAGATGTTTAAAAAGCTAAATCCCCCAAATTAAAGGGTAAATCTACATCCCATCTAAGCACAAACAGTACTGTCCCATATAACTCAACTATCTGCCCTGCACAGCGTCACTAAATCTTTTATATGTCTGCTATATTTCATTTTTAGTGAGGTGTTACAAACTCAGCAGTGCAGAGTGAAATACAACGCGCCAACATTTTTCTTGAAGATGAAAAATGTGTGATTGGAACATAATGAAATTAGCAGGAAAAGGTCTGACATTTATTCTTTTTACAGCTGAGCTAATCCTCCTGGCTCTCGTCAAGTCACTCAGCAAACCACATAACCACTTCATCTTAGCCAGAGAAACAGACAATTAAACCTAGAAAATGGGACTGGTGACACTATGTAAAGAGCTGGGTAGTGTAACCACAATCAGAAATAATATTACTCAAAGCAGTGGCCCAAGAAATTACTCAAAAGGTATAAAAGTTTTTAGGGAAACTAAGAGTAGGTTGCTTGCATTACATCGCAGTTTTCTAACAACCATAACCTTCACTTAGTTATGTAAACTTACATTATACATGACATCTGAAAATGATTAAGTCCCATTGTATAGAAAAAATACTCGAGAAACTGTACCTAAATCATTATGTAAGTAGGCTACTATCCACCTCAGTCTATTTTGATGGTGCATTTTATCATCTGCAATGACGTTAGCTCAAGCTGCAGAGTTAGCCGCCTGCAAAGTAGCCGACCAGCTGTCCCTCCACCTTCACGGCATGAAATTCAATTGGAATCCACCGAGATTTTCACATTGAAGAATCAAAGGGAAGCGTTTGGAAGCTGCATACAGGGAGCCTAACCTCTGCTTTACCCCGGGCTGATGTGAGAGGAGACAGGAACCACAGAGGAGGAAGGAGATTCGCACAGGGCTTTCCTCTCCAAAGTGACGAAAAGCTAATTGGAAGAACTATGTCATGCACAAAAAACATTATAGGCAATTGCTTCTTTTTAAAACTATCTGAAAAATAAAGGCACTACGCTTCAATCGGCAATTGACAAATCTGGTCGCTCGTTATACAAACTTGCTCACTTGGCTAGCCGAGGAAATTTACGTCAAGTTGTGACCTACACCTACAAATAAAGGATGAAGTCAGTCTCCATAAGTGTATAAAACTCTTATTTTGTAATATGTATGTAATTTTAGGCTCTCATCAACAGGAGCAAGAAAAAGGACTTTTATTAGTCCTACAGTGCTACCAAAAAGAGCACATACATTTAGAAATCTCACCTTAAAGTCAGCTATACGCTTAAATATTAGTTTGATACGTAATTATTTGCTAAGAAGTCACTGACCTTTCATAAATGTGATCGATAAGTTTGTACTAGTTGAAACCCTCGGAATAATTATAGTTACAAATAAGAATTGCATTTTTTTTTTTTTTTTTTCAGTGTATCTTTCCGGTGTTTGGCGCACGGTGCAGAGCGTTAGCGCCTGACCTCAGCAAGAAGTCGCGGTTCGATTCCGCACGGCCTGGACCTTTCTGTGTGGAGTTTGCATGTTTCTCCCGTGTCTGGGGAGTTTCCTCCGGGCACTCCAGTTCCCCACCAAATGATATCATGCATGTTAGGAAACTTGGGTAGTCGGAGGTTGAAGCGTGTTTAAGCGAATCGCCTCTGGTGAGCTGTCCAGGGCAGTTTAGTGTCATGAGGGGAGGTTCATCACTCTGTGAAGTGCTTGTGACTGTCTGTGAAATGCGCTATACAAATAAAGATTACTTACTTATTACTAAAATAAGGAATCGTTACAGAGTCTTTCAAATCATATTGACTTGTGATAAGTCACTGACAAACATGTGTACATTTTATTGTCTCTATAGAGTTCATCACCTACTTGTCTTCAGAGAGATACTGTATTAGTGCTTTCCTTGTAAAGCTCCACAGAATGGCATTAAAGTTGTCGGTCTTGCATTCAATTGGTCAACAATCATTAAAAAAAACATACATTTTCTCTCCGCAAATCTGTCCAGGAACTCTACCTGATCATGTCTTCTACTTGTCTTCATGGAGATTGATTAACTTAATGCCATTTTGTAGTACACTTTGGCCCAAAAACATCTACATTAACACAATCAGATATCAGCTTTAAACAGATTTATGTGTTTTAATGCTACTCTACAATTGTGTGCTGGTAATTGTAAGACTTCAATTTCTGTGCAAAAGGTAAACTGAAACCAATGAAGCTCATGCTGTGAGAAGTGTAGACACAATGAAAAACAGAAGAAATTTCACCCATTAACCAATGAATTCTAATAGATACAGACTACGAATGAGGTCTTCTAACTACAGGCCACAATAAATCCCCAGCAAACCCTAATAATATGTGCGAAGCTGTAAACACACTCAGCAAGAACCACATTTCAGGCTTACATTTTTTCTAGTGTCTGCTCCCAAAGACTACAGCTCTTCCACAGGCATAGAAAAAGTAAAATGTATTTCAGAGATGTTGCCAAAAGCTACATATGGAAAACAGACGTGAAGCTAATTGATTTCTGATTGATCCAGTTGTTCAAAAATAAGTCAGTGTGATTCATGAAAAATGCATATGACCACAAATCCTACTCCCTGCGCTTTCCTTTGTGTTTTATTCATTTCAACACTGTCGCCATCACTCCGAATCAGCCTCACTTAGTCTGGAGGAGAGACCAAAAGGGACAAAAATGACGAGGAAAATATGAAAATCTGACAAAAATAACCGAGGCAGCGTTGAGAGAGGCAGGTTTTCAGATTGGTTTTGATAGGAGCTGTTCTCACATTTCCACCTGCGCAACATCTGCTGTCGCTGCTGCTGCTGTAGGTATTAGAGCAGCCCACATGCACTCGGCCATCTAAACTTCATGACCTCAGAACTTCTCCACCACGGAAAGGATTCAAATAGTCCTAAGGATCAGAAAATTGAGATGTAACTAAGATAACATAACAACATAAAATAAAACTCTTATTTTTACAGTACTCTACATTGTATTTAGATTACAGTCTGGGATATCAGAAACATTAGTCAACACAATGTTTAAAACAGCATACCGGCTCATAACAGCATATTTACTGCTCTTTTGAAGACTTAGAACAAGGCCAATCAAAGAAAATCACTGCACCCAAACACAGACAGTCCCTAAATCCGAGTACCAAACTTATAAGCGTGAGTGTAAACTATCTGTGCCAACTTCGACAGGATATAGAAAGTGATCTACAGTATAGTTACTAATGTAAACTCACGACTTTATAACATGAGCTGTGTAACTGATGTTACTTGTGACCCAGTGAAGTTTTGAAGCCTTTGGTCTCCTGCTGGCCATGCTACTTCACACGGTTTAACTTAAAAAATGAAGAAAAAAAAACTTATGTCTCCCTCAAAGCTCATATATCAGGTCATGGACTTCACTACTACTTTAGCACTTCTGCTCAATGTATAAACAAATAGAGCAAATTGTTGCCATCATCAGTCTATTGCTTATGCACGTTTCAATGCACCACAACACTCATTTTGTGCCCGGAAGGCCTGGTTTGAGTGTGCTTTTCTTAATTTTATCTTGCCATGATTAGGCAACAAAGACTATTTGTTTCTTTGCACAAATAACACTTACTGCAATTATGGCTGTACTTTTTATATTAATATCACAATATATTGTAACAAACTTGTTGGCAATGCATATATTAATAAGTCGGGGTAACTAACTTTTTTAGTTATAAGTTAAAAAGCTTATTGTTTTCTACTAACAAGTATATAATAAATGCAGAGCTTTCTGGAAAAATTAGACCACGAAGTCTTGTTTAAATTGAATAATAAAGAAATTTAGTTCTCATCAAGAACCAAATGCAGCTTTCTGATTGGTTGAGCTCAGGTGGCCGTCTCCAGTTTCACTTTGTTGTCTGTAAAAGAAGGTTATGAGTCATATTTTAATCTAAAACGAATACATGTCTATATTAATCATGTGTCGAAGGATTTATAGGGGAAAGATTTAAACCTAAATCGTGTTTGCAAAGTGAAAATCACCTACCCCCTCTTTAAGAGCATTGTGAAAATAAAATGTGTCTGCATTTTGTTTCTATAGCAATGTCGATTATGTTGCATTTTTAACATACTAGTACACAATAATGTTTTTCTTTTTTTTTTTTTTACATTTTCTTATTTTGGTCTGTAGCTTTTACATATTACACATTTGATGTTACTTTGAATTTAACTTTACTGTCCATCATTGTAAATGTATCTTTGGTTCACCATCACACAAACAGTCAGTTAGTTCATCAGACAATTCATCATCAAGCTTTCTAGCAATAAATACTATACACAAATCTGATATATTTTTACAAAGCTAAAGATTTATTATTAAAAAATCTGTTGTGCTTTGATAAATGCAGACCAAAATAAGTCATCAATAAGTAAAAGTAGTCGATGTATGGCTTTGAGCATAACATTTCAATAAAAATGCACAAAATCAATCTCTAACAGTGTATAAAAAGATTCAGATAACAATTCACTTTTACACAACAAAAATTCTTTCTAAGCTTAAACAAAATTAAAACCACTTTTAAGCTAGTCTAGCATACAAAAAAGACAGGATACTGGGGATTAAAGTGGTGCATAGGTTTCCATCAACAATACAGGTCAGCCTCGTAACCTCATATCTAGCTGTATGTCACATTTCAGTGGTTTTAGGTCGCCCCAAAGACCTTGACAAATCATGCTTGAAGACGGTGACAGACACATCAGCTTTTTACAAACGCAGTTGCATGGCCCTTTAAGAAACTAAGGAAGTAAAACGAGATGAGTGATGAAAAGCCGGCGAGTGAGAGAAAATCAAACCCACAAGTCAGAAAGGGCTGGTTATTCCATATGAGAGATCCAGTGACACAATCGGGTAAAAATCATTGCATAGTGAAGTTTAGATACAAATAATGTTACAAAGCTGAAAGAGTAGGCTGGTTGCGGTTAAAGGCTGTTGGTTTATGGTCAGCGGTCACTATTTTCCTCACATTTATAACGGCATCCAGCCAAAAGCTCACACAGGCACAGCTGGGGGATGATCCTGCCTCCTGTACAAGTCCCATAACCGCACTGCAAAACAACCACAACCCGTCAACAATACGGCCTTGTACTCAACGCCTGCCTGTGGAAACTAACATTATGGACAAGTATAGAGGACGGCTTCTGACAGAGAGGAGAAAGTGGAAAATGCTGGCTTTTATTTTGATCGCATTTCAATATATTTTTACAGAATGACTGTGGTGGAAACGGTCTTCCATATAAAAGTAAGTACACAATCAAAAAACACCTGTTGATTCTTCCACATTGGATCATTTTGCCTCCTATTACCTTATGCATTTCCTTCAAGGTTAAGCACATGGACCTGAGCTGTGTCCCATCCAGAAAAACTAAATAATGGAAAAACATTGAAACATGGAAAACTGAGATGCTGCTGAATGCCTCTTCTTGGAGCTTTCCTACAGCGCTGTGATGTAGAAGACAGAGGCAGCACCTGTGACCCAGATAATATATTCTCCAGGGAGATCTTATTAGACCTGTCAAAGAGATTTTACTAAGTACCAGTTTGAGGACAGACACGAGAGAAAAGGACTACAGACGAGAGCGCTGCCAATTTAAAAGGGTTTTCTCACAGAGGGGATTCAACACTTCAGACAGGAGCTGAGACTGTGCCTGGATTTACAGCTCCACAGACATACCATTTAATAAATGTCACTGGAACTGCCACAGGAATCACTAGCAGCTCTTGATCGACTAAAGACAAGAACAGCCAAGTGATTAGTTGACTAAAAAGGAGGCAAAGGCTCAGACAAAAAAGTATTTCTGAACTGACAAATTTGACAAATTCATCTGGTCACAAAAGACTCCAAACAACTTCATCAAATAGGTCTCCTGCCAAGTAAACAGTTGAGAACAATTATTCAAAACAGACTTAGAAACGGCTTTCATAAATTTGTCCTAAAAGTAGGGCTGGGTGTTAACATCATGTCGAATCCACAATAGCTTGTATGCACTCAGAGCTTGATATGATTCAGGTTTGAATAAAAGGTTATTTCCTAGCTAGTGTAAAAATGTTTCAGATTAACAACATGCATAAGAATGTCATCTTCAAGTATCAAGAATGCAATTATCCCATGAATAGGACTGTTCATCAGACCAACAAACTCAACCTAATTCAATCTTAAGCTACAAGTTTAAAAGTATAGAGCTCTCCAATTCACAATTAATTTATTTGTCTTAAAAATATATGCCTCACTGTATAATGTACTGCCAAAAACTCTGTACACTGATGTTACAAAATATAATAAAATGCTGTTGAGCAGCCACTAAGAGAGGCGTTTTGCGTTTGTCTTGTTGCAGTGAAAAGCTGGCGACAGAGAGCCTCAGATGGATTTGTAGGGAAGCATAAAATGTACCACACTGAGTCGGAAAAGGAAGACACAAGACTAGTATATATCCTAGAACAAAAGTCTGATGTCTGGGACGGGGTGAGGGGGAGAGGGTCCAGAGGGAGTCATCACTGCACACAGAGGGTGCTGCTCTGATCCTCGGCTCTGACCCATCATCAAAGCCATCACACTGAGCAGCGCTGGACCTGCCCCGGGACACAGCAGGTTTATGTCCCATCAACACAAGCCCTGTTTTATGAATGGGCAAACATACAGCAGACAGGTACTGCACACATGTGGGGAGCTGCTCAGAAAATCCCACATGAATTACTTGTGGAAGTTAATTTAGATGATAGCTTTTCACAATTGTTTTAACAGAATAAAAAGTTACAAAACTGACTTGATTTTTTGAAGTTTTGGCTGTGAGATTTTTCCTTCTGATATTTTCCCTTTGAGCCTCAGTTTTGCAATGTCATTGGTAGATCTCCGAGATCTTCTGCACTGTTTTTAAGGCCACAAACTATCAAAACATGTTTTGCGCATTGCTGAAACATTAGCATATCAGACCAGATCAGTTTGATTGCCTTTAGCTATAACTCTAACTCTATTTCTGATGTGGGAAACACGTGACTGTCATTTCTTACTTTTGATCAAAGTTACTTCTTCTGGCCTCTGCAGTTTTATATAACTAAATTCTTTTGCCAACCTCTAACTGAATGAATCTGATATTACCTCTTGGAAATGAACAGGAAGACGTTAGCATTTTCAAAAATAAACAAGCCAACTGACATTCTGTGCACATACTTAATTACATGCCATATTATATTTACCATAATTGATAGTGGTATCACAGAATACCTATAGAAAGACTTTGTGTGTTGTGTTGTGTGTTATGCAATTTTTGCCCCATGTCGACTTCTCTCTCGTTCCCACATTTTCTGTTTACCTACCATTTCTGGTTCGTAATAAAATGTCCTAAAATATCTGGGAATGCCAACTGAGGGCACAGGGTTCTCTGTGAAATCTGTCAGTCAGTAAACTACATTCTATGTCTTCATAAAAATACACTTGACCTATATTTTAAGTTGGTTTACCCAATTTTAAAACCTTGGATTAAAAAGCAAATATGCATTTCAGTCTATCTAACTCTTTCATAGCTCTCTTAAATCTTTGTGCACAGCTTTAGAACAAGTTTCCAGACACAAAAGTGCATAGCCACTCAGCTTGCATCCCAAAGAGTCAAATAGTGACTCACAAGGCTCTGTCTAACAAAAAACAAAACTGGTTTAATGTTTAAAAATATGATGACTTCAATTACTTAATTTAGATCCAAAAACACTGTCAGCAAACCAGATCTCCTCTCCCATAATCCTTTGCTCTGTCATCACAGCCTTGCATTCCTGGATACAAATCTCCTTTTTGTCATCTCAGTGCATCTTTGTGCGTCTAACCCAAATGTAGGCGGATAATTCGAGCTAATAGCGGCTCCGCTGAGGTTATGCTAACAGATTTCTATAGTATCTGGATAGTATCAGTGTTGTGAGTGGTCACAGTCATCAACTCTTGGCTACAGGAGCTGCATGTGTCATACCTGTGTGTCAGTACCAGGTTTTAGAGCAGCTCTCAGACGTCTGATACAGGATTATGGCGTGGATCCACAAATCCACAAGGCCTGATAGAATGGGAATGTCTTTGCCGTGCCGCCAGCAAGAAAATTAAGTAGTGAACAAATTTATTATTTATTCAATAATTAAAGCTATGTGTTAGGAAAGTTATTCAGTAGTGTATAGAAGTGATTTCAGGGTCATTTTGGTTTATTTAAAGAACAAAAAAAAGAAATAGTTAAATGGGAAATTTTTAAATAATTAAGAACCAGGAAGCTCTTTACAAACAAGCTCAGGCAATCAGAGTGCTGCTATCTGTGAGAACTAATATGCTTTAAATTTGAGAACAATTTTGTAAGAATGCGCTGCGTTAGTATACCTTTTGGTGAAAAAGACATAGTTTACTATTTTAGGTTGTTTTATGTCATTGAAACAGACACATAGCAATAATAAAATAAAATGTGTCAGTTTTTAATTCTTTAAAAATAATTGATGTGACATGAATATTCATGGAGGGAGCTGGTTCTGTCTGGTCTGCATTCATGAAAATAACTTTGAAAACATGATTTATAAATCCTTGAATATTGTTTGAAAGTGGTTTTAGGTTCATCGTCTCACTTTTTACCTTTCTTAATCAACAATATCCCCCTGAGACTAAGTTTTTTTTTTTTCAGGATAGTCCTGGCTGAAAGAGAAGAGAAGACGTCTATTTTGAAGGTATAGTAAACCCGATCTCCTGTGGAAACCTTGAAAACACAGGTAGAACATGCAAAGTCCACATAGAAAGGCATCACACTGCCCTGGAGTCAAAACCAGAACCACTTTGCTAATGTGTCGTCGTTCTGCATCTCCATCTTGTGTTCGGGAGGTAGTACCAAATCAATACAAAATGAAAGGCAAATTGTCCTCTAATTCACAAGTTATATGCAATAGTTGCAGACATTTTTAACAAGGACTAAGCCAGTACAAAAGTGTCATTACAGTGTCAATAAAGTCTCAGTAAAGTAGAATTAAAACATTAATAAAGCAGAGACGAAGCAGCACTGGATAAGCAACAGTTTAAGTCTCTCATGAAGAAATCCACCTGTAGAAACTGCACCAGCGTTTAAGCCATGAGCTATGTAACTGCAAGAAATAAGCACCAGAATGATTTAACATGCATTCCTTATTAGCAGACTGAATTCCTTACAGACCTGATTATTTAAACCCATCTTTCATCCAAACAGCTACAGATTATTGATAAAGCAGTGCATTAGCGAGACTGAACGATGTTGTGACAGCTGCTGAGCTGTCGATTTACATTTTTATTAACATCCCACAAGTGAAAAAAATTACATCTACTTTGTTTATTCTCCAGCTCATTTGGGTCTTGATTTCTTGGAATTTCCTGAAAATGTGAAAAAGATGTTGCATTTTTGGTTGTTGACAGCTCATTGGCCCAAAATGGCGTCTGATGAAATGAATACTTGTTTTTACATGGACTTTTGGGGGAAATCACAACTGGCCATTAATGTCAATGAGTGTTTCTCTTTGGTCATTAAGTCCAGTAAGTGTTCAAACAGATAAGGATACAGATTGATTATTGACATGCAATATATAAGGAGCTGTATACTTTAAGTCTGTGTTTAAGACAAATGAGAGATTAGCTGGAAACTAAATATTAATTCTTCATACAAGGTGCTCTTATATCATTTTACTGTAAATGTACTTGTGAGCAGTTTATAAAAATGTCAAAAGTACTTGGTATAATTTTAGACACATTGGAAAAACACCTCACTGTGCTTTTAGATTTTATTCTGGTAAAAACTTTAATGATCCTGTATGATGATAACCCATTCCAATTGCAATATGCCACATTGTGTGATTCAGAGGTGAGGACTTGAAAATTGTGACTTGAACTTGAGTTAGACTTTGAGTCACTATTTTAATAATTTGACACTTGACTTGATTAAATGGAATTCGGACTTGACTTGGATTTGAAGGTCAGTGACTTGGGACTTGACTTAGACTTGGAACTTTTGACTTGAGATCACTTGGTGCTTCTCTTCATAAAATAGTGTAATTTTACAATAGAAAACTGCAATGTGCCTTCTTACTTCTCTCGCTTTTTAAAGGGCTACTTAATAAAAAAAAATAATCAATGAACATGTAAAAATAGAAGATTTATTTGGTAATGAAATATAAACACTTGAAAAAAAAAAACTAAAATCAGAGTACTTGACTTGAGAATTAACCGGACTTGTAAAACAATGACATTTTTTGAACATTTGCAACTAGTAATTAATAAAATAATTATCAACTATTTCTTTTAAACTAAATAATCTTTGACGTGACTATGCAGAAACTTGAAAACACACCATGTACTGGGAAAAAAAGCTTAATGCCTCAGACAATAAAAAAAGTCCTCAAATTATGCTACATTAACTTCCTCTGTCAAATTTTGTAAAAATCAGGTCTTACACAATTGAAACAACTAATTGATTAATCAATAGAATCATCATTAGCCTAATAGATTAATAAAATAATCATTAGTTGCAGTCCACAGCTTTCTTTGTGAGGAAAAGAAAGCTCGTTCTCCGAGTAGATTCAATATATTACCAAAATTATATTACCATGGTGAAACTTCAATAATCTTTCCCAATCCACAACTTTGCAAACAGCAGACAATGTGCACGAATTTCCTGTACTGTTAAAATACAGTGAGTGCAAATTACTTTGCAGTGAAAGAAGCACAGATTCAAAAATGGGAAAAAAGCAGATCGTCATGAGTGAACCAGTACAACTCAATAAGCAACCTCATCATGTGTTTTTCTAATCTGGTGCTGCTCTAATACAAATGTCTTTTTTATTCTAGTGATTGATGCCGTATTCTATTTAGTTTATCCTCCAACATCTTGTTCTCTTCTCTGGCAGCAAAAAACACAGTCCATTTGATTCGAACATGAATATATAAACATCGTTGTCATAAACAGAACAAGTGACACCAAACACAACTGCTGAACAAATTGGCCAATCAAATCCTTCATTTCACACTCCACTAAAACATGCGTTGTTTATGGTCACGCTTTCCTGGATTTGCTGTTCTTTGGCTGTGATTGGATGCACAGAGGAAACGATTGGGTGGCCTGCGTGTGTCCGTCTACATAACTCACCAAAATGAAACACAAGATGCTACAAATCTATCGTCAGCTTTTCACAATAAAAGGATTTTGAGTGGATTCTGGACCAAAATGCAAAAGCCAAAACAACAGGTGGGTCCATAACTCTCATATAACATTGAAAACATTGCAGACGGTATTTATTGGGGAAGTCGCTGACCGTGGCATGGAGAGGTTGAAATCTTTTGAAGGATTTTTGACTCAAGTGTTTCCCGTACAGAGCGTTCTGCTCTATTTACACAATGATTTTATTATGATCAAAGATGGCGGCTGCATCTCTCCGGGGTTGTGACCATAATCCTAACCCATCAGCATTAACTGAATCTTCTGTTCTGGGAAATTTGCTGTGTATTATATTTACTTCTTCTGATTATTGAGATATCTCTTCTTTGGACATCAACACGACTTACTTCCTACAAACTTCATCCTGGGCAATATCGTCTGAAATTTGTATCAACTATATGAAAGAGAAAAATTCTGATAATCATATAATTGACAATATGCTTAAGGGATCTTTATGGTGGCTAAAAAAGAGTGAACTTTGACCTTTCTGACTTTGGTTCAAGTTCACCTTCTATGATCTATTGTCTTATTTTCTCATTATAAGTGTATTTTTTCCAAAATCAGTGTCTTTATACTATATGACCAAGCCCAGCCTGTATATTTACTGTTCCTCCTCTACAGTTTAAACAAGCCTAAATGATTAGAAAAAACTGATAAAACATGATTTTTAAAAATATTATTCACTTTAACAAGAATCCCAAGGTTTGTAGATTGGAGCAATGCCCTGAATTTGCTTGCACTTTTATTTCACTTGTCTCTCTATGAATATGGTATCCTTTTGCCTCTTTACAGATCAATAACATCTATTTAAAAATACATTTAATCACCTTACAAAGAACTGGGCAATATTCTTAAAAGTCGTGGGTTGGCAAGATGAAATTTGCCAAAATTGGAGCATTGATCACATTTTTGCATTTCTTAAAACATGTTTTAATTGTTAGCGGCCCCAAAAGTTGAGTTTTCCTCCTTGTCTATCTCATATAGTTCTGTTTTATCATCAGTTATCACAATGTGAGTGCTAATAACTATAGAGAAGTACACTTGAATAAAGACCTTCAGCTTCAGTGCGCACAAACCAGAAATGTACACATTATGAATAGAATACATGATTTTTGGGTCTTTTTTCACCCTAACTTTTCAGAGTGTACTTTTTTTTCTTACACCAGACAGCAAAGAGCCACATTGGAGACGTCAAAGAGGCGCAAGTGACCCTCGGGCTGCAGGTTGTAGACCCCTGATATAGATCCATTTTGTCCCCACTTTCCAAACACTCTGGTGGTCAATTAAAAGATGTAAGTGAGGTCACAGGTAAAGCTGGGGAATTATTGAAATTGTAATTAAGAATGAGATTTAGTCTAAGTGGTCTTTCTAAAGAGACATCGACAGACACACTTCTGCCAGTATTCAGTAGTATGTAGTTTGGAGCAGAGTTAAGAGGAAGAAAGCAACATTTAAAAGTTTGTTTTTTTATGTTCACAAAAAAAATATTTTATTAAAAATAGTGCCCAGCTCTACTTAACAACACCCACTTTTGCCTACTGACTGAGCTTTAATTCATTTTAAAGTGGTGAGCAACTGAAAAGTCTTCATCACAATGTACTGGAGAAAGTAAATCTTCATGAACATCATTTCAAAAAGCAATCTTGTGTATAAAACTTACTTACTGCAGAGATTGGCAGCTCAGTGTAAAGTGATACAGCCTGAAGAAAAACTATGCCTGATGTCAGCGATTGGGGAAATGTCGGGAATAAACTGGATACGCGCAAGAGCAGTGACTGAATGTTTTGTGCTATTGAGTTCTGGTTGTGTCTAAGTCAGAATCCATCCAAAAGCTTGATTCCAGAAAAGATCTTAACCCTGAATTCCTGGATGTTTACTTGTTTGTGTGCTTCATTAGCTTCTGTTTGTGACGCAGTGGAGACGGCTGGTTTAGTGATCTGTGGTGGAGTCCGCACTTGGGCAGCAGGTGAGCTGTGTGACTGTGTGTTTCCAAGGCGACGGCGGTCTGCTCCCAGATTTAGAGGAGGAAGCCGGTGTCAGGGCCGGGAGATGGATCTGTCCTGAGGGATCGGATAAATAAGGAAAAAATATCTTTGAAAAAGGGAAACGCAGCTGTTCTCAAAGTCAAAATTATGGTGGCTTTGCATTCCTCAGACGCAAGGTAGAAGACTAGTGACTATTCTGATGTCAGCTCTTGTTAAAAACACGATTTAGATAGACATACAGGTGTCATGATCAGCTATGGGTTTAAGGTGTGATACTGTGTATTCTAATGGCTAGCTACAGAACAAATAGGCTGAAAGTAAGTTCTATATACACAGTGACAGGACAACAGAGTGGCCAAAACTCTTTAATGATACTTGCTGGGATAATAATAAAAAAGAGAGAATATCATCAACAAATGGTCATGGCCAATAATTGCAATCAAGATTAAGTTTTTATCTGGTTTTAATTACAAGTGGATTTATTGCCCCGTAATATTCAGTACTAACTTATCTTAGTCTTAACTTCTATATCATGTCTTAGTCTTTAAATAAACAACAAATACAATACTTGCAACATACTTACACATGAGAAGAAGACCTAAGATAATAGTTCAGATTAAAATGATTTGAAAAAGGGAAAATATGGAGTGATTTATCTCAAACTTTAGTACAGAACAGTCTTATTGCTGTTTTAATCTTCTCAAGTTTAGAGGACGTTATTGCCAGGTGGTTTGAGCCAATTAGGAAGGCCATTCTGCATTCAAAACAAATATGGCTTCTCATGACAGAAAAGAGCACGTCAAGAATTGAAAAACGGTATTTCTGCAGAATCAGTGAACGAAGCTTACAACTCTTATGTGAGGTGACAAGTTTAATTCTAGTTCTCGATGACTATGAGTTAGTTTGTTCGTGAGTCCTGCAAATAAAGAAATCTGATTGCACTTAAATATGAATAAGCGTGGTTTCTGAGTGATTTTCACATGGTAAATTTACCAAGAATAATAAGACAAAAGTACATCTATGTCTTGTCTTACTGGCTGGTGACAAAGCCTACTACTGCAGAGTGAAGAAATGTGATTTGCTGCTCTTATCGATATCTGCACATCTCTGTCCTGTCCTCACCTTGTACCCCCTCCCTTTGTCTATTAGGACGGGCTCCGAAAAGCGGCCCTTTGGAGAGTCTGGTGATGACCACAGCACATTTCAGCGGCTTAGTCCCAGACCATAAGATCCACTGATAAATCAGTCTAGCCCTCTCTCCATCTCCCCCTGGGCAGACTTACATGTTAAACCCACTGCTTGTTTTACATACAGGCTCCGCTCCAAAAACAGCGACAGAAACCAGATACCTGCCTATTGGAAAAGCAGGTGGGCCTCCAGTGAAATCTAGAGAAAAATAATCAATGTTTCTAATAATATCTGTCGACCGTGTCAACACAATATTCAAGAGATGAAAGTGTGAAGAAGTTTGGAGCTCTGAGATTTCTGCTGAAGGCCACAAATGCTGATTCAAGCTGCCATTTTGAATTATGGATGTTATTGCTGCATGGGGGGCCAGTCCAGATGGAAAAAAGTTGGCTAAAACAGGCTGCTCTAAACGGACAATACAGTGCTAGGAAGTGTATGAAATCTGTTAAAACTAGAATATGTATAATGGAGAAACCTAACTTCAGGGGGTCATTACATATTTCTGTCTGAAGAATATTGTAATAATGTGGTTTAAGACAGTGGACTACAGCTGACACGAGGTATGAAAGGCTGAAATGCATTGTGAAACTTAGAAACATAATGAATGACAACTAATTATGCAAATTTTTAACAGTGAAATCAACAGACATGTTACTCCCAGTGTCATTTGTTAGGACAATTTAGACTCTACAAATTCACAGTGCATGTATTTTTGGGGGCAGTAAAAACAGCACAAGACAGAACAAAAACCACATTGACACCCACACTTGATATAGATCCTTCCTCACTAATAAAACAGAGAGTTACTGTTTGAATCAAATTTGAAATAGATTTAAACGTTATTCTGTATTATAGTCAACATTTCCACTCATTCTGTTCCTAGGTCATAAGTAAATAGGATAATCATGTCTTTCTTAGCCTAGTTCCTATTTGTATAAATTAGAATAGTCAAACAGATAACAAACAAAACAGATCATTTAGAGTTGACTTTTTTAACATTTTAATGTCTAATATAATGATTAAAGAATTGAATTTTAAATGGTATTCTTAGTATTAAAGTAGTTTTTGAGCAGTTACCAAGTCGGCTATTTTATAGCAACTCTAGGCTTCTGATTTTTTGTTGTTGTTGTGATTTTTGACTGTTAGTTGCGTTTTTTTGGGTTTCTCCTGAGCGACGCTTTAATGTCATAAACAAGGAGACTTTTGGCATTTTTTGTGTTTGATTCTTGGAAATAGGCCAACAAAAAAAGATTTTTAGCATACTTCTATGCTTAAAGTCTTTATTATTTTAAAAACACTATTAAAATAATAATCACTTGTTAATTAGATGATTATTTCAATAACTTATTTTTGAAGAGTTGATGTCACTTGTTTCTTTCTGAAAATCTGTCAACACTGATTGTAGTCCAATTTTTTTTTGTTAAAATCAGATTTTTTTAGATTATTATTTTGCAGTGTTGTCTGGTATGTTTCCCGTTCCTCCTCATTCAAGAGTCTACAGCAGACGTAAACCATCGTGTCTTCCAGTGCGATAGGCGCTGATGTGTGTGTTATAAACAGTGAGATAAGGTGTCCAGGAGCCTGAGGTGTGGAGAGGGTCCAGGAGGAAGGACTGGGCAGAGCTTCCCCTGAACATCCTCCGTGATAAGAGCCTTTCATCCACACAGCAATGGGAGGGGAAGCTATTCAGCAACAAGTGAGTTTAATGGCATAGTAAAAGAAAATGTAACTTTGTTAACAAGGAAGAAATGTAAGCATTTCATCACCCAACAAAATCTATGTTCTTATGGAGAACTATAGCGAGGCACTGTATGTTAAAAATCAAATCCTGAGTTCATCCCTGTGATAATCTGCTTGACAAAATTATTACATTGTCATTCACGACTGATCTTTTGATGCAGCTCTGTTTCCCCAGTAGAAGGACTTTTTGTTTATCAACACGGGTGATGCGAGCGCACCCATCCTGCAGAAAAAGCCGCCGCTCATAGACACAAACAGTGGAAACAAGTCGAAAAAGCACCATTGCCAGCCAAATACAAGAGTATATCACTGTGCGGAAAAGTTCTGCTGCTAAATTAACATTTGTGAATGAAATTCGATCCTAAGACCCTTAAAAGTTTAGTTTAGTTTAGTTTAGTTTAGTCTTTATTTGAAGGGACAATGTACAGAGACATAATGCTCATAAAACAAAGATGATCTGCACCAGATTATAGCTAGACAGCTAAGTTACATTCAGGTGAGTGAAAAAACTGTGAAAAAAACGCTGTGTCAAGCTTCAGGAGACAGACGTCTGTCATACAGTTCAGACCTAATCAAAACAGCTAGCTTTCGTCTTGTTTCGTTGCTTTATTCATAGAAGTTTCTCCAGCTAAGCAGATGTAGAACGAGTCTTTCTGCATAACGCATGTGAGGTAGGGTGGAAAGTGACGCCGAGCAAAAATCCCTCTATACAGTACTTTTTTTATAGGTCAGTCTTTGTCATGCTCTGTGAACTATGTCTATGTATCTCAAAGGCAATGAGAAATTATACAGCACAAATAAACACTGATACAATGAAATCATGATCTGGCTTCAAAAAAAATCTTGCCATAATGTCCACCCCTACATAGAACCAAGCTGGACGACCGGTGGAATATATAGACATCTTTACTAGAGGTCAAGTGACAGATGAAGATACCAACGGTTAAGAATTCTAAGACACCTGATGACCAATCAGCTCTTCCGATACATTGGTCCTATTTGTCTGATTTAAATGGGCAACAATCTCATCCGCAGTCCAAAACATGTCAGACTGTGAGACAGGAGGGTGGCCATGTTTAGGTCATGATCCTCTCTGCACTGAAGTGTTCAAATTGAGTTTTATGCGTGTTTTTTTAGGCAATGGTTTGTCTGCATCAGCCTTGCTCAGATAATTAAGGCCAATAGCATTGCTACAAATAACACTATTTTGTATTTGATTCCTCTTACACCATATGCTTGAAGCTATTCTGTAGGGTTAGTTAAAGGTAAAATATTCTTCTCCAGTTAAATTAATTCATTTTTATAATTCAGTTCTTTGCAGCACAGGCCAGCAGACTGATTCTCTCTCTCTCGCGCGCGCTCTCTCGTTGGATGCTTGTCAGCGCTGTTTTAACTGCCAGTCAAAACAAATAACAATCTCAAGTATTTTGACTCAGAAGCAGATCTAAATACTTTATAACTACTGGATCGTATCTGACTGAGGGTCCAACACATCTGCACATGCTTCAGATCTCATCTTCAGTACTTCACACTGACACAGACACAACAATGATCACGCTTGTCTATTGTGAGTCCCACATGTTTCAAAACTGTGATAGGGTTTGATTTAATCTACTTGTAATATTGCCTGAATACGTCCTGTAGGAAAGGATGTAAATTTATTATAAAGCATTAAAAATGTAAGAAGTATCTATCACTTTCTCATGCATTTTAATAGAGAGAAACATGACAGCAATACAACAAGAAGTCAAACAAATACTGTATTACCAAGTTGTTTACAGATTGAGGGCATAATCGCTTGAAGGTGCTGTTACCAATTTGTATCATCTTGAAAACAGACACAAACAGAACTCAGAACTTTTTTTTACAGCATTCCACACGAATGCACTAATAATTTGTAACCAGGATGTGTGACCTAGCAATATGCTAAAAAAAACAATTCATGACATTTTGTTGGATTAAGTATCGTTTCCATATTATTAGTTAAGTCGATATTGTTGAAGCTTTTAGTCGGATGTTAACCTACAGTATGCCACACAAAGGTATTAAGTCATTACAAGCTAATGTAAGTACAGTTTTAGCTTAACTTTTCAAACTGATAACCAAGCTACCTTCTTCTAATAGCTTTTGTCTTTGCATAATCACATTTAACTATTGGTGAAGTCTTGGGCCTCGTTGTGGTGTCACTGAGAAACCGTCCCATCTAGGACTCTCACACGTCCCAGGCCAGTGCGGGTCGATGCAGAGGACGTGCCTGAAAAAACAAGCGAAGGCCCGTAGCGAGAGAGAGGGTGCCCCCGTGAGAGGCGATGCTCCTGACCCAACCAAAGCATGGCAGCCTCCCCTTTTAACTGCTCTGCCGCTGACAAATTTATGAGCCCTCCGCTGACCCCCGAACTGACTTTCCAAACAAGATACTGACAGGAAAACAGCCAGGGATCGGAGGGACCCAAGAGGGCGAGGTGGGAACCAGGCCATGAGACGACAAGAATCTGAGCGTGATGTTTTAGTGATTTTATCAAGTGTTAAACTAAAGACGGAGAAGTTCAGAAGTTAAAGTATGCTCACATTTTTGGGGTTATGAGGTCACCGACTAACAAACTTCTTCAGGGTTCTCTTAATCAAAACTAAATATTGATTTCTTGATGCAACATCGTGCAACAAGCATAATTTGGAAAAAACATATCTTTTTATGATTTTTCTGGCAAGTGATAAGATGATTTTGATTAGATATGCGTTAACAAAAAAGACTGAATTACACCTTTGAACAGGCAAACTAATAATATACATAAATGTAGCAGGTTTTATGCGTTTATGTTGAAAATTTGCTGTTTTGATTTGATTGAAACTAGTCTTGCAAATTTTCCTTTAAATTGTCTTACATAGATTCTTTAATATCACTATTTCTGACATTTTCTACACATCAAGCTTGTTTGGCTGAATGCAAAGACTACAGGGCTAGGAATATAGAAACATTCAGTAATTCGTATGATCAGGAATCAACCAGCACCAACTGTATAGGTCATCTTACATCTTATAAATGTGGATTGCACTGTCAAGATTGGTTATTTTTGTTGGATTATTAGCATTCTTAGTTTATCTTTTGCCTGAGAAACTCCCAACACATCTCCATTTGTACTGTCTTGTTTGGACACACACAGTCCAGTCCACATGTGTAAAAGCATTGTTCGAGTGGCTACATTCGTTCTCTCACCCTTAACCCTGACCTCGAAGGGAAACTCCACCTCAACATACTTATCACTGCAAAACAAACAGCTTTTGTTGATCCTCCGAACATTTCTGACTGCTCCGACGCGTCTTTACCAATTCCCAAAGATACCTGGGCAAATACCATAAATATTCAGTGCAGGTGCAGGCATAACTCACTCCCAAACAGAGGTGCATTAGCGGGCCATCTCCCTGAGCCTTGCTTATATAAACTTTAGATATAACACAATAAATCAGGCAAAACAAGCTTTCAACTCCTTAAACACCAAAAGGTCTTTTTACTCTGTCTAAATCTATATACACTTTCAATATAACAAACTCGTCTTGCAAAACAAATCCTTATCTCATCACTAATATACACCAGAATGGTAATGTTATCTGTGCTGCCAGAAGGTTTTGAACAGCGGAAATGAAATACCTCAAAATGGTGAAATGTTTTTCCAAATACAGACAAGTGACCGATTTAATTTATTTAGTACTGTACTGAGATGAGGTGTGCCTTAGACTGGCCACAATAAAAGGGCACTCAGAGTTCAGGTTTAGCCCAGCCCAATGCCACAAATGTCACAAAAATTTGATGTGCAGTGTTTACCAAAGCTGTCATCTGTGCTTTAATAGTTCATTTCTCTAACATAGGGTGTCTCCAAAGGCATTTCAGATAATTTGGCAGTACAACCAACTGGAATTGCTGTAACTGTTGAGTTGGGCTCCTGGGCCAATACTGTTTTTTTCATAACCCCTAAAACGCTCACATTTTAGGGGTTATGTGGCCTGTCATTCCCCAATCAGAGTCACTTGCCGAAATTGAGTCAATCATGCTTGACTTTATTTTTATTGTTTAAACTGCCAGAAACAGTTAAAACTGTTATTTGTCCGTTGTAACCTTAGATCAACCTGAGATTAAAAAACATCCATTAAGAAAGTTTAATAACGTTTATTTTTGTGAAAGTCACGTAAAATCTCATACTTTCTACAAAAACATTAACTTTAACAATAACGTTGGTGATCTCGAAGTTTCACTGCTCTGAGCTGTTTGCTTAGGTTGCAGATAAACAATGTGTTTTCACAAACATTAAGCTCATATGTAACCTAAAATAAACATATATGAAAGTATGTTTTTGTCCTCGTAGGTGTTGCCGTGGTCAAACACGAACGTTTATGCGCTTGCGCAAAAGTTTCTGGGCATGCGCATATCAACTTTTGACTCAAATTCGGCACTGACTTCTGGGGAGTGACAAGGCCAATGCGATCCAAAAAAATTTTTTTTTTTTTTTTTTAATCAAGACACTGATTTCTCAAGCATGATTTGGAAAAAAAAATCTCTTAATGATTTTTCTGGCAAGTGACAGTTTTGATTAGATAAAAACAAACAAAAAGACTGAATTAGACTTATGAACTGGCAAACTAATAAGAAGCACAAATCTAGCAGCTTCTACAGGAAAAAAGGATATTTTGTTGTTTGTTTTGAAAACTGCAGTCTTGATTTACGGATTGTGTCAATTCAAATTGCAGTTTAAGTTTGATTGGGATTAGTCTTGCAGCCCATTTTTTGTTTTAATTGCCTTATTTCAAAGTCTTATATAGGTCCTTTGTTATCGCTATTTCTGGCATTTCTTAATATGTCAAGCTTGTCTGGCCATTGTAATTTTTGTCTTTTAGAGGGTCAAGGGTGTTGAGATTCGTAAGGAGTATTTATTTTTAATAAATGTCTTGAAACAATTGTCAATAGTTGCAAAGAAGATCAAACTGGCCCCCAAAAAACAACAAGACATTTTATTCAGGGATTTCTATACAGATTAACCTTTTTACATGAGACACAATTACTGTAGGCTTGACCGTGAGCACACTTAATAATTTTGGCTTGCCAATTAATGAAAAAAGTGAGTATTGCAATGTGAATAAAAAATGTTATTCCCTTATAAAACAATGTTCCTAAGATTAAATGCATCTACACAAAGACATAATAAGCCATTTACTGTAACTAAGAATTTACATTTTGTCTCTATGTCACCACCAATAGTCCTAAATTTCTCCTGTGCACCTCACCTCTCGCCCCTCTCTCTCCTTTCTTCCTTCTCTTTCTCTCTCTCTGTCCCTCTTTCTTCTTCTTCTATCTGTCTCTCTTTCTCTCTCTCCTCCGGTGCGTTTTATTGAGTACAGATAAATGGCGGTCAGACTCCCAGCGGCTTCACCCAGGAATGTGACAGCAGGAATGTTTACGTGGTCATCTCCATTACCAAGATGAGCTCCCCTCTCTCTCTTTTTCTCTTTCTCTCTCTCCTCTCTCTCTCTCTCTCTCTCTCTCTCTCAAACACAGCCAAACCAACAGGTCATTATCATAATAGATGGACTTGAGCGGGCACACGGGGGCCAGCACAGTCCCAGTTCAATGGTTCACAAGTTCGCGACCGTTTACAACTTGAGAAATTCCACACAGACACAGAGAGGTCAAAGCAGAGGATTTATGTAACTTTAATGAACTTGAGCAGATGTCTGGGATGATTAATATCGAACTGTGTGTATTGAGAAACAAGGAAAGGGCTGGATGTGTTTTTATGTATGCATCACTACGGCTGTTGCATTGCTCTGGGTCAAGACCAGAAGTCGAAATCTGTACTTAAGCAAAATCAAAGTAGTCAACACGTCTTCTTGCATTTTAAATGATGAGGCAGACAGATGCTTCTTCTGCCCAGAGACAATGAAAGTAAATCTGTTTGAAATCAACTCTACTAAAAATGTTGATGTAAATGTTCTAGTGTTTTCTGTGAACAACATTTCCTCCCAAACACAAACTTTAAAGGAAGTATGAGTTAAAGGTAATATTATTGCTTACAGGATTACACAATTATTTCAATAGTCATTACAGTACTGATATTTAATTAACTGCACAGCCCTATTTCAGGGCTAAAAATTAGACCATTGTGTACTGTCCGCATCTACTTACAAAGGTTTTGTGTGCAAAAAATAATTTGAATAATCAGGTTGAAGGTTGCACTAGGCCAGGGCAATCCCTTGAACTGCTGCAAAGACCTTAAAATAAGTAGGTTTCTTATCAGAAGGAGGCCTCACAGAAGACCCAGGACACCCCGGAGGTACTGTATCTCTTGACTAGCTTAGGAACGCCTTGGACAAAGTAGAGTCTGAGACGGGATATTCAACCGACATTACCATGAGCGGGCATGCCTTCAATATGGCCTGTCTGCGTTACTTGCTTGTTCTGTAGAGATGGATCCATTTAATGCCACACTGTGCAACACCACGAGTAAATCAGTCTTCAGGGAAACAAGCTGGAGCAGCACAAAAGTTACAAAGTGCATTGTTATAACCTAATTATTATAGTGATTGTCACACCAATCATGGCTGCAACTAGTAACCTAAGTGTCAAGCACTTTAGATTGCATGATTATTAATTATAAAGGGAAACAATAACATTACAATCACTAAACAACCACTGACATGACAGATCAATAGTACCAAATGTCCACCGTCACTACCCTATCAAACTGAAATTCTGACTTTTGTTCTCTCTTACATCAGCTAAACAATGCAAACTTGCTTTACAGGGCCATTATCATCTCCAGCTGTCTTATTTCAACACAAGACTCCATATTGATGCAATTTTTGTTCATCCTCTTGAGCGCATACACCTGCTATCGCCTCTCTGACCCAAACTCAACCTGAGATGAGCTGTATTTTGGGAATTGTTTGTATGTGGAAAGCAGGAAAGAACTCAGAAATTAAAACATAGATAATTGTTTGTATAGAAATCTACCCTTTTGTCTTATTCAATTGACATAAACATTAAGTACGGGCTCACACGCTAATCCAGGTTAATGATCTCCGCTGTGAGGATTCGTAAACAGGACGCACAAGGCACACAGCTCTAGGGCAACAGCACAAGCAAATACAGACAAGCTTTCACTATCTCCCATGATGCAATAGTAAATACAAAATGGTCTCTCGGTGGTCAATTAGTGGTTTGGGGGTTGATTAAATGAACATCTATTATTATTACATGTCATGTGTACACAATCCAGAAAGGTCATTTGTAAACAGGGTTGCCAGATTCTCAGAACAACTGATTCTAGTCCCATAAAAACAAGTACGTAAATAAAATAGGTAAATAGCTAAACGTTTGTTTCTGTGTGTTGATGAGTGCTAATGACATTGATAACAACACTAAGTCCAAATTAGATAATTATATTTTGAAGATATTGTCAATTTTGAAGCATGCCTAAAACAATGCTGTAATGAAGCGCATTTAGCAACTGTTTGGAAGGTTGATTTGTAAATACTGTAAAGAACATGTGCTCCTCTATTAGACTATAAAAAAACAACACAACTATTTAAATATCGCGAAAACGATAACATTTATGGCCAGCAAATTAGACAATTTTGAGCTATATGATAAAAGAAAATTTAAAATTACTTAAAAAAAAAAAAAAAAAAAAAAAAAAAAAGACTTATTTCTTGTGAAACTGATTGAAGCTGTTTAAATGTAGCGCTCACTATCCTCCTTTGTATTAACTGCAATGAGTTTATAGATGTTTTCCTAACTTTTAGGTTGTCACAGTAAAGCTAACTTTAACTAGATTGTTAACAGCACACTTCTTGGTTTTCAAAAACTAAAACATTACTGTTATGTGCTGCTTAACAAGCACTTTTACAAAAAAATCATGCTAGTCCAAATCAAATTGTGCTCAAGCATTAAACTTTAATCATCAATTAGGTATTTCATTTGACTACTTGACTTTTCTCTTTTTAAAGAAAGCTCACACACTCTGCACTCATACTACACCCTTCTGCCATCAGGTCGCAGGTTCAAGTCCCTCTTAAAACCAAAAAGGCCACATCCAGCTTTATCCCCACCTCAATCCGTCTGCTGAACGACTGACATGCAACAGGCTACTTTGTAGAGAGGAAGGGACGATTTGTGAGCTCTTGTATTTATTTATTTATTGTGTATTTTATGAATGTGTTTTTACAACGTGTGTATCTGCTCGGCATGGTGCTCTGTCTGGAAATGAAGTTCCTAAGTAACTGATAAATAAAACATTTATTGAAAAGGAAAATAATGAAATTGATTTAAAAATCTCATCAATTATCTTTTAGTTCTAATAGTAAATGTGTTCTCCTATGGCAGGGCTATTCAACTTTATTTTTCAGAGGGCCAGATTGTATCGAGGACCACGGCTTGTGGGCCGGGCAGTTGTACAATACATCGCAGTTTTTGACGCAAGATTGTCCCCAAGACCAGAGTTGTTTCTATAGTGATAATAACTAATGTTGCGTCTGTTTTTATTGCTCTACAGCAGGGCTATTCAATTATATTTTACTATGACTCTATTCTACATACAGTATTTGCTACTTCAAAGGTGAGAACAATTTGTAAACCAGAACAAAACTGAACAAAACAAATATCAGTGGAATTTTAGCTGATGAAGTTGATTTAAAAGTGCAGGCTACTGAAAACCAGATCTAACCAAGAAATGTGGCCCAGTCCCTGGCCCACTTTATTATGATGGGCCAGTCTTTCATTCAAAGCATTATGTTGCTGTATCCACCACTGTTCACTGTAAATCAGATACGAATTGTTTCCCTGGCTTCTTTACAATGTGGCCCAGTCTATGGCCCATTTTACCAAGGTGGGCCACATCATACTGCTTTGCAGGCCGCTATTTGAATAGCCCTGTCCTATGGTCAAAAAAAAAAAAAAAAAAAAAAAGGTCATAGGATACCCATTGGCAAATTCTTCTGTGACATAAGGATTTCCCTACACATTTTTCACTTACAAAGATTACCTCAGCTATTATAAGCAGTTTCTATATAAGACCAGGTTTATTGCATCTGAGAGTGACAGCTCAATATACCACATAGAGCGTTTTCAATGAGTTTCCAGCAGAGTTGTGGTTAAAATTGTAACATAGTAAAGTGAAGAAAGGACAAAAAATCAGCACGCGCCATAACACACAGTCAAAGCAAAGTCTTTTATGAAGCAGGTCCTCACTTTGTAATCTGTGTTCGATAGTTAACAGTCATGCCATATTTACGTAGCCTCTATCCTACCCAACACTATCAGTGCAACCTGGAATGTACAAGGATGATCTGGCTTTGAAATGAAAGCTCTACAAGGCGATGTTCTCGTGAAATCAGCGAGCATGTTGAGGGAGGTAGAGTTATGGCGTGAGAGGGACAGATAGCATCAGCTGAGTGTGTACACGGGTGTTAAGTGCACAGATTGTGACAGGGATCAACTCTTTGATAAATACATATCTGCTGAACGGTAGTAAAGCCTGGAGTGAGTGTGTGAACAAGTATAACATGAAAACGAATCATGTTAAGAATGCTAAAGTCTAGCAGAAGTATGTCACAGCAACAATCTGTTTCCAAAAATGCACGGGTATCTAAGAATCAATATTCTCTAATACTAATCAACATTAAAACTAGTATAAAACTAATGAAATAAAATAAGAATAAAACCTAGTATGGGGCACTTTTCTTGAATGTTCTGTATTAAATTTAAATCATTTTCCCCCAGCACATATCTTGTTAAAGTAACTGTTGAGGTAGAAATTAGTCTGCAATGTCCTGACTATGTCTAACAATGTATCATTTGTTCACCAAACTCTGCTTAGTTCGTCTGTTCTTGTTGTTAGCATTGTGGCTAATTACCGTTAGCACACCAGCTTGTTTCGCACATAACAACTAAGAAAAGCTTAAAACACATTGTGGTAAGTGATTCGGAGGGTCATGATGCATTAGGTAAGTGAGCAATACACGTGGACTGTTGTAAGAAGCTTGAAATTAATAATTTATGTTTTGTTTTGTTTTTTACAGTTTTAAGGAAGCAAAACCCTTTAAGAGATTGTTTCAAGTCATTATTTTGCAAGCAACTAATGTTCAAGTGGCCTCAAGTTGATTTCAAGACTTCTGCATTGAGTTTCAAGACTTTTCAAGGACTGGAAATGAGTAAATACAATTGTAAATGTATATAGTTATAAGTCATCATTTCATTTTGTAAATGTGTCCAGGTCAAACATAAAAGCGAATAAAGACATGTTTCAATTAGTTTAAGTAATGACCCACTTTATTTTCAAGGAAGAGCATCAACTTGAATCAAGTCACTGAGCTCCTAGTGTAAGTGGAGTGTGTCCCAAGTCTTACTCGGTGTAGTCAAGCAAAGTGTCAAGTCATAAAAATTGTGACTTCTGCCTGACTCCACTCTTCTGGTAAAGTTATAATTTACATTTTATTAATTCTCACTCGAATAAATACATTTCTTTTTCTTAACTTAAACATAACGTAAAATAGTAAATAAAACATACTTTATTTTCTACTGTAGAATAAAGTCTAACCTATAAATTTAAAGTTTACAATTATTAGTTAGGGCTGGACAAAGTTGACAAAAAATAATATCTAATAATAATTAGATAATTTTTTTTGGCATATCTCGATAACGATATTCGGGCGGTATTTTGTTAGTTCAACAAAAACTTGTTAAAAGCTGTCTTCAAACAAAAACGACAACCTTAAATATTCCAATGAGCTTAAAACTTGTTGACTGGCTTAGAATTTATAGTAGGGGTGTTGAACTCAGGCCTGGGGGCCAAATTCGGCTCTCAAGATGATATCATGTGGCCCCTGAGCATGATTTCAGATTATTGATAGTGGCCCCTTATATTGCTGAGATGTGACTATTAAATGTAATATGCACTGGAATGCAGCAAAAAGCTTACATTCTGTCCAAAGTTTTGTTGCAATGACATTATGTGCAATATAAAGTAAAGCAACATAATGTAATGTGACACAATATAACTCTGGATATACAGTAAATGTGTTATTTTAGCTTTATACAGCCCCCAGCCCTATTGCCATATTTGAATTTAACACAGAGAGACCTATATTTTAAAATGCGGCCCTCGACCAACTCTGACTCTGATCGATTTGGCCCTACCACCATTTGAGTTTGACATCTGTTTATAGTGTCCTTTCAAGTTAGTGTACTTTTTTTTATTTCAAGTAAAACAAGACTCAACACATTAAATCCTTTTTTCTTCTCAATGTCTTAAAATCAACATCAAATAAATAATTTTTTGCATATCTTAAAAACAACATTCACAATATTATCTCAAATTTGATATATTGCACAGCTCTATTATTAGTACCATTGAATTTGCTAGGACCATAAATGTCATCTAACAATGTACCAGAGGAAAATATGCTTGCCACTTTTCAAAGCACTCACACTGGCTTTGAAGAACAAGTGCCTGACAAAGACGCAGCCAGAGGAATAGATAGTACAGCACTTAAACAATAGCTAAATGTTTCCACTGTGCACTGTTTGGGACATGGGGCCATTGTATGTTTTGCCAGAGCACTCGACAACCAATATAATCCAAACACAAGGAAAGGAAGTGGCTAAAAACACTGTAACTGGATAAGCTGGATTATTTGTATATCTTGGGTCAGCGCTGAACATGACTGGGTTCAAGACAAATCTGATTGTGTAAACACGCACAAATAAACTGAGGTTTGTAGTTTGTTAATGTCATTTTTCTCACCACTGCCTCCGGAGGGACAGTTTGCCAAGTTTATGTCCCAGAAAGAGATCTTTAACTCAGCAGAGCCATATCTCAAATTCCAGGCTTCACTGTTGGGTTAATTCTGTTTATGAGGAGCTCAGACTAAAAGGGGTGAATGAATGGCGGGTGGTCCTAGTGTATATGCAGGGAGCCTCAAGTGAAACTAAGTACAGTTATAACACATATTTTTGTGATGGTTATCTAAAAGCAACTAGAAAGAACAGTCCAAACTAAATAATGTCAAGATGGAAGAATTCTTTTTAAACATTTCCTATTTTGAGAGGCATTTTTACAGGATATAACTTGAATTTTAACTCTACGACTTTTGATGTCGTAGTCTTTTGAACAAGACCTAAAGGTCTACTCTGATCATTCTACATCAGGGATGCACCCATCAGGTTCTTACAGTTTCGATACAAATATAAGACCTATTGGCTTTAAATTCTGTCCGACTTTATTTTTGGCTTTCATTTTTCTATAGTGACTGAATATACAAAAATGAAATACAGTTATTTCAGTAAGTAATGGATCAAAATGTGCTAACTGTTATTGGTACCGTTTATGATGAAGTGATATAAAATGTCAAACATGGGACAACTAAGAGCCAGTAAGAAATCATATTGCACTTAATTAAAGGGGTCCTATTGTGTTTTTTTTTTTTTATATTTATTAAGAATCTAGAACATACACAGATCAGTAATTTACCGTTTGTTCATTGTAAAACACAAAGTTGACCTAAAACAACTTAAAAATAGGAACAGCTCTACTGACTTCCTGTTCAAAACTGCAGAGCCCCGCCTCTTCACTTTAAAATGTAACTGTAAAAAGCAACAGATTTTTAAAAAATATTTTTTATTGTTGGGAAGTGAATATGGGACAGTATTGAACCACACATGATTCACTTTGAGTATTAATCTTTTGAAATATACCAAATAAATACAGGAAAGTGGGAGGGGGTAGGTGGTAGGTGAGAACGGGATTTCTGAGCACCTGAGCTGTAGAAGAACCTGGGTTGCCAGAGAGTTTAAAGCCCCATGCATTGGTTTTCCTATCAAGAATGACATTTAGACCTAAAGTGAGTAGAGACGGGTGAGAACTGTGTGGAAACAAGTTCATGAGCCTATCACAGACAGCTGTGTCTGTGTCATAGTGTAAAATCAGTTCAAACTCAAACGTGTTCCTGACTCATGGTTCAAAATCAGCTTTAGGCTCTAAGAAACTAAACTGGCAACCCAATTGAGAGAGTCATGTGAGGCTCATTCTTCTTTCTGATTGGATAATCCTCTTGAAACCCAAAAGACAAAATCTAAATATCAACAAAGAACATCATGTAATTTGCTTTTTTAAAAAGCATCACACAACTATGCGAAATTCAATGATGGTGATTCAACGGTTACAATGCGTCTTCTAACTATATTCAGTTGTGATTAAGGTTAGTTTCTAAATTAAATAATTTGATCCATGATGGCTTCTTTTTAGGACCCTGCATTTTCCCTGTTTCATTGCAGTAGTGGTCACAATCAGTGTTTCAAACTGGCTTAGTGACATTTTTCCATGAAACAATTGCCTCTTTGATAGGAGCTTCAGCTAATTATTTGATCATACTGAGGGCTTTGGGACACGTTTCAGTGCAGAGGAAGTGGCTTACCTGAGCTAAGACCCTGAGAAATGCAGCCAGGCCCTGAAGACAAGCCAAACAGCCGTTTAATAAGGGCACTCTATCTGAGCGTAAGTCCTGCGCTGTCTGAACCCGGATAATCCCCCGAAAAACCCACTTCTTAAGGATTCTGTTTGCCTTAAAACAGTAAGAAAGAGCTCTGTTGTGGACTAAGGGAAGATGTGAGCAACCAGCTTCTCACAAGAGATAAAGGAAAATGGATAGGAAAGAATAAGTAGGAACAAAATCTTAAATTTCAAAATTACTGTATGTGCAATTTAAAGTGGGCTTTTTTGTGTGTAGTTTTTGTTGTCAATGTAGTAGTTGAACAACATTGAACAGCATCTGTGCTGATTTAAAAGCTGCTACTTAATGCTGTGATGCCCTATTGTTAAGCACTTTATGACATTTTGTCAGTCGAAATTGCTATATTAGATGCGTCAAAAACAGAACAGGCCACAGACATTAGGACATTTACAACGATACTTTGTCACATCATGCGACGGGAAGAACAGAGACGAGACAGACTTGGCGAGCGCAGCAGCGAAAGGAGAACAGTGTGTATGTCACATGATCGAGCGCAGAGTGTTTTCTTTAACGTACGCGGTTGTAAAAGTGAAACAACAATGAAACGCAAGTGTAATGAACCAGAGTTATAAACATCACAAGAACGGGGAGGCATTAGAGGTAAAAAGCTGTTACAATGACTTATTGTGGGCGTGAAATAAAAAAGTTGCAACTAACTCTAAGTAATATCAAACTTGATTCTATTGTGAGCGATTTCTGTGCATATGATGTAATGTTGCGTTTGCGTAAATTGGGTAATGTTTGTTCAAATAAGAATCTCTCTTTTTGACTACTTACACAATGCAAAAAGTCGTAATGGAATCGCAGTGACCCACAGGCATAAGGAGAGAAAAGACAAAAATCTCTTACGAAAATCATTCCTCTGGCCATGCTTCCCCAATCTCATGGAGGGGCACATCGGGATTACAATCTGGACAAAGCTCCTGTAGTGTGCAGAAGCCTTAAGTTGACATTTGTGTTTTGTCCTAGTACAGACATATTGCAAAAGCAGTTTTTGGAGTAAAATAACAATAGTGTGTGACGTCTGCATCAAATTACAATTCATTCGAGATCATCATTTGAGGGCCAGAAAGTTATTTGACCAATTGTTGTCCGCACAGGTTTCTCAAAGTTGTGAAAAGAACGAAACTCAATGGGATGATTGAAGCATTACAAAAGTTAGGATTGACTCTAAAGGCTTACAGTGACATAATCATAATTTGGAATTGGACTAGATCTTGTGCCACAAATCTCATACATACACATACAGTTGCCAAAAAAATTGTGTACACATATAGAAAATTATCTGATAGCCAAAATCAATGCTACAAATATCATGACTATTTATATCTAACCTATGTCAAAATCTCATTCTTTTAACATGTCTTGTGACAATCGTGTCTCGTCCTACTCTCTACAAAATCTGCAGAGTAAATGCACATTCAGCACTGACTTTGGCATCCATCAAACATGAATCACAGTTTCAGTCCAGAGAGTATGATTTTATGGTCTGGTAGTATATGATTATTGCCAGAGCAGCCTTTGCCTTTGTTGCGGTTTATCATGTAACAAAGTGAAACATGATCTTTTTCCTAAATACACTAAATCCATACATGGATTTTCCCGGATTACAGCAGAACCTTTTCCCTCTCAGACAAACCCCAGAGCTCAGAGAAGCCCTCACACCTGTGTATGTTTTAGGCCGATACAGGACAGCTATGCAAAGTTATCACAGTCTTAGTTAAACTCCAACGACAGAGGAAAACATTTGTGCTTCCTGTTCTGCAAACCTTCACCAAACCCATCTATGACTCCGACCATGAGCCTGCCCACTGTGGACACACCTGATTATAGGAATAGCACATTTTCCACTCACACTCAGTATTATTTTTACCCCAGTGGTCGCAGCAGTTTGCTCTGAAACATGTCACTTTTAGTTAATTAGGTGTGAAGTCGTGTTTGCCTTGAGTTGACGGGATGCACCTTGACTAAAACTGGACATCACTACCTCGTCACTTTTACGGCAAAGTGCACTGAGGGCAAAGATTTGAAAGAGAACGACATATCAAAAGAGTAATAAAAATATGATTTATAGTTCTTTAGCAAATGGAAACTTAATTTAGCATAGTCATAATGAGCTAGCATTCTTTTGACATTGTCAGACATAATTACTCCCCCTACTGCCTGATTTTTTCAGTCTGAAGCTCCTCAACACGGTTTGCTGCTGAGGTTTTAAGGAATTGATACGTTCATTGTTCAAAACCGAAGCACGAGCCGAATCAGCTACGTTCGCCTTCTTGAATGTTTTGAAATGGGTCTTGCAAAGCAACTTCCGATTTTTTCGTGTCACGTGTCAGAATCACCATGCTTGATTGGATCGTCCTAACATTGGACAAGTAAATGATTGGCTGAGGCTACGGTTTCAGACCCTTCTGCATTCAAACAGAATGTAAAAGAATGTAGAATGGAAGGACTGGTCAGGCAAACATTTTTAGACATTCACATTCTTAAAACAAGGCAAGAGCAAAGTAATTATTTAAAATTAATTTGTAAATTAATTAATAGCTATAAACAAATAAAGTAATATGTGAGACAATGCCTATGGTTTTCTCAAGACAAATCAATAGGAATCACAGTTATTTTGCATTTCCACTGTAATAATCTTAAATTAAATAAATCAGATTTTTTTGGCAGTTTTTTTGTTTCTTTAAAACCAAGACAAACACCTTTTCTTCTAAGTCACAGAAAACAGTTTGAAGCCCACATAGTTCATGCTTGGACAGGGCTGCGGTCTCTAATCAATAGTGAGTGCTTGTTTGAGCGGCCGCACCGGGACATGTCCGGAGCTGCTGTGTCGCATGAGTCATCCTCAGACACTGTCCCTTCACCAGCGACCGCAGCGGAAAGCAGGACGGCCCGCAAGGCAAACAGTGATGAACTACGCTATTTGAGGAATGAAAATTAAAAAGGAGCTGGAAAGTATGTCTCGAAAGCCCTCCAAGCGCAAATTAAAAGTGCTTTCTGTCCACAGGTTTCGAGTCAATGGGTCATTTTAAACAAGAGCTGAGTCACGAAATCTAACAAACTCTAGTGTTAGGATTATTGTGAGATTAAACATATGATTAGAGGTAAATACTCAATAATTGTTCTCACACAAAAAAGCATTAAAAGGCTTAAACTTACATGTAGTGCTGTTAAAATGTAGCTTAAATTTGAGGTATTCAACTTTTCTCACATAATTATTCAATTTAGTTTTCTTTCCCAGAAAGTGTCTTCTTTTTCTGGGAAGAAAATCTTACTTTTACTCTGTCTTTATCTCATAATTTATGTATAATAATTTCTTTTGGATGAGAGTTAATTGGCTGTGCTGAAGATAATAAATGTTCTTCACTTATGCGTCAGAAAAAAAACTGTGTTTGTGGCATCAAAAGAGAAGCTAAATTCAAATACACAGTTTTTGAAATAAAAAGTATGTATAAAAACTAGATTTCTTTGCACAAAACGCTACTAAACAAAAAGGTTGTTTCAAAGTGCAATCTATATATTCTCTGAGCTTTGGCCAAACAGAGCAAAAGATACAGCAATGTCAATTAGAACTGCAAGATATTGTTTGAAAATCGCCTTGACAAAACAACAACAACAAATATCTCTCGTTATTTTTTATTTGGCTTTTACCATTACGTTGTGACCTGTACAATCACAATTACTGATTAACCATTAAACAGCGGTGGGTCCTGGTTTGACTCCTAGATGGCATATGTGGAGCTTACATGTTATCCCATGTCTGCTTAGGTTTCCTCCAGTTGCTATGGTTTTACCTGCCACTAAAAACATTTCACCTGCCACTAACACACATATGCAATAGGCTCCTCCCCCTTTTTCCTCCCCCAGGATTCCCGAGTAACAGATTCCGATTTCAGTGGGGCTTTCCTGGTTAAATAAAGGTCAATAAACAATAAAAAACATTCCTACCTGAATCATAATTATATAACAGATTGTTTTATTTACTGTCATTAGCTAACTTGTTCAGGAAGCAAAGGCCTGTTATCATTTATTACTCATGTTTGGTGATTCATGTTTTAAAAGCCATTGTAGATTACAGATTAGTGGCTTTGCTCCAGGTTTTGAAGGGCAGAGCGACCGCCTTAGAATTTTATTGTTGTTATTTTTCTGTTTTTCCCAGTGACACTATTTGTAACTGACTGCAGATAAAGCTGTAGACCTTGAGTCATTTTATCAATCAACTATTTTATGTTCTTATGGTTAAACGAAACTGTAGTCATCAAATTGTGGGAATTTATTTTCACACCTGCTAAAAGAAGCAACTACATCGAGTGATAAGCAGCTACATTCAGTGAAACTTGGCAGCCAACTTTGAATTTATTTTGCACTTTTTAATTTAATTTTGGGGGGTAAAAACTCAGATGCATAATCCTACTGAACTAGAAAGTTTGGGGGAAATCATCAACAATATCTACCTGTGTCGTGCCTCAGTGTTGAATACTATAGCTAAAAACAAGAAACAAGCAAAAGGATACTCTCTTCTGAGACAAAACAAAGTTAGTTTTAGGGAGATTCAAGCTTATTCAGTTTTTTAATGTTTCTAGTTCAACAAAAACACCCAAGTAAAAAGCAATGTTTTTTTTTCAAGTTTGTATTGCTGTTTCCTCCTTTCATTTTATCTTTCCAGGTTGTATTTGGAGTGATTCATGCATATTTCAGTAATTTTTATACTTCTGTAGACAAAACTCCAGTGCTAAGTTTCACCACTGCTCTTTAATTACTTTGTTCTGCATTTTTATTTTCACAGTGAAGCATTTTTGGCACACATATAAAAAGTGCAGCTGTTTGTTAACATAAACTACATAAAGGTGCAATGGAAAGTTACACAGTAATTTTCATTGTGGCTAGACTTGTTTCTAAGCCACATCAGCGCAATCTTTTGATCTTAAATGTTCAGAATATAGCATAATCCACCGCTGTCAGATTTAAATAGCGAACAAATGAATAGAGATCTTTTCTAACTCGCATTTTTATAGTAGTATCTGTGTCTGTATCTGAGGGTGGGCAATATGGTGATAAAAATCAAAAGTGCATCTCTGTGACAATCTGCTTTTTAGGTGAAATTGTCATATTAAGATGTATTCCTTCTTTACTTGATGCATCTGTCTGCCCAAATACAAATAGACTATTGTTATGCTCTGAGAGAGTGACAGCTGGATTTAGCCAATCACAGTGAAGTATAAACGGTCTGAAGATAAATTATTTAATAGAATTTGACATCCACAATGCTAAGACTTAATGCCATTATTTTTAAGTCAGTGATAAGAAAAGAAGAGTCAATAGATTACCTTAATTGCAGCAGTATTTGTACTCACAATTTATAACAAACTAATTGCACAGGCCTGTTGGTTGTGAACTGTGGTGACGTTGTAGCTTGAGGAAAAACGTATGGTTGGACAAGTGGTGCGCATGAATCATGTTTAGGCATATGGTGCGCAGACCGCTCACTGGAGATTAGATGTAACTTTGGGGCTCTTAAATCTGTCCATCCCCCTGGAGGATACAGGCCGAAAATGAGCTCTCTATCTGAACTCCTGGCTGTGAAAGACATCAGTTTTGGACAGGGGGCGTAAATCACTGCCACTGTCTCGTTCACTGTGGTTTTAATTTGGAAAGTAAGACAAAGATGTGCTTGAGTAAACAGGTAATCCAGTTTCATCTGATTAACACTGGAGATTGTCACTGATAGTTTATGGCTGTTAATCCCATCTCATATTTTTCATTCGACGGATTGTTTGACTGTGAGATCGTTTCAGTTTAATTTATCTTGATATCCTAATTTGTAGCTCCCACATACGATATCCAGATTTAACACGGACCACCCACTCACAAAAACATGCAGGACTCTATCAACTTTACCCAATTGGAGTGAGAGGTGCATTAAAAACCAATTGGGTCGGTGATGACACACAGTAGTCATGCGAGGCCTTATTTGCAAAGCAGATGGGAATCCTTGGCCCAGTCTTGCATTAATTACAATCACATTTGTGGAGGAAACAGTCCCTCCTCTGAAAAAAAGAAGACAGCTAGGTTAGGACTCAGTGTACAGCCGGGGGGAGAGGGCAACGCAATCCCCAAGTTGTAGCGAGAAAGAAATCTGAGAGAATCGCAAAAGATGCACAGGACGTCATCAATCAAACCAGAGCGGACCAGATGTGCCGAAACAATGGAGTTTTAAGCTGAGATGGCAAAAAATGGATACTCAGACACTAAATGATACTAGAAATTTTTAACTAATTTCGACAAGAATAGATCATATCGAAAATTAATCAAATTCATGGGACAATTTTATGATTTATTCTACAATGGTATATCAATGTTTACCCTTTTATGTATGTACTAGCTGATGAGATTTTACGACATATTGTTCATTGAAAAAATCAAATTAAACCTTCTATGCCAAAAATGCAGATATAAAGCAGCGCATGTTTGGGACTTTAAGTTGGCTGTTTGAAAATAATAAAGAAACCTGGCTGTTGAGGGGTTATTTTATTGATGAATATTTTTTGACACAGATAAAAGCCAGCTGCAATTAATGTTGTTGAAACTGTGCATTTGTTCAAGATGTAAATGGGTCACTATTAGCAATTATGCGATGAAATATCAGTGAATTTACCTTTTAGATGTTTTGTGGAAAATGTGTACAGTGTAGGAAAGTAGCAATGTAGTTGTACAGTATTTAGTAGAAAATGTATTCGTGTCATCAATGGCAAACACAAGAAAATTCTTGTTGTTAAAACATAGCATAAAGTAGGTTGATTTGTGTAAAATGTTCACCCCTGAGAGCATCAACAATTCAGCAAAGCACTGTGTCTCTGAGCGGCTTGTAGAGTGCATAAAATGTATATGATTAAGATCAGAAGCTCTGGATCTGATGGTGCCACCCAGAGAAACAGCATAGGTTGCGTTCATACCCTAGAATTTGACAAAACCCTGGTGGTGGACATGAAACAGTTTTTTCATAGGGATGCACCAGCTTTTTGTGCTATAAAACTATTATTTATTTTGCCAAGAACAGCTTAACAACTTGAGGGAATACAATTGCAAACATTGTGAGACACTTTGGGTCAACATCAGCCAGTAATTACTACTAAGATCTCCAATTAAAGGGAATGGTTCTGCAAAGATTTCATGGAAATGCGATGAGATTCCGATGCACTGTCATATCACTCTATCATTAAATTATCCTCAATTGTGATTTCTATTTGTGACTAGACCCGATACCTTTCTGTGTTTCTGTAAAACAAAAAACTGCATTTAAACAATCCATTTTAGCTATACTCCATCTGTCTAAAATATCATTGACCTGTAGAAGTGACAGGAACAAAAAGATAAAAAAAAAAGTCCATTACTTAACATTCTATTCTATAAAAAAGAGTGTTTACTATCATCATAGTATTGTGACAACATGATGGAAAAACCACAGCCCCGCAAACAACTGCACACATACACACTCACACTCAGGAGCCAACACAGGGGCTGCAACATCTAAGCCCAAAACACTGCCTCGCTCCTGTCTGCAGATCTGGTTTTCATCATGACATGTTGCAACACAAATACTCGAAGGACCAATAAGAAGCAAGAAGCATTTGACTTCTCCAAACGGCAGCTTAACTCTTCTTCATGTGTGGCATTGAGTGGCTGCAGCAGTAGACCACACGAGCTGGGCCTACGCCATGATATTGACTTTACAGGTGCACTCTGTAAAAAGTTGGATAAAATGGAAGACATGTTTTTTGGTATAATGTTTGGGATACTTATAGGTTTTAGATGAAGGATACTTGATGCTGTCAAACCACTACAAGTAACAGAAACTGCTTTTCAATGTACAATCTTAAACAAACTAAAAGTAGCATCACAATGGGACTAATACAGGAATTAAATCAATAATGACGCAATAATTACAACTGAATTGAAACTGAAGTACAACAATGCTCTCCACAAACATCATATTTTTCCCTTCAACTTCAACAACAACAACAACAACAACAACAACAGCAGCAACAACAACAACAACGAGAACAACAACAACAACAACAACAACATCACAACTAATTCTGAAGTTTAAAGTTTGTACCAATATATTCCAAAACACTTTCTTTGCTTAGTTGGTCATTTAAGATTTGGATATTCTTTATTTGTCCCCCAAAGTGGTGTGGTGCAACACACAGTTCAATCACAGTAGGAAAAATAGAAACATGCAAAAAGTTATATTATAACTCTTATTTACAATAAATGTTATGGCTGAGCACAAAGCAAAATAAGGACAGCATGAACAGATAAGTGGCATAATTCAGTATATAGCATTATAGTAATACTACAGCATTATTGTAAAACTATAGTATTCTAGGTCTTTTTTTAAGTTTTTTGTCATTTCAGAATCCAACTTTCAATATGATCAAATATTACAATCTAATTAACTAGGATGATTTAATCAACTAGCACTTAACTAGCACACAATGAGACCATTATGCAAGAAAGAAGAAACTGTGTTTTATTAATGATCAGAGAGACAGTAACATGTAATTACACGCTTTGTGGTTTTGGGACTTAAGAATAATACAAATAACAAGATCTATGTTTTATTTCTCAAGGGCCACTATAAGTGGTATAAAGTTAATCAATTTGTACAAGTCTACAAAATATACAAGTGTTGATTTAACTGCGATCTTTTTTTTTAACCTTTAAAATAAGAATTAAAATAAAGTGATGTCTTGAATCTTGCATGCAGTGGTCACCAATGGAGTAATGCTATGAAGGCAATATCAACAGAAAAACAAGACGCTAGAGCCTTGTAGCTCCACGTGTCTAGATAAATAATGACAAAAATGTGTTTTTGAACAAGACTTAAAATATGAGAAAAATGTGGTATAAATTTCACGTCTAAAACTGTTCAACACCACATCTTTTATTCAAAGCTTTACACAAACCCACAGTATCACATGACAAAACCTTTATGTTCCCAACAGCTTCACCATCAATCTGCTTGGTCCTCTTTGTTTATCTAAATGCTGCCATGTTTAGAGTTAAGCCGTAAACAGTGGACTTACTAATGGAAGGAAGGGCTCTGGGCTTTCATGTTCCTAACTCATTATAATTAAAGTGTCCCTCTTTATCGTCACTGGGGCTAATTACAGCCTATCTCTTCGACTAACACAAACAACGCAACACAATTTACAAAACCGCAAGTCTTGAGGTCCAAAGCAGGAATAGCCTTTTATATACAAATACCAGCGGTGGTGCGAGATGCTAGATGGTTCTATGTGGATGTAAATCATGGGGAAATGCAAAGGACAGACCACAGGCTTTGGGGACAAGAAATGAGCCTTAGAGGACCAGTGCATAAGAGAGAGAGAGAGAATGAATTACTGTGGGATAGAGCTAATCAAGTCTAAATTTGCAAAAGAACAGCTTAGGCTTTAGATTTATGAGGCTGAACTACATTTGTTTGTAAGACATCTGCTGTGCAACATGTTTAGCAAATTCAGTCGCAGGCATATAAACTAGGAGTTGTAATTTATATCATTCTTTACGGCTATGGCTTTTCTATTTTTGGGTCTCCACACAAATTATTTCCAAGAATGAGTTTCAACACAACAGAATCAAATGCAACTGTTTATCCAGTCTTTGGACAACTATATTGTGTTTAGAAAGTTAAGTGACTTTTTTAAGTTTACTTAGAAGATCACTTTCTAACTGTGTTATAGAAAGGTATGCCGCCTTTTGCTGCTTATGAGAAATTGCTTTGTCAATAATGATAAACTGTATGTCATGAAAAAACATATAAAGTTTCAAATCAGATCCGCTGAAAGACAAGCAAGATGCGTTTAACGCTGAAACTTCTTTTTCTCATAATATGGCCATTTTTCATCAGGTGAAGGTAATGTAAAAATCTTTGTGGAGAAAATCAAACCTTTTATTTTCGCAAACTTGAAAATACTATGTACCTTTTTGAGATTTTATGTCAAAAAAACTGTTCATAAGTTGTGCTGATGGTCTAAAATCTAGTGTAAACAAGTGATGTGCATGGAATGAGTTCAGAAAGCTTACTTCTGTTTTCCACTGTCTAAAAATTGGAAAAACAACTTTAAGGTATACAACATCTGTAATTGAATGAATGCAAGAGAGAATTTGAACATTTCTGTGTAAAACATGGATTTACAATTGAATATGAAATTTTCTTTTACAACATGTGAGGCCATTACAAAATCATTTAAAACCTTTAGTCATCAAACACCTACCATGGAGTAAAAAGGTACTAAAAGGTGCAAAAGTCTCAAGGGGGTATGATATTGCGCTAAAAATGAACTACAGAACTGAAACATGATTTTCACACTACGTAGCCTCCAGTGAGACCAGCTGTAAACCCCAGGCTCCTGTTGTAGCCCTGACAGAGGAAGAGAAAAGAGTCATGCGTGTGTCTGACACCTGTTCCCACTTTGAGCTCGAGACAGCAGCAGCAGCAGCGGACCAAAGCGCAATTACGCACGACAAGAAGAAGCAGAAGCGCAGATTTCGCTTACCTAAATTGACAAAACTCATCACCATGTCTGCGTCATTGAGAAAGGCAGTTTCCTGGAGCGACGCCATATGCGGACTTTGCGTCGTTCGCATTGGGCTGTATCGATCCAACACGCCTTCCACTTGGCTCTTCTCCTCGCTGGAAATAGTGTTGTACAAGTCCAACATGAACAGCGGCGCGGAGTTGTATTTCCCGTGGGACAGATGCGGTCTAGGTCTGTGCGGTAGTCCCAGAATGGATAAAATCTCCTTTTGCATCTCTCGTTTCTCGTGCGTCCTCAGTCTACGATGGATAAACCCCGGGTGTACCTCGTTGTTTCCATTCAGAGAGAAATTGTTCCTCCCGGAGACTGGGGCCGTGCAGTAGTACGCGCTCCACCACAGTCCGAGGAAGCAGAGCCAGCAGCCTCTCATGGTGACGGCCCAGACGGGGAAAAGTGCGAGGAATTGAAGCCAAAGTCCGGCTGTTATCTGTGGTGATCAGACGCGAAGAAACAATCCCGTGTCAAGCCATTTGGAAAAACTCCCGTAAACAGGATCTACAGAGACGCACTTGCTTTCATTTCTTATCCCAGTTTGGCACTTCAAGATGTGCGTAAAAATGTACCAAAACTTTTACCACCATAAAATCCAGTGGACAAACAACGCTCTCTTGTATAAAGTAGCCATTCCTCTTGTGATTATTTCCGTTTACGCACAGCAAACTGGACTTTCTTTATTGCTTCCCTTGGTCCAAATGACTGTCTCTTGCCACTTCAGGCTCCACTCAGAGGAACCAGCAGGTTGCAGTCCATAATATGTTGCGCGTGCATGAGCTGCGTGCGTAAAAGTCCAGAAACCGCCCACTCCGCGCGCAATGAGCAGAGGTGGAGCTCACAACTACTACCATGCAAACGAGAACACTTATTAAGCTTTTTAAATGCGCTGTGTAAAGTTTAACAAAAATCATCATCACGGTATTATTAACAATTTAACTATAGGCTAATTAGGGTTTTAATCCCTCAGCTGTTTACGTTTCATGGTCAAAGCATTTTCTGTCTGTGTGTTAACTGAACTATGTCCACAGAAGATTGACCAGTCCGCGTTACTCCAGTTGACGCACGACCCCTGACGATGGACTGGGAAATAGCAACTACAAACTCACTGAGAAACGGTGCGCACTGGACAAAGACTTATATGCGCACAACTGACTGAAATACTGAAATAATCAATGTTTATTTAACTTATCAATAGTAGAGAGTTATGAACCAACCACACTGTGCAGTGTGTCTAATGTTTTAGTTCAGTTTGTTTTAATTATATGGCATTTAAACAAGCCAAACAGTTTTTATTAATTTGATACATTTAATATTTCTAAAAACTTTGCTTTGTTGTAGACTTGCTTTCAGTGGTAAGAAACGAAATTCTTATGATGTAAAATGTTACACAATGTTGGTTTCAGAAAACTATAGTCTGAAAAACACAATATATTTCTAAAGTTACTCAAGTAAATGTTCTGTAACTACTCTGATACATCTACAGTTCAATGCTTGTAGTGTTCAACGCTTTTAAGGTAAAAAAAATGTGTCACTATAACTTCAGTACCTTTTAATGGCTTCAAGACCCTTTATGCCTCCTGCAGCGAGCACCCCCATTATAAAAATACCTGCAGTACTTTTGTCTTTTTTCTTCCCTGCATATCTTGAAGTCTAACCTGTGTTGTGTCTCCGTGGCCGGCTCTGAAGTCGATGGTCCAGACGATAAAGCCCAAAGGTGTCCATATCTGCCTCACTGGGGGCGTCTGCTGCGCCTGCTCCATTATCTTATCTGTGAGTGAGGAGTGAGACGCAGCATCAAAGCCCCACATACCAACAGACTCTCCACCACAGGCAACAATGGACAAAACTCCAACTCTGCAAAGTACTTCAATGTTTTGGGTCTCACCAAGACATAAGGGCACATTTTAAAGTTGGGGATCAAAATGACTTACAATACAACATACTGATGTGACTTCTCAAAACCAGACTCAATCATGATTTTCAAGCAAATGATTCTCTCCTGATTTAAAGGTTGATATGGCATGTTTTTCAAATGAAGTGCTCTAATTATATTTAAACAATTTGGTCTGTCCACTGTGGCCTAAAGTAGAGTCAGACTATGTCCATTTTTATCAAGTTTAGCCATTTTACAACTGAAGTCACACTGTATTCAGTTTATTTATCCTATATAGTTTCATGGGTCTTTGAGCAAGTATTAATCAAATTATTACTTTTCTTTTTACGTTCAAAATGTTAAATTTAACAAATCTATAAAAAACAGGTTTGTCCAATGTATTGTTATAGTATTAACACCAGTGATTAAAAGTAGTACTTTCAATTTTATTTGTTGTTCAAAGTTGTATAATATTGCTGCTTTCTTTTAACAATGACCTGGTTATTAATGCAAATTCAAGTCAATTCTAAGTATATATATTGTCTTTATCCTAAGTGACCTAAGTGAAGATACATTCTCTCCATGTTCATAAAAAGTTTTAAAACTTAAACTTTTTTTTTTTTTTTAATAAATCAGCTTTTAATGTTACTGTGTCAAGCTCATTTTGACAAAGGGCCACATTGGTATCGGGGTTGTCCTCCAAGAGCCGGTTTTAATTACCGTAACCTTACTAATCTTTGACATACTACAAATAATAGTTGTATTTGATTATTGTATATTTATTGAAGTGATAACAACTGAATATACATCTGCATCAGTGAAAACTTACTCTTTAAATTTCAGACCAATAGGTCAAGACATCCAGATTACTTTTGGCACTAATATAAAATTAAAGTAAACCTTATAAGGTCTTGAGGGCCGCATGAAATGAGGTGGAGGGCCGCATCTGGCCCCCGGGCCTTGAGTTTGACACCTGTGTACTAGAACATTCTTAGTTCAAAGGGTTTCCTAAAAAAGGTTCAAACTAGAAAGTGCAAATTTTAATGAATGAATTTCACATTCATTCTAAAATGTATTTTAGAAGAAAAAAATCATGCTTGCGGCTTGTCAATCTTTCCACAACTAAAAAGAAAGTGGTCACAGTAGAAAAAAGTTGGCAACCACTGGTATAAATACAGTCATAGATAAATAAAATACCTTGTAACCTTATTATCAAATCACTATAAACTCTAACATTGTGGTACATTTTCGACACCATAAATAAATCCTTTCAGGCTTTTGCGACTTATTTTTTGTGTAAAATAATATGTACAACAGACTACCTATTGAAAGATGTACTTTTACAATAACAATTCAAGCAAATGACAGAAGCACTGCTCTCATAGAAGCAATTCATTTCCTCTTTTCAGTTTAACTTGGACCCAACCTCCCATTTATTTAAATAGGAGCTCACTTCTGATTTACAGTTATGCTTATGCAGCTAGCCTCAGTCTGAAGTGTTGAAATATTTCTTTCCTAGTTTTAATCCCACTAAAAAAGTAGATTGAGTTTCTTTATTACTCATGGATCTCCTGGTTCCTGTCTTCTGGCGTTGGTCTGAAACCACAGCGCGGCTCTCTGGGGCTGGGAAGAAACGGGTAATTTGAGGCAGCTCTGTAACAAACAGCGTTGAAGACATGTTTAAACATTTCACAGGTCAGTGGTGGTGCTTGTCACGCTAAACAAATGTACAAGGAATCCACTGCTTCTCTCCACACCAAGTAATTCAATTTAAGCCTAGTATCTAGTATTTGCAATAGCATTTTGTAATTGTGTTCATTTCAGAAATCACTTATTAATCACTGTCTAATAATGATTCTGTAAAATAATGCTAGATTTTATGGTGCTATAGCAAATGACAGAAACTAACTTAAAAAAACAAGTGTCTAAAACAAAACTAGCATGTTACAATTATTTGTAGTGGTCTCATTAAAATATCAAAAACAAGATTTTTTTTTTAAAATACATTGACTATACAGTTTGACCGTTATTCTAAAAGCCAAAGGAACTAGATATTAATGTATACTGGTAATAACTGTCAGTTTCTATATGTATTACTTAATCTTCTCAAATCAATTGCTTTAAGGCAGGTAACATGAGGGGCCTGAGAACTGAAACTGAAACCAAAACGCTGATGGGCCAATCTGTGACTAAGAGACTCCTGAGACACTTTATATGAAGCATTTCAGGAGATCTTAAGTTGATGTTACTGTATGTAGTTACATTACTAGAGTCAACAAGTTAATGCTAAGATATACTATATTGCCGTGTGGAAATTCATCCTCTCAATCTGTCAGTGCCACTGGGGCAAACTGTCAGGAGCAGAAGGTCGGGGATACATCCCCAAATCCTGTGCTTCAGTAAAACCTTGGTTTATTGAATCATCTTCATTGTTTATATTGAAAAAGGAAACTTTCTAAGGTTATGCTTTTGCAACCTTTAGTTTTTTGCTAATTTGCACACATGTATTTGGACAATTCAATGCTTATTAGTAGCTATCTGTTATTAATCAATTTTTTAGTGTGTAAAGTCATTCATATTTTTTATTGCCTAATTTTATTGGCCTATTTTTGCATGCCCTTATATTTGATTGTTATATCTTAAATATTTTTTATTCTTTATTTGTTTTTTTCTGTGTTATATGTTGCACATTAGCATCGTAGCAAGTTCCTAGTTTGTAAATTTTGTTTGTTCACTGACAATGGCAATAAATCTTTTTTGATTCTGATCTGATTCTGCTTCGATGGCCTCAGCAGCAATTGTTGTTTCTAAATTTAACAAATGTAAACATCAAAGGAAATCCGCATGAACATTTCAAACATCAGAAAAGCCCTAATCTTGTCAACTGTAGTGCTGAACATGTACAGTTGAATTTGGCTTTATTGCAATAACTTTTGCACAAATGGCAAATAATAATTAGCACTGGTGAGAAGCCTATCATCCCAAATATAAAGGACACTTGAATAATCATAGGATTAAAACGTTTTATTGCTGGACTTAATATTAAGTATGTATTCTTATGTGTGCTTTATCTGCGTGAGTAGAACCATGTTGGTATGCTAACAATGATTTAGCCAAATGCTAAGATGAACAAGCGCACTTCGGGGATTTAAGTGAACAAACTGATTGTTTCTCAAATTGATAGAAACAATATACTTGGGAAAACAAACAAAGTTATTTTCTTCTTCTACAAAAAAAAAATGCCATTCTAGCTTGAACATAATTTTGTATTAAACCTGTTCAAATGACACAATTTCTACTCTAAACTTGTGAGACATTCACTGGTGAAAAACTACACCTTTGGGGCAACATTTGAAAACAATTTGCCATTTATAAAAAAGCAGAGAACAAGTAAACTGTCCCAGCCACATTATTGATACAGTACGTGACGTAAGTTGGCATGAACTGATTGTGCGGCTCTTCCTTGGTGACCGCCACAGCGCGCCTCTGTCTAAACAGGGAAGTGGTGACCAGGATGAAACATTAAACAAACAGCCCAAATGCACTGGTACTTATCCGTTTTCTTTGACTCACAGGGGCCCGTGCGCACTTCCCTGGCAGTGGTGAGGCAGGTGATGTGTTGTGGAAGCACAGGGAGGAGCCAGAAACATTAAACAGTGGTGCGCGTCCTGTCATCACACTGTCTAGACGGACAACTCCTAAAACTGATGAGGTCTTCGTCTGGCTCTATACATCTTTCCTATGCTCATACAAGAAAGAAAAGGAGTTTATTTTCAGTAATGGAAATAAAAATACTCTGTGCATTTTTTTTTATCTATAATGACGGATTTTCACAGGTTTATGCAAAGATCATTATGGTAAAAGTTGTCACTTATTGCCTTATTTGATCAAAAACATTATTTATAGATTTAATATAATTAGCTACATATGTTTATTACAACACTAAAATATTATTAAATCACCATCAGTTTATTGTTTGAGACTATGACGACCACCAAAGTCACTTCTAGTATTGAGAAACACTGAATAATCTAACAGATACAAGAATATTGTAGTGCAGAAGAGTAATTGTTATATAATTGTTCTAATATTTATTGTCAATAATACAAAAAGAGGCACACAAATCATACAATGTAAAGTTAAGGTTGAGTTTCCAAATTTACCTTTATCGAAGCAAAACAAGAACACAATTTGTTACTTTCACCAGTTGTTTGTGGTGTGGTTCCATCATTCTTTCAATCAGATCCTTTTATTCCAATTAAACAGCAGCAGTTAAGTCGTAGGAAAAGTCATAAAGCTTGTCTTGAATTTGGATGTGCAATTGCAACCAGGAGGACTGCTCACACCTGGCACAGATCAGAGAAATGCTGATCCTCCAAAACAGTGGTCCTCCTTCAGTTACGGGGTCACACTCACACAAGCTCCGGGAAATACTGGGTTTCTACAACTAGACTTGGAAAAACAACCACTCTCTTTCCTTTTTGTAGCTTAGCGAGAGGAGAATTTATATGTTTATCTATCTGTTCTGTATAACAAAAAAATTATTTATCATGGAGCTTCATCAGAAGGCAAGTAGATTAATCTGTTGTAGCTAGAACAGGGCAATATTGTGATAAAAATCGAATCGTAAGCTGAAATCTGTGCTAACTTCTCAAATTTAGGGAGAAGTTATTGTGAAACAGACACACAAATAGGAAAATAGACAGTGGACAAGAATTGTAAAAAAAAAAAAATTGAAAATCACGATGTACATTTTTTAACATATTGTCCAGCCCTAATTGTATGTGTATTGCTGGTCTGTTATAAATCATAATTTACAGCAGGAGTGTCCAGACTTTTCTTATCAAATTTCTAATGCATTTAAACTCTAAAATGTATTCAGGCTTAAAATTACAATTGTATACACTGAAACACTTGATAATGGATTCATAAAAGGTACTATATTTTTTTTAACGCTGTGCAAATGCATGACTTATTGCTCTAGGGGTTAATTCTTCAGAAGAATTGAGAGCAATTTGTCTGAGGTCCGCATTTGGCCACAGTTTGGAGTTTAAAGTAATGCTTCTCAAACCTTTTTCAGTTGCGATCCCCATAAAAAAGAATCACTGGCATTCCCAAGTTCCAAACACACACATAAAAAAACGATCTACTTACAAAATGATAAAATAGTCATGTGCATACTGTTTGATTTTATTTTGAGAAAAAGTGCCTGGTTAAATTCATCTGTGCACAAATAGGAATCTACATTTATTTACTCCTGCATTTGTAGAAGTCAACTGAATATATTTAAAATGTGTCTGCAGTCCCTGAAGTCATTTTGTGAGATACATTAGCTTTTCATTGGTTGATTTGTCCTGTTGGCTACATTTTTATTGAATCTAAATTAAGTCAATAACTATGATCAGACAGAGTAAAGTGCTTTAATCGAGGACACTCCTGTTAGTAAAATGATGCTGTTTGGAAAATAATTTAGACTTTGGGTGAATGTAAAGACTATTTTTATGGCACTGATTTAAAGACTTATGTTCAAACATTAATACTGAAAGGAATGTTTAATTGCTGAAGGAAATAACTTGATGAAATGTTTTCATGTAAATCTTTTGTGACAGAGTTTGGTTTAATATTTAGCTTTAAAATCCATCTTTGCATAATTGCTTTCACCAAAAATGTAAAAATGAGTGCAACATGGATCACTGACATATTAGCATGTACTTAGCCTTGGCGCTTTAGTCGATAATGTAAATTCCAGCTCCAAACTGCACTCGTAACAAAACTATTTCATAATTACAGGTTTTTAGCAAAACACAAAGCCGCATTGTGGAAAGAGAGAGCCCATTAGAATATCATTATCATAAATGAAAAACAATGTGTTCACCTGAAAAATAAATTTGAAGGCCTCTAAGCTAAGCCCTAGGAGAACTTCCCTCCTCGCCCTGCTCCTTCTGAAGTGAAACGAGTCGCTCCTGCTACACTTTCTGACGGGACGACAGGGAGGCCATGGTCCATCTCAAACTGCATCGCCTGCACAGAAACAAAACATTTATTAGACAGATGGATGTTAGTTTTTACTTTTACTAGCTTAAAATATGAATCCTGCTGAAACGGAAAGTTGAATATATTCATTCCGTAAGTCAATTTTCAAGAATATATACACTGAACAAAATTATAAACATTTTTGTTTGGCTTTTTTCAAAGGTTGAATTAAAAAATATAAAACATTTTTAATAAAGACAAACATAGTGGTCTCAAACAAACCTTTTTTTTTTTATTTATATATACACTGTAAAACTTGCAAAAATCTGTCTATACCATTAGGTGAAAACTCTGACTACGTTAGGCCCAAATATGAAGTCCAATTAGTTTAAATTGAAACTAGCTCTAATATCAAACTACAACAACAGTAAGAAAAAGTCGTTCTAAAGGATGTGTAGTCCAAAACAGCTGATTGCTTTAAGTACCATCAGAGGCAGCCCAGCAAACTATATGAACTGTAAGTGTTATGTTATTCAGTGTAACACAGTAAATATGCTTCTAAGGTCAAATCCTCAAATGGTTACTGGTAGTTTTCTATGCAAAATTATCTTGATTATTTGCTAAATGACTTGACAGTTGCAAACATCAGATGAACATAGCATTGGCTTTACCTGAGTGAAGGACTGTGCGTCATAGCAGCTGTAGATGGCAGAGGAGCGGTCGGCCCTTAAACACTTTTGGGGGAAGGAGCTGATTTGGTCAGCTAACTGCAACGCTGCTTCCAGAGCTGTGTGGAATTATAATACAAACATATAAATGTAAAGTAAATAACATTACATAAAATTGTGCAGCTGAGTTTCCATTGCTGCATTAAAATCTCTTTAATGGCTCTACAAATACTTGGTTTGCTACCAAATGCTGACAAAATAAACTGGAAGCAATACAACAATATAAAACAAAATATTGTGACGTACGTCTTGGCTGAATGAAAAAGACATTAATAATGACGCTACCTGAAGCAAAGTGCTGAAGCCAAGAGTTGAAGATTATTGGAATACATTAGAGGTGCTTGTTCCAATCTACTACAGTAAACATTTTATAAGACCTTCATCAAAATCATATAAAAGTAATGGTGATACCTTGTCCATCTGGGACCACTCTGTTTGCCAGTCCATAAGCAAGAGCTTCCTGCGCTCCAACAGGACGTCCAGTCAGGATCAGGTCTAAGGCCCGGACAATCCGATGAGATGAGGAAGACGCACTGTGCCTCCGTCAATGAGAGGGACTCCTACAATATAATAACACACAAACATCATAAAAAAAATGTAGTTAAAAAATTGAGTAACAAAAAGTTCCCATGAATTTTTTCCAGATCAGGAAATTAAAGCTTCATCTACTTGCTGCAAAGAAAATTACATACAGAGATTAAAGAAAAAAAATTTGTGAACGGGAAATAGAGATATAATAATGTAAATTTTTCTGCAACTGTAAGACAAATATTCATTGTAAAATGGACTTATGTCTGTGACCTGTACTTTTTGACATATTTTAAAATCCTCTATTGCGTAGTAAGCTTGAGGCTTTTCCGACACATCATAAAAACTTTTCATTCATTCATTCATTCATGTATTTTCTACCACTTAATCCCGTTGAGAGTCATGGTTGACTGGAGCCTATCATGGTAACTTTGGGCCTTAGACGGGTGAACATCCTGGACAGTGGCCAACTCGTCGCAGGGTTAGACAAACAACCATTCACTCTATCATTCATTCATGGGAGAAATTTACAGTGATGCCCAATTAACCTAAACATGCATGTTTTTGGAGGTAGGAGGAAACCGGAGTACCCGGAGAAAACCCACGATGACACGGGGAGAACATGCAAACTCCACCCAGAGAGATCGTGAGATGTTGATATGGGGGTTGAACCCACAACCTTCTTATTGGGAAGCCAGAGCTCTAAACACTCTGCTATCGTGCACTCCATAAAAACTACCCTTTTCTTTTTCTGCTGACTTTTGCAAATTAAAATTATTTTTGACACAGTATTACCATTTGATAATCTATATATTTTTAGCATAAGCGTTTCATTTTTAATAGCTTGTATTTAGAAATCTACAGGTTAGATATTTTGAGTGTAAATAAAAAAATGAATGAATAAAACCCTCAGATGTACCGCTTCTAAAGGCAGTAGGTGCAATTTACAGGTGCAGAGGCTGTGAAATAGAACTTGCTTTCACATAAATTAGTTAAAGAGAGGTGTGAAAGGAAATGTAAGCCACAGTGCCAGCAAACGGCATTGGGTTACTTAAAGGGTGTGAAAACATTTAGAAACACTTAATGCACTCGCAACATTAATCTCAGTTAGAGCTGTCAGGGGAGCTAGCTTCACTGCTCTGAACCTGCTCCGAATCTGCTCTGTGCTCACACCAAAGAGTTTAACAATGGGAACTTTTCCAAATGGTTATTATGAACTCAAGTGTTCAGAAAAAAGTAAAGGTAGAAGAAATGTAAAGCAAGATTGTGGAATTATTTAAAGCAATGATCCAAATTAAGTAAAAAGTCGATGGTGTATGCCTTTTCAAGCAACATTATTTGACTAAACATCACTGCTAAATGCAATTAATTTAAAAAAGGGTAGATACAATTATTATTTGTACCCTCACCCCTATCCTTCAAAATGTATTTGTTCTAATGTTTATGTTCCATAAATCCACACTGAAAGCTGTTTGTCCCTTCTAAAGATATTTTGTTTTTAACTTCTCCATTGAGTTTAGTCGTCACTCCTAACCCAAACACCAGGCTGAGCAATAACAAAACATTAAAAATGGGGTAACTAACTTTTTAGTTGTAAATTGGTAAAGATTGCGTTTTCCACTAAAAAGTCTTTGATAAATGCAGCACTTTTTGAAAAAATGAGACCACTGATTACTGTCAGAGTTGAATAAAAGTATTTTAGTTATCATCAGGAGACAATCGCAGCTCTCTGATTGGCTGTGCTTGGGTGGTCCTCTCCAATTTCACTTTGTTGTTTGTAAAAGAGAAGTTTACATGCTATAATTGCAACCAAAAATGAATGTTGATATTAACCATGTGTCGAAGTATTTATAAGAGGAAGTTGTCAGATTTAAAACCTAAATCATGTTTGCAGTGTGAAAATCAGCTACCCCAGCTTTAATGTCCCAAATCTAGTGGTCACTCAGGTAGAGCATGACAAAGGCTGACCAAAAAGAGACGTAAGTAAGGAAAAAAAGTCTGTATTTGAACAAGCACAGTGAGTTGATAAATATTAGAACATAGTTATTTCAGCTGCTCTTTGTGATGCTTGTTCACGAGTTCCAGAAGCAAAAATTACAATAGTTTTACAAACATAATTCCTAGTTCCAAAATAAATTCTGTATTTTGCTCCCTGTTTACCTCAATTGTCTTACTGTATAGTCAAATAAATAAACAGACCATAAAATATCAGCACTAAAGATGACTCTACTTCACTTCCATATACTGTATTGTAGGTATGAGGAGCCTACATCAAAATTACCTGCACAATGTGACTTTGAACAACCCCGAGGTACATCTAAAATAGAAAACCCACTCTGGACGGTGCTCTGAGCTTCTGGCATGTGTCCTAATTTCTAAAGAGCACCAGCTGGCAGTGGCATAGTTTCTCCGAGGCCGCGATCCTGGACTCCCTAATTCCTCGGAGTGGCTGATTCCTTCTGACCGCCCCTTATTGAGAGCACATGTGTCGGACATGTTTTCATAACCCCAAATCATCATGTGAGTTTGACTTTTTTTCACCTCCTCGCTCCCTCGTCCTGTGGGGAGCTTTGGAAACACTAAGATCCCATTCATTCTACTCTCTTTCTCAAATAAATTAAACTGGAATACATGGAATACCAGTGTGAAAGCATTTGGGACACTCATTCAGCACATCTGGGGATCTGACAGCTACAGAGCTACGAGACTGAGATTGGCCCAGGACAGAGGAGGGGCAACAATGACTGAATATACTACTAACTTAAAGCTCAAGTCGGAAAATGTGAAGTGGAACTGAATCTAGGGTCATAAATGTTTATTATCAAGATTGAATATTGAGTTTTCTCTTATAAAATATTTTTTTAATCTGGTAAAATTTTTGATCTGTTGACTTTATATAAACTTTATTCTCAGAAAAAATATGAACATTTCTCGTAGAATTTAGACGTTTTTGTGGTAAAAAAACAACTTTTTAAAGCCTCAACTTTACTCTTATAAGTGTATTAATTTATTCTCAAAATGTAAAAAATGTATTCTTTTTTTTTTTTTTTGCAACAATGAGAATTTGTTAACCCAATGTTCGCAGTCTGGGTTTGAATATGGCCCTTGGTTAAAAGTAATTGTACATCTCTGCTCTATCAATACTAAAGATGAATCACGTGGATAACTACGATTGCAACCATTTGTACACTAAAATGACTTTAAAATGTCAGTTATATGTCCCCTTTGTTCATGTTCTGTTTGTCCTGTCTCGTGTGTTCTCTAGACCCAAGTCCCCCTCAGATACCAAAAACGCAGCGTACTTAATCCCAGGAGAATGGACAACCCCCTTTCATACATCTACAGTATCCTTCGTAAGTCAAGAGGAAGAATCCAATTAAAGAATGGTCATAAAATACTACACAATACAATACAAGAAGGACCTCATGAGTTTATTCCCAACCCACAACAACTTTGATCTCAGGAGGAGCTTCTCAGACTTTTGACTACTGTACAAAGCGTTAGCCTTACAGTTGACTGTAGCAGTTTCTCTTGTATTTTGTGCAGAGGAAGAAGTCTAGATTTGGTGTTTCCCCTTGTCCTGTTTGTCAATGTTTTCCTGGTAAATTACAGAGGAGATTGGCACATGGAGGTGATGAAATAATGTACACATTTCACCTGAATGCCTCTCATTTAGCAGTGACACATCCTTGAAGCGCAGGTGTGTGTTTGATACTGACAGATGCACAGCAGAAGGTTTCAGACAAAGCAGAGCTCTGTGGTGTCCTGTTTTCAACTTTGTGTTGGAACAATACGCCCACCTACAGAGCAAAGACAAGGGCATCGTAAGAAACACTTTGAATGGCCTTTTCAGACACGACGCATGGTATTAGCACATGTTCATATGAAGTAGGGCTACAACTAATGGATAACCTGTTTCTTATTTCTTTAGAATAATAATTAGTTGCAAAAGTATTAATTGCAAAATAAATATCTTTTTTTTTCTATAAAAAAAAAGTCAAATTTTGTCTGCTTCAACCATGCTTTAAGTGAAAAAGTTTGGTCAGTTTGAGAACAAAACACTAGCAAAAGTCTTTTACTGTCGTGTAAGAGTGTAGCCTACATACTAATATCATTGAGAAACCCATCTTGCTAACAGTAGGGGCTTTTTTTGGTTTGAGAACTTCTGTTTCTTGTCATAAATGTCCTAAAATATTCTTATAAGATATGACAAATCAGTTTAACCGCTATAAATGTCATTAAAAGTCACACATTTTTATATAAACCTATAATTTATAATCCTATGGAACACATACTTGGCCAAACCCGGCTTGCTAAGCAGATAAAACTACGGGAAACACTGAAAAAAAAGTCTTTGCTCTATTTTATCATTATTTCTAACCTTCCGTACCCATAAACACATAAATTATTACCATAAAACATGCACCAGACAGCACACACACATCTTAACCAAACAATGGGCTGATTAGATCGAGCTCCATGCAGCTATTGTTGATATTGGACATTAAAATGAATTGAAAAAGTCTGTAAAACAGTAAGATGTGGAGAGTTTGGGAGTAAAGCAGAAGATTAGATTAAAAACAGCTTGCTTGACCTCCTGCGTGTGCCTGTCTATTGTGCTACTGTTGGCACCATCACTATCATTTACCGGAAGGATGTCCCGTCTTATCCAGGCTTCTTGTCTGCGGCACCTCTCCCCCTTTACACCCCCTCCTCACCCTTCTCTCTGATAGTCCCGTCTGCCATGTGTCCTGTTTGACAATTACCACAACCTGTGCCTCGTCCGCATGAATGGACTGGAGAGGATTTTGAAAGAGTCTGGCCACAGATTCTGCAGATTATCAGTCACAATGTTAAAATGCCTCTAGGTTGGGCAAAAGCAGTTGAAATCATTACATTTAAGATTTTGTTAAAAGTTGAGTAACTTTCCAGCATAGTGATATTTTATTAGGTTTAAAATTTTCAATTTACTTTCTGGCTGTAAATGAGACTCAGACTAGCAAAATACCCTTCTATTTTGTTGAACCAGTGCTCATAGTGTTAAAACATTTGTTTACTTTGTGAATACTGTGTCAAAGTCTGCTTTAATTTCACTCAATATTCTGTGGTTTGAAAATCAGATGCTCAGATTTATGGCATAAAATGCCCTTTTGGATAAGATGATTATAGCATAAAGATTAGGAGCTTTTTTTGAAAATTACTAGGGATGCACCGATTCAGCTTTTTCAGCTCCGATACCGATTCCGATACTTTGGCTTTAAGTATCTACCGATATCAGCCGATACCAGTATAAGGACTGAAATTGCTTTCCTTTCTCATCAAAACATAAGACATTTTGTCACATATAGTGCGATGTAACCATTATTTATAGTGCAAGCCACAACTTAACAACTTAATCTGAATAAAATGTCCGATAATATGAGACATTCTTGATCAACACCAGACAATAAATTTGTCTTGTTTTGCACAATTAAAGGCACAACTATGGTATCAGCTGAACAGATAACATGGAGCCAATACCCGATCCCGCAAATTGGATCCGATATCCCGGATCGGTGCATCCCTAAAAATTACTTTAAAGGTTCTCTTATTTAAGGATTCTCAACCTCAATTTCAGGGTCCCCACAGATTCTGAGAAGGTTCCTAGATTACAAGATTTCTTGACAGAGATGACATGGTATCTGCTTCTATAATTTACATTTTCTTTAAGTATAATAAAGGTTTTCGGTCATGTACTCATTTGCATAAATCAAAAAACATAAAAGAGCTCTCTGAGCTGTATTTGCAATGGAAAATCTATATAAAAGGATTTCAAATACTTGTGGGACAAAGTGCGTCACAAAGAATTGTGAAACTTGACACACTGCAGAGCTGCTGGTGCTACTGGCATTTCCCACTTCAAAGATCAACCAACCACAATGCCCTCACGTGTGGGCAGTGCCACTGGGTTTGATGTGGACAAACTTAAGACAAAAATAACTATGAAATGGGAAACCTATCTTTTATGTAATGTGAAATGAGGAAAAAAATAAATAAATGTGTTTTAATAGGGCAACAATTTTAAAGGTGCAACCTTTTTTTCTGGATTGATTTTTTTCCTTCATTTGTCTCCAAAGCACTGTTAAGCTTTAGTTCAATAGTGCACATTTAAATTTAGATCTGAGTGATCAAAATCATCTGAGGAGAAAGTGTACTTGTCTTGGACATGTTTGAGGTATAACGTATTACTGAGGAAACCATTTTAAATATGAACTTATAACTGCTGTGTTGTCTCTGGAGCAGAACTCATTGTAAGCTTTATCTGCTGTTATTGTAGCGTGCCTCGCAGGAGAGTGAAGTGATGTAATCGCTGGACACAGTTTTAAACTCAGAGAGCAGGTGTTTGCCTTGGCCCACTGAATGTCAGCTTTGGATCGAACCACGACTTCCATGCAACATGTGGCTTCTTCCTTTTGGCACCCGCTGACTCTCCCACGTCCAGGTAAAAGAGGGCTCAGAGAGGGGAGACGGGAGGAGAGGAAGGGGTGCGCACATGTCAGGGTATCTTGGGACAGCAGGTTAAAAATATTCAAGGGCAGACTACACAAATCAATTGCTTTACTGAAGTTGTGTGAGGTTTTTCAAAGTGCAGTTTCCATTTGATATGCAGAATATCAGCCTAAAACACGCGCTCGAGGCTACTCCTCTGTAGTAGGCACTCCTGTTCAGAATCCCAGCTCAGACTTCATGCTGAGATACTTAATGCTTCTAACTATGGTAAGAATAGTGAACAAAAATTTAAAGATTAGGTTACGTGAGAAAGAGCCTTGTGAGTTATGACTCTTAGAGGTGGGAGCTGATTGTTTATGCAGAGTGTGGTCAGCCTGCTTCACTTTTAAAATCAATATCCCCCTAGAAGATATCTTAATAATGTATCTATCCAGGTGAAAATGAGTCCCACTGTTCTAACTAAGTTTCTTGGTTCATCAAACTCCACTAACTTCATCTAGTGTTGTTGTTGCTCAAAACACATCGTGGTGAAAAATTCGTATGCTCAGAATGTATTAGGTAAGTGAGCAAAACATGTAGACTGAAGCAGGAAGCTTAAAATGTATTTTTTCTGGTTACATTTTTAAAGAAGGGGAAAAAATGAGTACAGTACCTTTAACAATGCCTTGTTTGGTATAAAACCTGGGTTATCTTTTGTAGTCTGTTTTTACTCATTCATTTATGTATTATCAATTTTAACTAAGTAAACTTGTAGATATTGACAGTTGGTTTTCAAGGATGACTTGGGTTTGACATTTCTCCATAATCAGAATGCATTTGAGCACTGAACACCCAACGATCAAGACACAATCTCTGTACTTCAGCAGCTGATCAATCAAGTCACAATAAGATAAACCGCAGCAGCCCTTTATGCATCACAACGGAAATGACAAAATGTTCATACAATTCTGCATTTCTGAATAATGTGCATAGATCTTGAGTGAATGATTACAATAATATTGGGACATTGGATTTGTAAAAACAGCTAAAATCCATTCATATGAAAACATTATTGTCTTAAGACGTACGAGGAAAGGTCAGACAGTGCGTAATTCAGTATGAATGGCTGGTTTACTTCCAGCAGGAAATTGCAAACAATAAAAGAGTACAACAGGCCATTATCTGATTTAAATTTGCAAAATAAATTAAAATCTGATTTTCTTCTCTTTGCCAACTCATATTCTCTCTAATGTCTATCGGATTTATTAAACTTGGTGTGCTTTAAAATGAATATCAAAGACTTGATTGTGGGGGTTGTGCTCAATATAATAGTCCATTCATCTCCAAGGTGATCTGCAATAAAAATTCCCACATTTTGACAACTTTAAACTTAAAAACAAATGGATGCCTTTGTTGCACTAAAATAAATATTATATCCTCAAAACAAGCAAAGCCTTCATGCAAAAGTTGTTTACTTGACTACTGAGGCTTTTCCATAGTAAGTCATAACTCTATTAAAAATGCTTCAAAGTATAGTTTCAACATTTGATTTCAATTAACTAGTGGAAGTAACTTTTAACTTCAGAAAGCAACAAGAAGTCACTCTAAAGAGCAATTTCCTATTTTATTTCACTTTAATTTTTGTTTCTAGGAGTGCCTCTTCTATTTTAGTAATATTTTTAATGTTTCCTACTAATTTTCTTTCTGTCTGGATTGAAAATAGGACTTTATTCCAGGTTTAAATTACATCAACAGAAATATGAGTGCTTGAATGGCTTGGCTAATACATTGAATGTAAGCCTGTGTCAAAATGCCACAAATGAATTAGTATTCAGAGTGGTGTTTCATTCACATCCTTCTGCATTGAATGAGCAGCACACTGGACCAGACGGTGTGACGCAAACCTCTGCCCGCCCTCTCATTTCCTCCTCAGCGGGACGGAGGGGCCCCAGACAGGAAGCCGCGGGTTCGACAGCCAATCACGTGCCAGAAAAGTTGTGGTCGCATTTGGGCCACATCAGAGCCAAGCAAAGAGTCTCTAAGGGTTTTTCAAATGCCACAGCCACCAGGGATTCCCTCGGGCCGCTGCCATCTGCGCCCGCCCCAAAAACTGTTACAGGATTGAACCATTAAAGGGAAATATTCAGGAAGAAATGATAGATCTTTAAATAAACTATGCTGCCCACAGAACAGGGTGGCTTTGGGTGGAAATGCGAGTGGTTTATATTGTTTAAATAAAAAACGCTTGCCCGCAGCACTACCAGTGTGAGGTCACATTAGACATCTTTTACTAATGAATCACCTTTGAAGACTTGTATAACAACTACAAAGGCTGACCACGCAATTCAATAGAGCTCCTGCAGCTGACGTCACGCTATCCCAGCATGCACCGCAGCATGGTACAGCGGCGGCCGGGATTATCAAAGTTTATTGGAGTTGTATAGAATATGGATTGTTTTTGCACACTGGGACTTCCAAATGATCAAAGACAGCAGAAAACCAAGCCATTGCCGCCACTGTGACAAAAAAAAAAAACTTTTATTAATTAAGGTGCAGATGTATTGATTTGTATTTGAATCTGGTTAATAACTTACAGTAACTATCGGCTTTACACAATTCAAAATCTTCGTTCCGATTGTGTTTTGGCAATTCCATTTTTAATTAGTTATCAATGACAGTGAGTATGTGAAGAAAAAACATTAGCAATGCCTTCAAATCAGTCTTTGAATAAGATAAGATATCCTTTATTTGTCCACAATGGGAATTCCAGTGTTGCAACGCACATTTTAAGAGCAGCAGGGAAATAGAACATGCAATCAAACAAGATATAGAAATAAAATAGACTAAAATATGTATAAGATACAATAGTTAAAAGACTCTTATTTACAATAATTTTTTGCTATGGCACAGTGCAGATATGACAGATAAATAGATAAAGTGGCATATATATATATAATATTATGTACAATATGACTATGATTATGTACAACTGCAGCAGATGAACAGAATAAATAACCAGTAATAAATAACCAGTAATATGTGTTGCCATAGAATGTTTTGGTTAAAAAAAGACAAACTAAACACAAACAAAGTTAAATCAAGTTAACAATGTCAAAAAATAATGTTGAGTGTTATTACAATGACATGAAGAATTAGCTTCCGTCATGTACAAAACTTCACATTAGTCAAAGCACAACGTGTTTTCACGTCTCAGAATGGTCATCATGAGTTAACTCTGTATGTGCAGGCTTTATAGTAAGATATATTTAACACAAAATAGTAATGGTGGCTTCACTGTCGTAATGGTGGCTGCAGCAAATTTAGTCACATGGTGCAGGAGCTCTATACATTAAAAACTAAGAATTGTGCTATAATTAGTACAAGTTTGGCTAGTTAAAGATCAGTAATTTACCTTTTGTTCATTGTAAAACGCAAAGTTGATCTAAAACAACTCAAAAATAGGAACAGCTCTATTGACTTCCTGTTCAAAACTGCAGATCTGATAAGCCCCGCCTCTTCATTTTAAAAGATAACTGTGAAAAGCAACAGATTTTTAAAAACTATTTTTTATTGTTGGAAAGTGAATTTGGGACAGTATTGAACCATATAAGCTTCACTTTGAGTATTAATCTTTTGAAATATACCAAGTAAATACAGGAAAGTGGGAGGGATGGTGGTAGGTGGGTAGGTGGTGCACTTGAGCAGCAGCTAAAAACAACACAAGATTACTCAAACATGAATGAATCAATTCAAATATAACTTTGAGTAAACTAATGATGAAGGGAGGCCATCATAACAAGGTTAAAAACTTAGAAAAGTGAATTTGATATAATAGGTCCCCTTTAAATGGCTTATTTAATGACTTAACTTAAAATCTGTTATGGACCAATGCAGACAGATTGTCGAAGTATTTGTTCAGATACAAATTAGTTTGCAGTGTCTTTTAATACTAGAGCATTTTGTTTCCTATAACCTAGCACAGTTTTTAGCCTGTACCAGTTGATGTTAGCGTACACAGCTCAATTTGGGGAGACTTAAAAATTGTGAAAAGTGCTAAACTCTTCATTGTGAGCTTTAGAATTTACTTAAGTTATTCAAGTTAATTTTAGTTAATTTGGGAGAATTAACTGGTCCTATGCATTTAAAAACGGGGGTGCACAGTTGCAGAGTGGTTAGAGCTCTGGCTTACTATTAATGAGATCGTGGGTCTGAATCGCAGGTTGAACCAAATCAACATCTCATCAGCGCTCTGAGTGGAGTTTGCATGTTCTCCCAGTGTTTACATGGGTTCCAACTAGTGAATGAATCAGAATGAATGATTGAGAGTGAATGACTGCCTATCTGTGTCTCTTTCTTAGCTTAAATTACACACAGCAACTTCAACAGATTTTTTGGACAGAGGATGAAAGAGATATGAGATCATCTATGTATTTTTTATTGTTTGTCTGACAATTAATAGGATGTTTCATTATGTTTTTTTCTCCATTTTTTTATTCATAGTCTGAGTCAGACAGGTCAAATGACAGGCACTTTCCATGATGTGCCCCTTTAAATTACAGACCATCTGACGTGTTTACCCTCCGAATCGAGCCCTGACAGTAAATTATAGCACAACACTCTACTTAACGCACTGATGGGATATTTTTAGACCCAACTGCGACAAACTGTATATGAAATGTTACGACAAGCTTCTCTGAAACACAGACTGAAGCTGTGTTAGGATCAGGATTAGGCAAAACTGTTTACAAAAGGATCCTTCACAGGTACAGCAAAGACTGGATAAACTGTGTCTGCTGAAAACTAAACGTGAGGAGTCATGAGTTGTAACTTTTTTGGGCAATATTGTGATAAAAATTGAATCGTGAACTCATCTTTGGGACAGTCAGCATTTTTATGAATTTGTCATATTATAATTTTTCATTTCTCGTTTTGATGGGTCTGTTCAGAAACATATACAGGTATGTATATATATTTTTTTCAAATTCTTTTTTGGTCAGCCTTTTTCCTCCTTTGACTGACAGTGGATTTAACCAATCACAGGAAATAGAAAACTGTAGACGGTCTAACTCTGGATGTACACTGATTGGGAGTTGGGTGAGAATTTGGAGCGGGTTGGGACCAATTTGGAGCGGGTTGGGACTGGCGCGGTCCTGCAGAACTTGGAAAGTGCTTAAAACCAATGCGCCCATGTACACTGACCTCCGAGGAGTGCGAAAGTCACGCAAGTCTGCAGAAAGAAGTCTATTTTTTCAGGAGACCGCAGCAGGTCTGATGCGACTTTCAATTCATTATACTGGGAATTTTGGGAAACCGATCATTAACCGCATCTGGTGTAACAGGCACTTTGCAAAAAACCTGCACATGTCCAGAACCGAACTTGCCTCGCATTCAGTGTACATCCAGGACCAGAATGCTGAACTGTGGCACTCACTGTTCCCGAAAAAATGCTCTAGATCCAATGAAGGATGGGTTAAATACTGAAGACAAATTTTGCTACGGGGACAATAAAGAGAACCTTAACCTAACTTTAAAAAGCAAATAATTTAATTCACCCTCAAGATATTTGAAAACTACAAAACTGTGGTAAAATCTAAACTGTGATCTGGCTCCAAGAAAATTGTGACATTATTTTTTTGCCATATATCCCACTCCAACTGAGACTGAGATTCTGTCATTTCTAATTTTCAATTCATAGTCCTTTTCATCAAATAGTGTACCACATATTAGCTGCTCGTGCGCTAAACATCTATACCTACATTAGCCAAAACAATGTAAAAATAAATGTAAAGTAAAAAAAAAAAACAACTGAGCACAACCTGAAATACATTTATCACATTGTAGAGATGCAATATTTATGAAGGAATTTTAGTATTTAGCATCTTCAAACTTCACTGGTTTAACATTGAGCTAAGTGAAACTTGTACTGATGTGTGATGTTACAATCCTGAGCTCTATGGTTGTCATGTTGAGATGTGCTCTCATTTCTATCATTTTTATTTATGTCCATCAGTCCCTGGACACAATGCTGTTGACAGAGTGAACATTATGTTGACATATAAGCGGAGCCAAATTTTCTGAGTGGTCTGCACCTGTGTGTAAGTAAATGAAACGTGCCTGAGGGAATTGATGTTCACACACACAGTGACAAAAGAATAAAATGGGTGGTCAGTGTTTCCCATTCATAAAAGAGGTTCTGTAGTCTAAAACCAAGTTAAACAATACATTTAAATTGACTTTTTGCTTGTTATAGTCTCATAAAAAACATACAAGTAGCCTCTGTAAACTCAGTAATTCCTTTAAAACTGGTATTCAACATAAGTTTTTCATTTAAATTGATGGTAAATATTGGTTCTGCAATGTTTTAATGCTGTGCTAACTTATTATATACTATTTCAATCTATAGACTCATAAACTCAATACTACATACTGTATTACTTAAAGGAACCGTATGTAAGATGCACAACTAGTGGTTTTAGAAAGGTATTACAATCACAAATGAACATGGGTTGCCAGATTGTGAAATGGCCCATACATTGAAGATGGAAGCTACTGATTACTGATTCAAAATTAACTTCAGGTTCTAAGAAACCAAACTGGCAACCCAAATGAGAGAGTCATGTGAGGCTCATTCTGCTTTCTGATTGGATAATAAATGTAAACATCAACAAAGGGACATCATGTCCATTGCTTTTTAATAAAAAATACCTCAGAATTACATTGACTTTCAGTAAAAATAATAGTATATTTGGACATGTTGACCTTGCATCTTTGGACACATGTAATTCATGTTTATGAAATCTGAGATCAAAATCTTACATACGGTTCCTTTAAGATGCTATACTCAAATAAATCAAATAGCATGTTTAATTAGGTATATTTTTGTGTTTTTCTTTTAAACTTGAATAGGATCATTATGGAAAAACGCCCAGCTCCGTAGGCTTTGTGACGCACAAAACACAGAGCATTGCTTACAGGGAAATAGAAGGACATAAATAATGTGTAAGGTGTTTGACTGCGGTGGAAAGCTGGCCGTTAGCTAGTTCCTGGTTGGACTTATCAAAAGGTCATAAGTCACGGTCAGCGGTGTTATCGGGCGGTGACTCCATCCTCGCTCACAAAAAACAACAAGAAGCTGAGGAGATAAGGGCGGAGAGAGTAACAACAGTCAGAACAGAACTGACTTCCCGAAACAAAGAGATAAATGTTTGCTCTGACACGAGGGAAACGGAGGGAGAGTTTCTACAGATATAATTAGACAAGCAATAGTGGACAGACAAAAGTTAAATAAAAGACTGACTGTGTGTTTTACCAGAAATTACAAAACAAAAACCTTACAATAACATCTTAATGACTGGTGATATCGCTACATTTCACACTCAATTTAGCTCTAACTTCTTAATTTAAATTGTGCAGTGATAATTTACTTGAGCATGAACATAGATGAACAATCAAAGTGAGTTTTGATAAATACAGTAGATCTTCCAAGTAGCTCCCTAAAGGATTTTGGACTAAACACTATTAATATATTATTAATTATTATATTATGCTTTTTAGAGATATTCTAATATATCAGCCAGGTGATATTTTGAGCTGATATTTGGATATTTTTGCATATCGGCCATATCAGCTATCGGTTTTAATTTTGTCCAATGTTTAAAGAGGCTCTTGCTTGGGCAGTCCTTTGCTTATCAGAGCTCAAAGTTAGTTTTTGGAGAGAAAGAATCCCCTTCCATTCCTAAGTCTGCAGTTTTGAATTCATCATTAACATGTCTTTAAAAGGTATACATGTAACTTTTTGGCCAAACTTGAGTAAAAGCATGTTTTTTCTAGTTTATATGTCTTTTTGACATTGAATAAATAATACAAATTTGAATTTTTTGGCACAAAGTTTGATATGTGCTTGTTTGTTTGTCAATATGAACTCATAAGATTAATACAGAGAAAGCTTGTGGCTGCACTGGTATATACTGCATAGTGTGATGATACAAACACTTTGTTTTACAGTGTGTAAAAAAGCAGCACTTTCTTGAATTACTCTGTCAAACTTTTGATGGTTATTCTCTCATCGTAGGTATGCTTTTAAAACTAAATTAAGAAAACTGGCCTCGAAAATCGATCTGAATCAGTCACTGATACTTATGACCTTTTTTATAACAGTATCGAGATTGCCAAAGAAAAACCCTTATTGTTAAATCTCTAATGCTTTGATTTCAATCTAACTGTAGATGCTAAACTGTGTGCACTAATAAATGGATAGTGGTTCATGTTTCAAATATACCACAATGTTCCCTGTTTTTGTGACGCAAAAAAATGTAGCTCACTGTTTTGTAAAAGTCCAGGAAGAAAAAGTTGGTGACTGTTTTGGATAGAAGTTAGAATGACAATAATCTCTCTCGTTATTATTACAACTCTAACTTGTTGAACCTTCACCGTTCAAAAATGTAAATTGTGCTGTCAATTTTAAAATTTGTTCATGCACACTGGCTTTGTGTTTTGTTCTTATCTAAGCTAATTCACACTGACTTACCAAATCTCCGACAGAAGACCCCCATCACCGCGCTCTCCTCCACCACTCTCATATCAGCCAAAAGAGCCAGCTCCAGTCCCCCAGCCACTGCGTAACCACTGACCGCTGCTATGAGAGGCTTGGACAGCTGCAAACGGGACGGCCCTGAAGGAACAACACGATCGCACCTCTGAGAATACTTTAATAGTAAGCAAGCCGCAAACAATACACACCACATCCTGAATTTGGCAGCCTTTTTGTGGCCTATAAAAAGAAACTCCGGCTTTATTCAATTTTATATGCATTGCTCAACACCGAGAGCCTGTTCACGGATATTTTTTGCATTTCACGCTTTCCCGACTTTCTAAATTCCCGTGAAGTTTATCGACTAATGGCCGTCCAGGTTTGACTTCCTTTTTCGCCTCTCAAAATGAAAGAGTAACAAGCCAGTGTGTCACGCTTTGGCCGCTGGAGCAGGAGATACAATGCTATATAATTTTACACTGAGGAGGTCTTGTGATCCCGAGCCTATAACATGCAATCCAAACAAATTTTATGGAGTCTGCAGGTTTTATGAGGCTCTCTAACTGTAAATCTTTTGTGTTATGATCTTTATCCCGTGTCAAGTGGAGGATGAGGGTCATACGGGTTCTCCTACGCACTTTTTAAGCCACAATTTTGAGTTTTATTGAGTTCGCATCACACTGGGTTGTCTGCGCAATGAATCTGCTCAAATCATTATAAATACAGTATGTTGGAAGGAAATGGCAGCGAGCATTAAAGTCACATTTGCTCTTTTTACATAAAGAATTGTGTCTTGACAAATTATGATTCTGTATTCTGCATTACAGCTGTCATTAAAGTTGCACTTGTATGTCTTTCTAGTGTCAGTTTGCTTTAACTGGAATATTCTAGACCTAAAAAGCATTCTTATTGTAAGCATGGCCCTCTTTCCACAGATCTGACCAGTAAATTTGTTTGTCCATTTAAATTGAGATGGATTAGTTTAATGCCGTTCTGTGGAACATTCCCAGCAAGAAATAACACCTTCATTAAGACATGCAGGGGTGGACATCCAGATAAATTACATAGTGCCTCTTTACCGGTTACTTTAGTAGTCAGCTAGTTCGCAATATTTTCTTTTTCAAATAAAATGATTATTTATGCAGATTAGAACTTTAAAAATACATATCAATCAAATAAAGGAAAAAACAGGTACAGAAATGTTTAAATAGATTAAAAATTCATGTACTTATGAATAACAAAATATATTGATAAAAATTAGGTTTATTCTTTTTGACATGCCACTTGTATTTTTATTACTATTATGTATTTATATTTTTTTACTTATTTAATATTGATTACATTAGTTATTATGTATTTTATTAGTATTTTGTCATGTTCCAATATTTTATTTTTTCTTTAATTTTAGCAAAACAATTTAACATATTAGTTTGATTATTTTGATCTGTATGAGTAAGCAAAATTGACATTTATAATTTTTTTTATATAATTTTGTTTTTAGTAATAAGTAAATTGTTATTAAATTCTACTATAACTGTCTACCTAAAGCAATTAACAATTTAAAAATACAGCAATAACAAAATTTTTTCACATATTAATCAAATTAAATGACTTCAATTAGGAGGTCCCAGGGGTCTCATTTATAAATTTCCTACGAAAGTCTATGTACGTACAAAAAAAACACAAACTTCTGCAAACTGATCATTTGTCATCTTTTCAGCTTTTCTTTTTTCCTCATTTCTAAACCTCACAGAGTTGAGAATTTTAAGATTGAACTGCTTGTGCTTTGTCACGTTATCTTTTACAAATCACAAACAACGTAAAAAATGAATTTAGTCTTTAATGTTCTCAAATTGAGCCAGTTACTCCAAACACTACTGTATTTGAGAATGATTGGTGCTCTTTATGGTTAGTGTAAATAATAAATCCTGTACAGTATATAATCCATGTTCAGTAACGTTGCTGTAACACATGAGGTCTTTACATCACGTGAGAAAGTCGTACAGTAGACAGACAGACAGGGAACGTCTCTCACCATCGGTCCGGGACCCTTGGTGACATCTTGCTCCAATTTGAGGGAGTCTGTGTGATTGGCCAGCTCTTTCAAATCATAACCAGCGCAGAAATTCCCTCCTGGAAGAGACCACAAAATTACAAAGTATGGCAGATGGAAAGTCAGAGAGGAAGGGAAAATGATGTGGAGGAAAAAAACAACAAGTTGAGCTGGAGTCCGAGAGCTGCAATTTGTGCTGCAGTTTGCTTTGAGTTTGGTTGGCACATAAACGCGTCGCTGTATCCAAGAGACTCAACGTAATATAGCGTTATTGTTCAGGGATCTCCATTCAAACTCATTTAGTCATCACTACATTTTCAAGAGGCCAACAAACAGAATTAAGAATATGCTCAGGCTTATGGAGTGGGCGCTGTTGGCCAAAACTTAAGTCACGATTTCATTCATTTTTTGATTTTGCAGCAGCTACAAGTTTTGATTTTCTTGATTTTGTTAGTTTTTATTTTTATTAAAACACAAAATAAATTATAATAAATTACATTCAAAACAAAGCTACTGTTGTTAGTGCTTATATTTTTTATGAACATTTGAACAGTAAACAACAATAATATTTAGTGTCTACATTTAGAAATCTACCCATCAGTTGTTAACGCAACATAATAATGCACATTCACGCTCTGTTTCTTCAAACATCGTGGCTATTATCACATTATTATTTGTACAATACAACTGTACTGTGTGTGTAAAGGTCAGTGGCTGTGCAATTTAACTCGTGTGCAAAACTGATCGATTCTGGCTTTTCGATTAGATCATTGCTCTGAACAATTTTCAAAGTTTTCAAACTTTTTTCCATTCTTGGTAGATACAAATATTTGTGAGGAGCGAAGCATTTAACAAACAAAAACAAAAATGAATTAATTCAGCAAAAAAGTGCTAAAACGGGGTGCATGGTAGCAGAGTGGTTAGAGCTCTGGCTTCCCAATAAGGAGGTCGTGGGTTCGACTCCCGGGTCGGACCATATCAACATCTCACAATCTCTCTGGGTGGAGTTTGCATGGTCTCCCCGTGTACCGTGGGTTTCCTCCGGGTACTCCGGTTTCCTCCCTCTGCCAAAAACATGCATGTTTAGGTTAATTGGGCATCACTGTAAATTTCCCTTAGTGAGTGGAATGAGAGAGTGAATGGTTGTCTGTCTAACCCTGGGCAGTTGGCCACTGTCCAGGGTGTTCCCCACCTAAGGCCCAAAGTCACTGGGATAGGCTCCAGTCACCCGCGACCCCTAACGGATTAAGCGGTAGAAAATGAATGAACGAAAAAAATGTTAAAACATGTATTTAAATGCTTACGTTCTTACTTGTTTTTAGGTTTGCTCATTTTTAGTAGTTTTCTTTTGCCAGATATACAGTATGTCCTATATGTCTTTATTAGAATTTGTAAAATAATTACAAGAACATTTTGAAGATGAATAGTAAATACACTGAGCAAAATAACAGTATAAATACAAAATCTAATACATTTTCTCCTAAATATTGTTCACAACAATTAGGATGGAACGATCTGCAAAAAGAGTCGAATCGTTCGATCTGCCTTCGATCGATCGTTGCATAGTTCGAACGATTTTGCGCATGCGCTAAAATACACGTGTAGCGCACGTTTGTACAAACGAGTACGCTCCAGAAGAGTGTTGTGTGTGGGGAAAAGAAGTGGAGAGAGACGCTGGCGCCGCTCAGATTCAACATTAACTTCATATCGCTCCGGTGTTTGGGAACACGTTGGATTTAGTGCCAAGGATGATGCTAGCGGTAAGAAAACTGTCTATTGGGAAGTTTATCGCTAATGACATGCAGCCGTTTTGTCTTGTTCGCGCTGTTGAACGCGCAGGCTTTAAGCACGTTTAACACCGCCGAGCCTTGCTATAAACTCCGAGCCCAAAACACTTCAGTAACACCGTAATACCCGCGATGTATGAAGAAACAAAGCGTGAACGTGAGCAAGACCAGACTGCACGTGAATATATTGCGCTGACAGCTGATGGGCGAACTTCCAGAGCTACGAAGAGTTTTATTACGATGACGGTCCACTACGTCGACAAAGAGTAGGCTAAAGTGTTGCAGACACGCGTACTGTATGAGTCTCGTACAAGTCAAAACCTCTCAGAAGCACTGACAGAAGTAAAACATGAATGGAAGTTAATTGGGAGAAATAACTGTGTCCCTGACACAATGTAACAATGTAAGAAGTACATTGTTTGTGTTAATGTTAATAATCCTTCACTGTATTCCACCAGGTCCTCACAGGTGTCATGGCATAGACATCCAAAATGGCTGTTAGTTAGACTTAATGAAAAATAATGATATTATTGCACACAAAATGTCGTGATTTGATGTGACTGGGTGCGCCCTACCAATAAAATGGTGATCTACAGTACATCATCAATGGTTAGCTATAATGCACACATGAGTACAATAAATAAGCATAATTTGAGAGCACATGCAATCTGTTGGCCTGCACTAATTTCTTTGCAGTAAACCATATTCAAAAGAATAAATATAGCTACCTAAAGAGAAAAAAAAATATGTATATTGTCATAAAACATTTAAACGAGTATTGGCAGTATTAAGAATGGGCAAATCTTGCAAACAGATATGCTAAAAAGTATATAGGTAATAGATACTGTATGTCAACAATTCTAGCTTATTTCATGTTGATTGTGTAAGATCGGATTGTTTTTGTCCAGCTTTTCAGATTCAGATATAATTTGTGTCAATAAGACCCATTCTCGCCAGAGCATTATTGTCATTCAAAAGCTCCACTCAAACCACAGCCAGCCTTTTTTGGATTCATGCGGTCATCACTACATTTCCCGAGTGACCAACAAGTAACAGCAACAGTTTGTCAAAAAGTTTAGAGCACCAACTCGTATAAAGTCTGACGAAGAGAAATGAAAATGACGATAATGAATGTAGCCGTTTGCAACACCCAGATTACAGTTTTGGGTGAAAGCAGAGCAATTAAAGCAGCGCGGTGTGTCATGCTGTTTATGGGAAACTTGAGACGAGACAGACGAGCTCGGAAAGGGCCGCAAGTTTGGGAAATGAGTTATGTCAGTGATGTACAGTCGTGTGAAAACTACTGGGACAGGGAGAATACATTTATCATCATAATTTTACATATTGTTGAAAAATTATGCCTCAATTCCAGATTCAGACAAAATCATTGTTCCCTAACATGGCATTTTATCAGTATCTACAAAAGAAATTTCACAAATGATAATCTGTGAACAATTATTCTTTGGTGACAAGGACTTTGAGCAGGCTATAAACAACCAAATACTATGTATACACATTAGTTAAACATAAACTTCCCACTGCACTGAATCAAATGGCATGAATCGTATTAAAAGTGTAGAGAACCAACTTTTTCGTTTGCAGATAATTGAAATCAACTAATACCAGGTTATTTCCTTAACAACTATTGTAATATGTCATCAAAGTTTTTCTAAAATGCTAAGGATGTCTATAAATTAAATATAGAGGCTATTTTCATGTTATATTTTTACAATTTCACACTGTGGCTCTTTCGTCTCACAACAACAAGGTTCTGGCTTCAGTCTTTCTGTGCTGACTTTACATGTTCAGTGTTTCCCACAAGTTTATGTAGAGATCATGATGGTACAAATGGTCCATGTTTGATTATGTTTTATTTCATGGAATTTGTGGAGCAGAAATGTTACCTAGCCCTACTGCCCCTACTGATCAAAAACATTGCTTATAGATTAATCTAACTCCTTATCTATGTGTATTATACTGCTACAACCTTCAAGTATTACTATTTCCCCATCAGTCTAATGTTTTAGGCAAAAATTAGACTATGGGGGGCTGCCATAGATTCCTCTATAATAACACTGATGTTTCTCCGAAAACATGAAAAATAGGTAAATTCTTAACTACCTTTCTGATCATGCCAAGGTTCCAGTTGTATAATATAGATGAGGAAATTTAGATTTAGGAAAAAAATATACTGAACTATATGTAGATCAATAATTCACATTTTGTTCATTGGAAAACACAAATATTATCTAAAACAGCTTAGAAATCGAAACAGGTTAATTAACTTCCTGTTCAAAACTGCAGAATTGAGAAATTAACTTATATATGCAGATTTTAAATACAACTTTTCTTGGTCGTTAGAAAGTTGTTATATGACTATTTTGAATTTTTACAGGATAACACAGTTTTCAGTAATTAGAGCTAAATACAGACAAGTGGGTGGGATAGGTTGTAAGTGAAAACATGGATTTTTCAAGCACTCAATCATCTGCAAAAAAAAAAAGATTCTCAAACATACAACTTTGAGTAAACTAATGATGAGAAACACCACTTCAACATTGTCAAAAATTCAAGAAATTGGTTTATAAAATATTACCAAAATTAAATATAATACTGGCACATACTTTCATGGGGGACAACAGGATCCAGGCTCTTCACATGAAAAGTTACATTAGCCATCTATAATTAAACCAGTCACCCACCGTTCTCATTCTCGCATTACCATTACAAGCTTTTCTTATTCCAAGTGGACTGAGAACAACCCTGAGTCAAAAAGTCCAGTCCTGTTTTTTGTTCAGAACAGCAACATTTACTTTGACAGGACATTGCCTGGTGTAAATGCCAGCTCAGCTCTGCATACCTCGGAGGTGACACACTTTAGTGATCGACCACAAATGTCCAAAGAAACCTAAAGCCCAAAACCTCTCAAATATGTGCCGGCATATTCAAAACCTCCAGCTGCAATTACTCTTAATTTCACATGTTGAAAAGAAAAACAGTTTGACACAGAAAAATGAGAGCTGGGAGAGTGATCGTGTTGGCGCTAATTTGGGCAAAATTGATTCCTCATGGTTTTATAAATACTACATCAAACTAGGCCTTGTCACATCACTGCAAAGACAAGATGTTAACCCCCATCAGAGGTCAGCCATCTTGTTTTGAAGGGAATCTGTGGCACTACAAACATGGCTGACATCTCTGGGGAAATGAAGCACTTTATTCAAACATTGGTAAAAAGCACAGGTTGATCCAGGTTGAAGAAATTATGCTGAATGGGAGACAGAGTGGTGAGTGCAGTGATTATTTTAAATGTTATTAGGAGCTTGGCATAATTTTGGCTCTGACAGGTGACGGAGAGCAGGGCTGGCCACTTACAAAATATGTTCACAACCACTTCAATTTATTAATGCAATACAGATATTTTCTCTGCCTTGCCATGTATAGTAGTGATAATATACAACACTGAGCTAAGAGTTAACAAAAAGGTGAAAGTGGCTTTGTACTGATAGGCAGGGATGACAAACATAGTATCTACATATTAAATAATAAAGAGAAAGACAGTCACTGATTTAAAAATAAATCAGTGTTTTGTACATATCAACATATTGTGGATTTGTTCAATGTCTGACAAGCAACAATTTTTCTATAATACTATAGAGCATTCATTCCCAGTATGAAGGCCAGGATCCAAATTTGGTCCCCTAAAGACTCTCAGGGGTCCGGGGACCATCAAATCTAAGATCAACAATCCCCAGGAGATCTTAGTAAAAGGTCCAAATGAAATTGTGTCAATTTAAATGAAGGGATATTCATAGTTAGCCTGATGCGCAGCCAGTTTTATTTATGTCAGCGATCATTGCTATTTCTGTGTGGCAATGCTACAAATTACAAAGGTATATTATTAAATACTAAGTTAATATCTGATGCAAGGTCAAAGAAAAAGAAGATCATACAGTTTCCTATTGATTCTGGCCAATACATCGCTTTGCTTGAGTTTGACATCACAGGTTCAACTCTATTCGCTGATTGGATGATTTTACTTCAGGTTTTCGGAACAATCTGCAGTTCTGCAATAGTTGGGAGTAAATTAAATTTCATTCCATAAAATACACATTTTGTTATCATTGCTGTCCTATATTGTATTTTACCAACCAGAAAATTTTAAGAAGTAGCTTAGGAGACCTATTATGTAAAATCCACTTTTCTGACTTTTTAACCATGTTTAGCAGTGTTCTATCAAGATTAGATAAGTCAAAGTTGTGTTTAAATTGATTCATGCATGTTTGAACAACCTTGCACTGCTGATGGTTGAGTGCTCAGAAAATCCCTATTTTCACCTACCATCTATTTGTCTGCATTTACTTGCGATTAGTCAAAACAATCAGATTCAATCTACAGCATTAGGGTTCAAAATTATAATTTAGCCACATTTCTCCACTCCAAATTTTGTAATTCAAAAGTCTTGCTTATTAAAGTTAAGTTTTTCAATAAAGAAGCAAATATTATCAATTCTGCCCACACATAATCAATCAAGGATTGTTTATCATTTAGTTGTAACATAAGTTTTCACTAAAAAGTGCATGTGGAATTGAATCACTTGTTAAGCCTTCTTTATGAACCCCTACTCTCCCCCAGACATTTTTGAAAAAATAAGACAATTTGGTGCATTCTGGTGCACTTTACAGGTTTCCAGTGACTGGAGAAAATGAGAACATAATCATGTTTTCTGGTAATACTGTTGAACTGAAATCAACCTGCGGAGTCTAGATTGAAAAAATAAATATGGGGAGGGGTTGCTTCGGCGTAAACCTACCTGTTTTAGCCCAATTTTACCGGTGTTGAGGTGAATATTGATTCTATCCCTAATATGTCGTTTTCTTGCAACTTTTATCAACTGTTTTCAACTAAATTGATTTGATGTGACTGTTGAAATGTGCTCAAATGATTCTCTTCTGATAGTTTGTCTTTTCTGTTTACCGGTGCTGGGCCGGATATGGACCGATTTGTGGACTACAATTCTTTCTACACTGCTAAATCGAAAGGTGCCAATGGTGTGTCCATGGAAAATTCAAACTAGGTATGTACATGCTCACGTTTCAAACCTTCTTATAACAAGGTCTGAAAACGATGATGATTTTGAATGTTTCTGTCTCAAATGTGGCCTAAATTTTAAACGTGATGTTAACTTTGGTTTGAGGGTTAACCCTGTTCATTGATCAAACCAGGTTTGAAAACTGAAACTGAAAACGAAAATGTGTTTTGTATTTGGTTTTGTCTGAACTGGCCTAAATGTGGGTCAGATTTGGACAGTTTGTTATAACTTGGTGGTTCCTCTTCTGTGGATTCATTAATTGGTTTATTTGGAAAGAAATGAATACAAAAACGTTAACTAATTGTAACACTGCAATCTGATGCATGTATTAGTGTTTTTAACCAAAGCTAACATTTCTATATACATTAAATACAGGTGAGACACATTAAACTTCATGCAGTGTTGTTGCTGACACATCAAAGATTTATGCCCTTCGGTTTTAGGCTCAAATGTGTCTTTTTCTAAACTTACAAATCTAAATTTTTTACAGATTCATTTTCTGTCTTTCTTTTTTTGGGAAATAAAGAGTACCCGTACTAAACAGCGCTATGTTCAGTGTGGGTCTGAACTGATCAAAATCAGCAATTTATAGGTCACGTAAACCAGACTAGTTATGTTTATGGTGTTATGCTGTTCGGTTTACAGGTGAGCTATGGCTAATCTTACAGACGGTTAGCTGTAGCATATTTATTCTTTTTTACAGGGTTTGAATCTTCCTTTACATATTTTGTGTCTTTCTTTACAGTTAAACAATTAAATCTCTTTTTGTGCATGTAGACAGAGTTTCCAAAGCTCTATCTACTGTACATAACACGTAGAGGGAGTTTTTTAGAGTGCAAAAGGTTCCAGGTCAGATACAGTGCAATAAAATTTAAGAAGTGTTTTGATTTTGAATCAAATAAAACCACTGGAGTCTGGAAAATGGACTTGTGATTATGTGACAGGCCAAAACTGAATTGCGTTTGCTGTCTGCCCCTCTAACCTTTCCCGTGGAGAACCGCCACATTTAAGCCTGGGTCCCGGTCAAAGGCCTCCAGCTCCTGAAGCAGACGCCGCGCTGTCTCCTGGTTCACCGCATTTCGCACCTCTGGACGGTTTATCGCCACGGTGACCACAGCCCCCCTTCGCTCCGACACCACGGTCCGTCCCGCCACTAATGCAGAGGAATGAGAGAGAGGGACCAAACACAACACGGCTCAAACACTGTGGGATAAACTACCGTTCATTTGTTTAAGAGCATGAGGTAAACTTTACATGTAATGAAGGCTGAATTCACTTTTTAAACGCAGGTACTACTTACAGAGTTAGTCTGAACTAAAAGTGAAAATATTTAAATGCTCAACTAGAATTTTTGAAATCTAATAAACAAGTGACAGAAATATAACAAGGGAATAGTAATGTTTCTTCTTATTTCAGTTTTTTTGTGGTCATTCACATTTTCTACAATGTTTGAACCTCAAAAAAGACATTTACAGGCACATTTAGCCCATTACTGATGCTCTGCTAAAAGAATTGTCTGAAAATTGTTATTGGGATTATGCATTGTGAGTAAGGCTGGGCAATATCGTGATAAAAATCAAATCTTGAGCTCAACTCTGTGACAATCTGCTTTTTTGATGAAATCGGCAGATTGTGATTTCATATTTCTTTATTTAATGCATTTGTTTGTTCAAATACAGACTTCTCTTAGCCTCACAGTTGCCAGATTCACACTTTGGCTTTTTTTGAAGTCTCTAATGAATTTTGAAGATCATATTTTTGTGCTGCATATTCAGGTCTTAAAAGAGGTGAATTTGAGAATTTTTTCAAGTTTAATTTACAAATAATTATTAATTTATGACTGAAACATATTTCTAGTTGAATTTTTCTGTCTAAAATTCTTAGTAATGTTAGAAACTTGCTTTGTGTAGACACACAATGTTCTATTAATCGATTATTTAAAAAAATAATAATAATAATAACTTCATTTCAAAGGCTTGATCACTTGTTTCTTTCTGAACATCTTGCAACACTGGTCAGTCAGCTGTATTTAGCTATCGACAGTGAAGAATGTTTTGAAAACAAGAATACAAGAATCATTATACAATCGAAATCATCCATTGTGATATTTATTTTTTGCCATATCGCCCAGCCCTAATTGTGAGATATTCAAAAGCATCAATGTCTAGTTCCTAGTTTGATGTGTTCCAGTTGTTCCCATTAATAAAGGAGACGATGGGGCCCCTATAGTCTAATAATTTCTGCTATTGTCTAAAAACAAGCAGAACAATAAATTAGTAATTACTGAAATAATGTCACAAACATATAGAAGTAAGTACATTTTGTGTAATATATGCTGTTTATTTTATCAGTAGAGTCAATAAGTGACATTTATTCCACAAAAATATTTTAATGAAGTATAGAATGCTTGTGCCACCATAGTCTTGGTATAATCTCGTGAGTTGACTTAACTATTTTGCTCTCTCTGATTAATTAAAGGTGGAGTAGCTGACAAATTCCTCTCAAATGTTTCAACACATGTTTTATATCAACAACATGTATTGATTTTGGTTGCACTTATGGTCAATAAACATCTTTTTACAAACAACAAAGTGACTGGAGAGGACCACCAAGCACAGCCAATGAGAGAGCTGCATTCGGCTCCTGCAATAGAACTGAAATTATTTATTATTCCATTTATACAGTATTCATAGGTTCCTTTTCTCACATAGTGATGCTTTTATCATATACTTTTTTTAGGAAAACACTTAGTATAACAGTTAGTTACCCCAACTTGAGGCTGGGCCATTAATTGAAAAATTGAGAGATCGAATTGAAAATCAATCTTTTGTCAGTAAAATGTAAAGTGATTGTCCTCTGGTGTTTCTATAAATGTGCTTTGGTTTTGACTGTCTCTAGTCTAATATAGGCTATGAAAATCTATTGCATTGCTATGATTCAGAAGCTAAAGTTTATCCAATGTAAGGCTGCTACAAATTTGGATTAATCACAACTACTTGATTACTTATATATAATCCTAACTATCCAATAAATGTTTACTTGCTGACTGTAGGCTGACATGTATGACTCAGATTAGTAACTATTCTAAAATTATACTAGAAATGTGCATACATGAACTGTTTTAAATTGTGTTTACAAGTGCCATAGTTGCAGCTCTAATTCAACAAAACATGAAAACAAAATTCTTCTAGATATAAGATGACATAAATCTTTATTATAAGAATAAGCTTTTTATATTATCATTACTTGAGCCAAGTTAATTGAATTGATGTACTTTGAGTATAATATAATACATCCATGGTAAAATGATAGTGCAGCGCCCTCTACAGCACATAAAAGGTAGTACAAACACTTCCTCATTCACAAACCTGTTTCCGTGTCACTTCTCTTCACTGTGCCGCTGCTGAAGGCTTTGAATGCCTTGTTCGAGTTAATGTGGTCTTCCTGACATTTTACCTGGACAAAATCCTCCCAAAACAGGCTTCCACGAGCGCAGAAACCGAAGCGCCATGTTGAATATTTACAAAAGCGTGCGAAAGTCCTTTAGCAGGTTCACAAATACTGTTGTGGAGACAGATTTCCCTAGCTGCATAAAATTAGCTGCTGATGTAGATTTCGAAAGTTAAAACGCGTGTAACATACTGAAAACAAGACTTGAAGGAAACGAAACTGCCTCGAGTCTGACAGCAGGAGACGGCAAAGAGCTGCGATACAAATCTACCACCGGGTTGCCAGATAAAACTGAGATTTTAAGAAAGTCGCACAACTAAAAGTAATTTGTAGAAAACTGCTCATGGACAAGTAATTTCATTGGTGAAAATAAAATGTGAGGTATAAGGAGCATTCATTAAATCTAGTGTCAAAATAGTTCTGTAGCTATTTATAACATTATCAAAGAGCATTTTTTTTTAGGTTTATCAGCACTTACAAGGCAATTGCAAACAGTTAAAGGATTTTTTTTTTTTTTTTGCACATTTTGCTTTTTGTAAAACACAACCGTTGAAGAATACAAAACGGATAAGCTTAATTTTATCATTGTAGTTTTTTTTTTTTTTTTCATATACAGTTTTTGTAGGTGCATATTTTAAATAACTAACCCTGTTTTTTTAAGTGGCTACATGGCCATTGTAAACTCTACATGTTCCTTGACATCTAAATATTTGAGTGATCTCAAGTAATCATTGACAAGTGGGCAGAGATAGGTGGTAGGTGAAAGCAAGCATTTTCTGAGCAATAGAGCAGTAGTTGCAGGACAATGCAAAATATTCTCAAACATACATGAATCAATCTGAATCAGTGGGGCCCAAACTGGTCCTCCAAGGGGTTTAATTTTTTAGTTGAAAAGATTGTCAAAGTACATCAAAACAACTTTTTTTGCTGAAACATGTTAATAAAACACAATTTAATCACTGTCTTATTGCAATGAAACTTTAGATGCAACAAAAAATTGGTTTGCTGCAAAATCATTGATTTTGGCTTTTGAGGAAAAATATTTTATATATAAGAAAAATGATTTATAAAAAAAAAGTTTGGTCACTCTTGATCTAAATACAAAACAGTTTTAATGCATGTTTTGAACTAAAAATGTGAATTTTATAAAAGGCTACCTTTAACTCCTGAAATTGTTCTAAAAACATTTTGTTAGTGACTTTTTAAAATGTATTACTGCAGCACAGCACCTCTTTCACGCTATTGGCTTTTAATGCTATGTAGAGCCACATGGTGTGTAAATGTGTACTGTGCAATAAAAAAGTTGAATTGTATAGAGCACTCAGAAAATCAATTGATGGACCCTTGACCCGCCAGAAAAGCTACAGAATATACTGCACATTTGTCATAATAATACTCCAACAGAAGTTTTCAAAAAAAAAAAAAAGAAAACTCGTCACACGTTTTGTCTTTTTTAATAAAAGATTAATCTTCTTTTGCGTTGTTCTCTTTTACACAGTTTAAGGCATCATGCACAAAAAAATAAGCCAAACTAAAGGCATAAGTTTTACATCTACCAAATGAGGCTCTAACATTTGAATAACTGCTGTTAAAAATAAGTTTGTACAAATATGGCATGTAAGCTGGCATGTCAGTGAATCTCAAAGCAGAACATGACCTGCTTTCACAGTACTTGTAAACATGGCTTTGAGCAAATCAGGGCCGAGTTAAAGACAGGAGAAAGGGAAAGCATGCTTAGATCTGGGGCTACATTTCCCTGAAAAGCATGCAACGCGCCTTAAATCATATTTACAATGCATTTTTTTAAACTCTCAAATGAGATACTTATTTTAACTTGCTTTAAACTTAAGACAATGAAACTATTTTTTTTTAGACATTAACAGACAGACATACAGAAAGAGAGTTGTGTCCATCATTTACGCCCGCCCCAGAGTCCATCACATGGTGCATTTGGTCATCCTAAAAACACTGCAAGATTTTAAATACAGAAGTTCAAGTCTTTACAGTTTCACTCCTGGATATATTTTCTTAGCTTCAATAAAAAACATTAATAAAGGTACAGTTAAAGGCTCACTTATGCTTTTTTTCATGCTTATACATATACCCTCATGTTATCCAAACACAGTATTTTCTGTCACTACATTCACATTAAGTTTGTAATCTAAAAATGAGTTGGAGAATTGACCCAATATGGAGGCTCCCACTAGAGTTTTTACATTACATTTGTTGTAAAAGAGTCAAGAAAAAGACACGGGAGGAGAGTTTGTTTTGCAGTTTTTTGGTCACTTTTTTAACAAGTTTACCCCCAACTTCTGCTCTGTTTACTACTGTTCCCGGCTTTGTAACATGCAAGCGACAAACTGACCAAATGACGGACAGATCATCACAAGCCTCTACGCCACAAACACAAACTTTCAGCATAAATAAGCCTTTAGTGTGACAGACAATAGCACATGTATTGAAAATCTTGCAGCGATGGTAGACTTTTGGGGTGGCGCCTGTAGCTTTGGCACCGACGGGTCCAGTTGTGCTTGTCCGGTGAACAGTGTGCGTTATACGATGTTGAAGACCATTGACAGATACTGTTCGTACGATACTTGGATCCAGCCGTCTTGATCTGTGTCGTACTGTCTGAAGACGTCAGTTAACCTCTGCAGAAGAAAATTGACAATGTTTAGAATTAATGTTTAAGAGCACAAGTGGGTAGAAGCTTCTAGTTTGGGAAGAAAGATTCTGAATCATTCTATAAGATTAAATAATATGCCAGTTGTGGAAGTTTAATCTTTGAAGAAGTAATCTTTGACGAGTTTAACCATGCTCCTTCAAAGTAAAAACACTACAGTGCGTCCACCACAGTAGGATCTTAAGTAAATGTAAATAGAGGTTATCCACCCCAAGCATCCAGGAGTTTTTTTTTTTCCTACAAACTCCCCTTGAAACTTAAAATTTAAAATCTAACTGTTTGATTTTAAATAAAATTTGAAGTTTAAAGCTTGCTCATTGTAAGGATAATAAGACATATATGTAAAAGATCTGCTTCTGCACAAACCAAAATTATTTCAATGACATTTGTTTTAGAAGAAGCTCTATAAATAAAATACAAATATTTCCCATAGGAACATTACAATTGCTATAGTGGTCTCTGAATGACAAATAAGCTATTTATATAGCGCTTTTCTACCTTTCAAGGCACTCAAATTGCTTTACAATCAAGGATCCACTCATCCAATGTCCACAGACACTCAAACAATGTGGGTTAAGTGTTTTGCCCAAGGAACGACAATCTAATTTTGTCGTCCCAGTGGGGCATTTGGTGTTCCAGAGGTCTCCCATCCAAGTACAAACCAGGGCCTACCTTGCTTAGGTCTAAGATCTGACACGTTCAGGCTTTCACAAGCAGGTACGGCCACAATAAAGGTTGATAGTGGTCAGCCTCTACAGTGCAATACTTTTAAACTCCCATCCTAAAATTAAATAATTTCTGTGTCTCTGATGATAATTAAAAAATATTCCTGCTGAACCAGAAATATCTTTTTGAGTTTGTAGTCTAAATGTTATACCTGTAGTACGATGCAGCACTGGATGAAATCGTCAAACGCCACCTGGCTCTTTCTCTGACGATCAAACTTCTCTATCAGTGTGCCGTAGAACTGGTCTGACAGACGGTAACCTGCACAACACAACACCACAAAATAAATGAAAATTAAATAAAAAGAAATAGATCCTGTATACTTCATTCCTGCAATACTAATAGAGCAAGGCTGATTTTGTGCCATGAGAGAACTTGAACACCAAACTTGCACAGCAAACAGTTTCAGCACAAAAGATTGACAAGGAGAATTGAAAAACTTAAATTAAGGGCACATGATAGTTATTTCTGTAAGACTTGATTTAACCTAGATGTGTTGCAGTGATTCACAAATATTTGGTTGCTCAGTTCAATCGATATAAAGATCAGCTGTCAAAAGCAATTTTGTGACCAAGAAACCAAAGAAAGGCTTAGAATTCGTTAGGTAAGGGAGAACATGTGACTGCAAAATATGTGTTTTGTTTGTTTTAATTATGTCAAAAATGTGTTGCACTTTTGAAAGTCTTTGAATGTCTTTTCACAGAAATCGATCATTTCAAACTGCAGAAAACAAAAAATGTTCCTAACTTTCACACCATTAGTCACTGTGCCAAGTTTCATAGGCATTTTGGTGTCATGGTAAAGCTAACAACAAGTAGCAGGGTAACTTTGCACTTCCTGGTTTCAGAGAGAAGTATGCTCTATATATTTAAAGAAAACACAAAGTGATTATTTCTTTTTTTTTTTAAATCGAAAGAAAATGAACACGTACTTTTTAGCTTGTGTTACTTGTGCGGCATAAAGTGAAATTGATAAGATAGGATGGACTTTGCCAGTGTAAAAAAAAAAAAAATAAAGAAAGTTCACTATGTTCTAAAATCTAATTAGTTCAAGCAAGCTAAGGCATCTTCTGAATTGTGAAAGAATGGAAATTAAAATCAAGAAAACCACTCACGGCAGCAGATCCCTCCACCACTGCACTGCACAGCAGCACACTAATGTTAATATAGTTGATCATACTTTGCTGCTCACCAAAACCGGTCAGAGCCTGTTTGAGCTCGTTTCTATCAATGAAACCGGAGTTGTCGCGATCGTACGTCCTGAAGATGTTCTGCCAGTCCGTGATGTACTTCCAGACTCCAGCAAACTCGTTAAAGTTCACGCCACCTTTGTTTTCTCTGTCGAACATGGCTGCAACACAGGAGAGGAGCGACATCACTTATATTGCAAGAGTTTTGGGTTAATAGAAAAACATTTGTGTAATTAAAAATTAATACAAATACAGACACATAAAACACATGTTTCAAGCTATTTCTTCAAAGCTTTTTGACTTCTAATTCCAGCGTCCCTTTGAAGGGCTGTACACTTTTTATTGAAAAATGTCTTTTTGTTCAGTATCATAAAAAACAAACTATGAAGCACCTGGAAATTTAAAAGATAAAAATCACATTGTGTCCATCCCATTTAGTCAAATCAACCACTGGGATGAATCAGACTCAGTTTCAACTGTAAACTGACAAATAAACTTTTCCCCAACATTTCTAAAAATTTTAATAGGACTTTTGTATTGGCTCCACCGAAATACTATCAGTATTTGGAGTAATTTTTTTTGTCCCTGAAACTCATTTTTACCTCAATTACCTTCAGCTTTTGCAGAGGAATGGTCAAAACTGCAAATATGCCAAATCTAGTGTCATTCAGGTCTCAGCCGTTAACACCAGCTGTACCAATCATCATATTTAAATTAGATTCTGGTTTTCTTTTGTTTGGAGAAAGTACTCACTTCTGATTTGCTTGTGCTCCAAAGGGATCAGAAACAGTTTTAGTTTTAATTTCTACCAATCTTAGTCAATTGTGTGAGGGAAAAAAAGCTGGAAAAAGAAGGGGTTAAGTTACTACGAATTGAAACTGCATTCCTAATGACACGAGGTTTAATCCATAAGCAAAAAAGTGATTCAGGTTTTTGTGTTACACTGCAAAAATAGTGTCTGTTCTTCTCTCAAAGTAGAGTATATTGACAACAATAGTGTCTTTATCCTTAAAAAGTAACCCAAATACCCTCGATCAACTCTTTGACCCAAAGCTAAATCCGATTACAAACAAAACATTGCAACTTGAGGCTAGTCTGGTATTAATCTTATACGTTTTCCAACTGAGATTATTCCAGCGTGTCCAACGGCCCATGAACGCACCATAACTGCAGAGTATATAAAAACAGTGGACCCCTCACGAAAAGTGCATGGTTCTCTTTCCCATGCGCTTCAATCCAATTACCTCCCGACAAAGGGAGTGTTATCACAGGATATGCTTTCTGCCGAAGGACTATCAAACAATGAGTTTAGCTTCAGTGGGAACAGGAGGCGCTGGTAGTGAGGGATTAACTCTGCAAGTCGCACAACTCAAAGTACACAAAGTCCCACTGGCTAAGATACTTCATATTTTGTGCTTATTTATTAAAACATGCCAGTGGTGTATGCAAACTGGAGTAAAAGCACCCAGAGGCAATTGCACGCTGTGATCTGTGTTTTGTGATCTGTCATTGTGCTGTGTGCTAAACTGAACATTTCAGTGCCATTTTAATGTGGCCAGACTAAAGGCCTGATTTATCACGCCAGATGCTAAATTGCAAAACTAGAAAAAATCACGCGTTATTTAGGAGCATTTTACACAAACTTTAATATTGGAAGATGCACATACAACAAACTAAGAAAAACAGATATGAACCACAAGTTCTGAATCTAAAAAAATGTCATCTCTGCCAAGGTTTTGCTCCCGCTAACCTGTTTTGCACATGAGCAAATGCTTGAAAAAACTGGGCCTAAGGCAAACCTGTGTAATATTTTGAGTTTTTCTTGCCGAGAAGGAGGGTCTAAGGACAAGGGATGCTCTGGATAATTATTCATTTGTTTGTTTACTAATAATCTGCCTTGACATGCTTGATCAATCACTGTTTCGGAATTTGTTTATTGATTTTTTTTTTTTTTCAACCATTCATGTTTGCTAAACTAACAATCTTGGGAAGTCATCAGAGATGACTGTTGTTGTGATTTTTGGCTGTACAAAAAAAAACTGATTTGAAAGAACCAAGGGATATGTGCGGTACCTCCCACTTTTTTAATTTCGTTAGTTTTCTCATAAAATGAATCAATTTACTTTCTATATATTTAGAAGAAGAAAAAAGTAGATGTAACCCTCTTATTTACAGTCAAATCAGCCATTCTAAGACGCCTCAATGTTTCTTCAAATGCTCTTATGACAAACACATTTTTTTTAATGGGCTTTGCCTTAACTTTTTAAACTTATTTTAAGTCCTAAAACAAATTTTTAGTAAATTTACCTTCACTTTTTGAAGAGGAATTTAACAAATTTGCTCAAACTTCAGTGTCATTCTGGCCCCAGCTAGTGCCACTTTAGAGCTGTTTTAAAAAAAAAAAAAATATTTTCTGATTTTCACAAACAGTATTTGAGAAAAGTCTTTTAAGTTTTTAGAAAACGTTTTAGTTCAACAAATATTTTGGTTCTGCGTTAAAATAAGTACTAAATCTAGACATTACGTACTTGATCAATCATACAATATTCTTTCATAGCTTAGGTTCAACAAATTGTATCCCTAGTACATTTTATAATTACCAAATGCCATTCATTCATTACAATTACTGATAGTGTTAACAGAATTTTGGCAATGTACTGATTATTGCTAAAGTAACTATCGACAAATTTAGACACATTAGCTCCATTGTACACCCACAGGAAAAGCTTTATCTGTAAGTGAACTCGATGACCCTTAAGCAGCATCGCTTTGGCTTCATTTGGAACAAATTTAGAGCAAAATCTCTGGTGGAAACCTGAACATGAAGTTGAAATTTAATAAACGCTCCCAGGCCTCTCTTAACATTTATTATAACTAAAGATAAAATTATACGACTTTGAGCAGATCAATAGCTGGAGCTCTGAAGCAGCAGCAATAACACTCGCGACTGAGTTTTGTTCCTTATTGCGCTAGGCTAGTTTTTACTTGTTTGTCAAGGCACAGCTAAATTTTGTTTGGGGCTAACTTCTCCAAACCTAATGCAATAATGACCTCATGTGGTTGCCATGGAGAGGACACAAACAAACAAGTCACACAAAAGGCTTAACGTCACAGTCAGCAGACACTTACAGATGATGGAGCGGACCGTCACTGGGTTAAAGGGAGTCCACGTGCCTATGGAGAACAAAAACAAAATATTAAACATTAGCCATAATATTAAAGATCACATATTCACCTTAAACCTTGAATGAGCAAAGACAGCTATAATTAAAACATTTAAAAACATATTTATGACCATTATTACATCATACAACTCACAGTGACAAACTACAGGAGCCTCAGATGCACAAAAGTCCCAGTGGATTAACACGTGCGTGTGTGTAAACAGCTGCTGCAGTGTGTAAATCGCCATTTCATGCTTAAACATTATGTCACTGCTGTTGTATTATTCAGTTTTTACTCAGTTTCTGTTTGGGATGACATGTTATTTATCTGTGGACAGATTGAGACCGATTCCCCTCTGGAGCCACTCGTATTTTCAATAGTCTAATAAACAAGAGCGAGCAGGCTGGTAAAAGCATCCAGAGGCACAAATCACATTAGGGACGCAGCCTATGACAGACGAGCCACTCCTAATGGACAAGTTTATATTAAGAAACAAAGCCACTGCACTCAACACAACTATTCCAAATCAAAATATTGAAAACTATATCTAAAAAAACTTTGACTTTAAATATTTTCAAGTAAATCTAGTGCTATTCCATTTAGCATACATTCTTCATTAACTTTGACTGATAACTATTGCTCTTCTGCCATAAAGTGTTTCCCAATAACAGAGGGGACTATGAAGGACCCCATTGATTATTATTTTTTTTGCCCTAGTCTAAAAACAAGTTGAATAGATTACTTAATGTTTGCAGGAGTGTCACAAACATATAAAAAACTCTATATTTTTAATCAGTGCTCTTTTGTTATCAGTATGATCCATAAATAACCTTTATTCAACACAAATAGAATGGATAAAATAACGAAATATGGATTGCTCGTGCCACCATCGTGTCAAATTACAGTATTTTGTGGGAACCCTGAACTTGTTAAATCTTCACTTAAACCTTTAAAAGGGGACATTTATAAATCTTAACAACCTAAAATCTGAAGTGTGGTCTACTCTAGTTACACACTAAAGTTAAGAACAGATCTGTAAATGTCTTATGGGAGCAACATTAACATAGAGACAGCAGCTCCAGGGGACATTTCTGCAGTCTGGAGAATAAAGATTTCTCAAAAATAGGCTGCTGAGAGGTTAAATGAGAAAAAATAAACAAGTACATAACAAGTTCCTTAAGTCGTTTTGTATACTAGATCTCGTCAAACAAAACTACAGAAGCTGGGAAGAATTGGTTTAGAACTGTTCTGGCTTGAGCCCTAGACTTTTCCTCACTTGCCCTTGGTGCTGATTTATTGATGGTTCAGTCGTGTCTTGTGCTGGGGGACTTCTCCTGCAGGACTTCAGGCCTGGGGCTCCTTCTGAAGCCAGAATCTATATTCCTCTACTGTCGCTCTGAGTACTCGTCTGAGGCTCCAGCGTAGCACCACAATATCGACTCATTTGTGACTGCTCCGCTTACACGCTCCACTGCCCCACATAATGGAAACTGTGTTTTTACATCAATCTAGAAGCAGACGGTTACTTTCTAAACAAAAAATCATCAGCTTTATCTGTGGAAACTCACAATTGTTTCATAGTCCACAGAGAGAGTCAAATGTCTTTAAATCGGTCTTTCAACATGCATTAAATACACCGGGGGTCAGCAATATAAATAACAATACTGAAACAACACTGTGTTTTGAAAATATGCAAATGTGAATATTAAGCATAAAGCTAATAGAAAAACAGCTATTAAATGTGATGATTAAATACAAATAAACAAATAAAAATGTATATCATGAACAAATACGAGCGTGAGTTCACATTTGTCCTATTAAACCTCAAATAATAAAAACATTTCTATAATTTTTGGTTAAAACTGTCTTACTATCACTGTTGGAAATCTCCAAAACAACAAATTTATCATTTTCAAGCTATAAACTGTGAATTGGTTTAGTTTTTTTCAGACATATAAAGGTAAAAATATACAAATCCGATTGATCACTAATGTCAAATTGACAAACTGACTACTAGCACAATTCTTACCAATCACCAGCATTGATAATCCATAAAATGCTAATGTGCTGTTTTTTTATATCAAAGTGTCAGGCAGGAAAATATATCACAAGTTTGTTTTGCTAAAGTTAATCGTTTCTAATTTAATCCAAAGTTCAGTTGTTATTACTTTCTCCATGACAAATGAAAGAAAGAAAAATATTGTATAATCAAGTCATCAGTGGATTTTAGCTTTGAATTTGTTCACTGATCTTGGGAAAAACATTAACTTTATCAGTGCCAGAGAGCCATTTATTTATTACATTTATAACTTATTTTCTTACTATAACAGTGTCCGAATATACAGAAATCATTTGAGCAGAGTTTGGTACTAGATGAGAAGGGCAATCCAATTACTTATTTTCTTGCATCAGACGTTTTCAAGCCTTTCGTGCCTAATATTGTTAATCAATAATGTCAGCTTTGGTAACTAGTTTTAAATGACTCTATAATGGACGATGGCAAAGGTCAACCTGCTTTCGGCGCTACAAAAGACGGTGTAGCAGCCTGAAGTGAGCAAAGCGAATCAGAAATGCTGCATTTAAATGTGCTATTAGATTTGCATTTTTACATTTTTGATTCACGATTCAGTTTACTCGTGCACAAGAAGCCAAGAGCAAAACATCTGAGAGAACATAACAGAATATTAACTGCTGAACTAATAAGGCAAATCCAGGCAAAAAAAAACCCCTAAACACAATCTATAAATTTTATGTATAGAACTAGAACTGTGCACTGTGTAACTTTCTGGACGGGAAAAGTAAACTATACAATTCTGAAGTAATAGAAATGTAAAACTATACTTAGGGACATTCTGTGCCGGGATGAAAGCGTTTTATGCCATAGTGTGAAAATACATATTGTTACGTGAACATCTTTTCTATGGAAAGATACAAGAAGAGTCCCTCCTCCGGGCCAAATAATAGTCTGTTTTTTGATCAAGACCACTTAAAGAAAAAACATTATTTTCATACTGCAACAAAGACATCTAAATGAAAAAAAACCGTGATTTTATTCAAGTCAATTTTTGGTCAAAAAGTTACGCAGTGCACTTTTAAAACATGTTCTAACATGACAGTCATGCATTTCAGAAACTGAGTTATAGCTACATCTACTGAATTAGCCTACAATATGATATGCTAATGCAGCAGAAAAACTAAAAACTAGTTTAGATGAATAACAAACTTTCAAATATCTCAGAGATCTACCTGATGCGAAAGAATGTGAAAAATTAAAGACTGTCACAAAACTTTTTCCCCCAATATATCCCCCAATAATAATAAAATATTTTCCCCCAGCAGACACATGTCATATCTATTCAGGTAAAAATGAGTCCAAGGTGTCCTGTCTATCTATGAGGAATTAAATGCTTTATTATTTAAATCAGACAATACACAGCACAAATTGCTGCAATTACTATTTACTTTTTGGTAGAAAAGACTCACGTTACTAACTAGCAACAAAAACAGCTTTAACATTTATGGGTTTTGGTATTTTGATTCTTTCGACACTAAGCTCGACTACAAGAACCACCTTAACATAACATCACCACAGCTTCTACAACACACCACACAGACAGACCAAACTCATTGCATTAAGAAACACGCTTTGCCCTTTTCCCTGGAGCCCCACACACAGGTCTCTCTTAGCGCCCGCAGCAGGAGCAGGAGAGGGGTCAGCGTCAGTGTGGGCCAGACTGAGGTGGCCCGTGTGGTGTGGAGATGTTTGTGAGTCCAGTGACTCTTTGGGACAATGCCGCCTCTGTCCGTGAACACACTGCGCTCTGTAACGGAGCCAATTGCCAGTAAAGCTGATGGGACGGAAGGGGCAGAGAGGCATGTGGGGGTAAAAACTGTTACTGAGTCAGACTGTGGTAAAGGGTGTATTTAAGAGTTGATGTTAGAGAGAGGTCTGTTTGCGAATAGGAGACGAGGAAAACTCTTAGTGCCGGTCTCAAGCACAAACTAATCAAAGAAATAGGAAAAAAGGATGTGAAAGCTATGTTTTTATTATCTTAGTGATGACTGATCTCCCAAATCTAATCAAAGTGTGATTAGATTTGCAATTTCTGTTTCAAAGCTGAGATACCAGATTTTCACTCTGACATGAAGCATGCAAATCTGTAAGTAATTGCAACTTAAGAATATCTTTTTAAAGACAGCAAAATGAAAGTGAATGGGATTAACCATCAGGGCGCTGCTTTTTGCATCTAAAAAAATAAAATACTTTATTCGGACAGTATACAGCCGTCTGATTTTGTCACAAAGCTCTCAACAAAAATGATCACCAGCTCTAACAGTAAGAATTGTAAACACGTCCGGGAGCACAGACACTTGAGAGAAGACAGAAAAAACAAAATGCCAAATATTAGAAAATAAAAGGGTCAAACAAAGTTAGCAGACATTATACCTGACAAAACAGGATGTTGTTGACAGAGAACCTTAATAACCTGAAGTTATGGTGAACTGGTAAGAATGGGTCACTGCGATAAACAATATCTTTCCATGGAAAAAAAATATTGACAGTTTGTTCATATCAACTTTGGAAACTGTTGTATGTTTAAAATAGAGCTAAATCAATCAGGGTATGTAAACTTCCTGGACTCATGACTTGAAATGAATGACTGATGACCCAGGACTTGTGAATGTAGTGACTCACTGCACCACTTTGACTAGTCACTGTTCAAGTCCTTGTACTAAAACCTCCTTTAACTCTTCGTTTGGTGAGAACTTAGATGCTGTATTTTGTCTGATACTAGTTTTAGATCATCTATGTATCCATGCATTTTGTTACTGACATCCTGTGTGACTTGACCTTGAACAAAGAGAACTTGCATGTGATTCAGCAAAAGGAATTAGACTTAACTATGACATAAAGTGGATTTGGCTGGGCAGATGGTGGAAAAAAGCTGAGATTTATAAAACCTCAAGGTGGTACGGCTAGTTTTTTGTGCACATATTCTTGGCATGTCTCTAGAGTGAACTTTAGACGAAGGATCCACATCCACAGGCAGAACCTGCAACGCCAACAAAAAAAGACCCACCTGCACTGGGCCTCATAAGCTCTTTACTTTAATAGTTGTCACTTTCTATAACATTTCCTTCTTATCCTAGTGAAATTTACATATGCTAGAGTAAATGGTCAGTGTAGTGGAAAGCTCCTCCTGGTTTCATCTTTTATTCTGAAAACGTCTTCGATGCAGCGCGCACATTTGGTTCATTACTCGGCTCACAGTGAATGCAAATGAGGTGCTCGGCGCAGTGCTTTCATGGCTCACCAGGTAAAACGTGTAGCACATAAAGTGAACAAGCAGCTGCCGGTCTACTTTACATGCTCAAACTCTCCTCACAGGCCCAGGGAAATTTCACAAAGATGTTCTGCTTTTAGAACAAATGCTGTCGTCAAAATGATCAGCAATTTAATAGAATATGATCACATCTAAGGAAAGATATGTGGCATGTAAAGTGGGGTTATCAGTTTAACAGTAAACACCATTTTAGGAGAATTTATTGGAAATCTGTACTGCCCCAAGGAGAAGCTATGAACGTCTAAATCCAATTCAAGGTATTAGTTTAAAGTTGTTGTAGCTGCTTAGTTATTCATTTAGGTCTGTCCAATTACTTCCTGCTCTCCCTAATCTTTCCACATCATTTTTTGGTTATTTTGGCTGCAGCTATGGCTTAAAACTACTTTTTTGGCTGTTAAACTGTATAGTGTTTAAAGCGCATTGCCTATTGTCAGTCTCACTACTCTTTTTGAAGATTTTAGTGCAAACTGAGCAAGTTTCAGGTCAAAATAGTCACAAACCTCTGATGTCTCACTGCAAAGGCCACCTGTTTTTAAAATTCACATTGCTGACCTCCACTCTCAGCACCTCTTTTATTTTTTCCTCATGCTTTTCTAGCAATAAATTTAGTTTGAAATGTGTTCGTGGCATGAGTTTAGGAGGTTAGTAAATCTCACTTTAAAGGCTTTTTACAAAAAAATTATGTAAAATCAATTTCCCTTAAGCAACGATATCTTGTTAATGTATCATTTAGGTGGAAATTAGTTCGCACTTTCCTGTCACATTCTAATAAAGTCTCGTTTAATCACCAAACTCCACTCATTTTGTCTGTTGTATGTAATACAACAGGCTTGGTGTCTGTGATGAGAACCAAGCCTGTAGTATTACATGCAGTATTATCGCCACAAATGCATTGGACACAGTGGGCCTTATCAGATTGTCACAACAGCAGAAGGGCCACATATCGTGGGGAACAATTCAGAGGCTCAGAATGCAAAACATGTAGACTGATGTAGGAAGTTTAAAATTAACTATCTCTATTTGCTTACATTTTTAAGGAAGCAAAAACAGATATAGGATCTATAAGACCATCTCTTTAGAGAACAAAGTGCTGCTTTTGACTGTCTATGAGAACTAAAATATGGTGATTTTCAGAAAGTACTCATTGCAGAGGTCTTATTTTGTCACAAACTGTTGTGTTTATAATCTACTTTTTGGTGGAAAAAGCTAAATTCATTCATTTACAATTTAAAAAGTACCTCAGCTTTAATAAGAGGTAATAAGCACATAGATTTGCTGATTAGTTTGATGACAAAACTGTATAGCCCTTATTACAAGCACTGGTTATTCACAAATGGTCCTTAGTCATCTTATTTGAGAGGCAAATTTAGCCGTCCTTGTCATCGTTCTGCTCCTACTGTGTCCACGGACTCCCAAAACCCAAACAGCTGAACACATTCAAAACTGTGGAGAGTGAGTTATTTTTTGTCATCTCTACTGGAGTGCACAAAACACTACAAATGTTGACTGTAGCTTTACATTGTTAAACCTGCTCTTTCTCTCTCCAAGTCTGAGCCAAGTCTCCAATCTGCACAGCGAGCGTCTCTCTTGCACTCACTCAGTCATGTCAGCAATTTTAGAGGCTATTACTTCTCCTACACTTAAATAAATAACTGGAAGAGCATAAATCTGTGAGCAGGGGCATGACACGCGGCGCAGGCGGGATCGGGCCGTGTCTGTGATGAGAACCAAGCCTGTAGTATTACACATTAAATCCACAAATGCATTAGACACAGTGGGCCTTATCAGATAGTCACAACAGCAGAAGGCAGAGGAAGCGGAGTAGAAGTGATGGAGGGCAAAGTAAAGGACAAACAGAAAGCTCTGCGCTGGTGCCTGAGTCTCCAGAGGGACAAGCAGAGGTAACGAGCAGAAACAAAAGAGAGAGAGGAACAAAGCTAAACAAAAGCAGCATGATTGAACAGACTGTGGCTACTGTGGTTTTCAATTTAAAGGTTTGCTTACAGAATTAAGAACTGCATGCAAGTATTTTTGAGTGGGCTAACAAAATCAGGTGGCAAAAGTCTGACTTTAAGAGTCAGCTCCACCTGGACCTGACTCTTAAAACAGTTAACTTTGATTACTCTTTGTAAGAGTACATCATGAAACTGACTATACCCAGGCCACAGTGAACCAGTTTAATTGAAGGATGTACCTAATCAGGTGATGACAGCCCTGTCTAGATTTCATGTATTGTAAAGCATTTAAAGTGAAGCTCACCCCTAAACTCCACCCACAAACACATTCAAACACAACAAACTCATTAGGTGTGTTCAAGATGTGAAAATCTCCACCTGGATTGCAGACGAGAGCAGACAGCTTAAGGCAAGGGGAGGAGATTCAACTTTTCTTGCGCTTGAGAACAGTCACGTCTCACAGAGTCACAGAGACAGCACAGTTTTCGCGTTTGTTTAAGTGTTGCACTGAATAAAACTGACTACAACTTTGCAAGAGCATTTTTGTTTCCCTCAAACATCACAAACTCACTCACACATCACCAGAACAAAGAATTATAGCTCATCATAAAGATTACACACTTGAGCTTTGTCTGTGAGAACGTGACTTTCAGATCAAGAATTAATGATGCTGTGTGTAATGTACAACATCCTGGGTCTTTTCTCACTCATGTTAAACACGTGATGATAAACGTTCGATAAAGACAGAGGAGGAGGAACTGCAGAGCATCACGTTTGATAAAAGCCAATCAGCTCTCAGTTTACTGCACTACATTTCCCATCATGTATCTTTGTCTTTGAGGCGTGAAGTCGAGATGCAGTTACTTTTTCTGGCCTCGACAGTTTGTCAAGTCGGCTTTAGTCGCATTGATCTCTCAAGATTACCAGGGCCTAGGTAGCTCTGTCATCAGACCTGACCCTCCTTAAGCCGCCTGGTCTGTCCTGACCCTCTTAACACACTATTGAAAAGTATTGGTAAAAGGGCAAAGCAGCAGTGTGATTGGTTTGACATGAGACTAGACTAGAGTCTAGAACCGACATGAGCCTCTGCACTGAGACACAGCTAGTTTGTGACTTTTTTGACCTGAAACTTCCAAATGTACTCAATTTGCACAAAAAAATGCCTAAAAGTAACTCAGAACAGAAGGCAATGCTAAGTAAACACACATACACAGTTCAACAGCCAAAAGAAGTTGTTTTACTTTAAATAGACATAAGTACTATATTAGCGTGCTATGTCATTGTTAGCTTTACTGTGACTGCATTGTTTTTGAAAGAAATATCGTAGAAATACATTTTAAAACCTTGCAAAACTTGTCATTATTTGCTAATAATTGTGTACTTGACTTGCCAAGCTATAACTATTTACCCAGTCTTTGAATTTGTTTCCTCATATGCTCAAAACTCACTATTCCATGAGATTGTACTGAAACTGATTTAAAAAGCTTTGATAGAAAATGGTTCATTCTGGGACAGCCAACTCTCAATTGACAGAGTTCACTTCACACAGTGCTCGGGGATCGTCATTTTCCCAAAACAATTTTTCAAGAGCAATTCTGGAGCCACGACACAGACGTTTGAAAGTCACTCACACTATGATTTGACACTTTCCTAATCCAACTGTCTGAGGTAAAGACAGATGAGCTGGTGACCTAAGGCCGGCTACTGGCAAAATGAAAGTGTGTGAATAGTTTTTCTTTGCAGCGCCGTTTTACTACAGTAGGACTAACTCTGCTCTGGCAAACAATAGAAAAAGCCTTAATAAAATAGGCTATAAACCTAGTGTTACCTGATCTACTCAATCATTGAAGCAAAATTAAACAATGACAACTTTACTGTGGATGCTTATGCTCTTTGCTTAGTTTCCCTTATTTAGCTTACAAACTAGCCACTGTAATAAAAACTATGCTCATATTTTCTGTTGGGGCTGGGTGATATTGATAAAAATTATAATCTACTCTATTATCTATAATTTCTGGACATCTCGATTGTGTTATTCAGACAATATAATTTCAAACGAAGCATCAAGCATGTCTTTAAATGCATTAGTTGAAGCTTAAATGGGTTGACAATTGACATTCTTGGTCGACTTTGACACATGTGCATCGATTAGTCGACTAAAAACTAATAAGTTATTTGTTAAAGAGGCCTATTATGTAAAATCAGTGATTCAATTATTTGAACCTTGTTATAACTACATTCCCTCATCATTAGTTTACTCAAAGTTGTATTTGAATTGATTCACGTATGTTTGAGTAATCTTGTATTCCTCTACAGCTTTTGCTCGTTTGTTCAAACACTTCCTGTTCTTCACTCCGCCCACTCGTCTGTATTTACTTGTTAGAATTCAAAAATTAACACTCAAAGAAAAGCATGTGTGGTTCAAAACTGTCCCATTGTCACTTTCCAACAATACAAATTAGTCTTTTAAAATCTGTTGCTTGTTACAGTAAAATTTTAAAGTGAAGAGGCGGGGCTTAGTACTTCTGCAGTTTTAAACAGGAAGTCATTAGAGCTGTTTCTATTTTTAAGCCGTTTTGGATCATTTTGGGGTTTCACAGTGAACAAAATGTAAATTGCTGATCTACATATGTTCTAGTTTATTACTAAAGAATTGGGGGGGAAAAAAACGCTGAGCAAGATTTTCATGTAAAAAATTCAGAATGAATTAAAATGTGCCTTTTAACTATAAAATAAGTCTGACATCATATAGTCTAGCTTTAAACCTGTAAGAAAGTCCGGCTGAGACGTTTCTCAACTTTACAATAAAAATTCAAGACAAGGCCCCAGAGGACAGTGTGTATTATCTGTGACTCTCCAGTCCAAATTGCAGCGTGTCCTTTGGTCCTTTGCCTCCAGGACTGTGACACTCTCTGCACCACACCGCCTCGAGGGAGGAGCAGGAGGAGGGCAGTAAAAAGTGCAAAATGGATGATCCGTTTGCAGGTCAATAAAGCTTTCACAGGGCTTGGTGGCTTCAGTGAGAGAAGTGCAGGACAGGAAAATGCAGTTCAGCTCCACTGGCTCGGCCTCACATCACACCGAGTTTAATGAAGTGGCCCAAGACGAGACTAAGGAAACCTGCCATAACAAGCTCTGTTATGAGGAGCGCTAAAGCAGGAAAAAGACTGCTTAAGCACATTTAGTATTAAAAAATGAGGCAAGGGAGAAACTTGGGGGTAGGTTTTTGAAGACAGGTACACATTTTATATGCGACGTTGCATAAAAGTAAACTGTACTTTTTAATACTACGTGATTATGATGAAAACAATAATCCTAAACAATCAATCACTGAATTCATGATTGAAATCAGGCTTATTCAAACAATACAAGCACAGACTACTAACATCCCGAAACACTGAGCATATTTGTTTTTTTTTTAGCTCAGTTTTTAACAGGACAAGTTTAAACTTTAACCAACCAAGACGTGCGGCCTCTGATGTTCAACAGACATGAGTTAAGCTGTCAAAATGGTGAAAAGGAGCTGCCAGTTTTTTTAGTAACCATGGAGACCAAGCAAAAGCTAACCTATGCAGTTTTGGACCTCTGAAATGACTTTCACACCTGAAGCATCAGAAGATCATCCAGTGAAAATCAGTGATAAGTCAGGATTTTGTGAATGGAGTTGTTTGTCTGAGACTATGAATGCTAACTTTGCTAGCATTGGACCTCTGAAACGCAACAGTACATTTACATTTGCTGGAGCAGATGTTTTTTTCCGGGGAAACATTTTGAAAGGAGGGTCTTATCACTGACTGAAACAGTTCACCAGCTCCACCTGGACCTGACTGTCATCTGTCTCTTATTTCCACTCCAGCTGATGCCCTGGCCAAGCCAAGCACAACATCATGTTGTCATGATGTCATCATAATGTCTTAAATATTCACAGTTTTTATATTTTGTACCTTTGTTCATCTGCCTTTGTCTGTTAAGCGTCTTTGAGTGTCATGAAAAGCAATACAAATCAAATGTATTACTATTAAATCCAGAGAGTGAAATGAAATAGATTACATAGCTCTTAGAAATAGACTGCTGTAAATGTATTCTACAATTCTAAAAACAAACTCTACTTTTCCAAATCCAACTATATAAGCGTTCACGAACACCCACATGTATAATGGTAAATAATCACAATTACTTGATTGAATTTTGTAACTGATTACAGCAATAAGCAACTAACTGAAAATGAAATTTGATTAATTGCACAGCTCTACTCTGTTGACCAAAAATTGAATAACAATTTCCACATATAGCTAATAATTCCTATGCTAAAATGTATTTTGTTAACCTGTTATAATCTGCTATTTTTGCCCGTTTTCTCGAATTTGACCTACCCAAATACAAATCAAATTGACTGAATACCTTACAGTCTATATGCTTGCAACATACATCATTGAAAGCTAAAACCCTCTAGTTTCTGAGGATATGTCCTGATTTTGTCTGTAAAGAAACACTTGCCCATCATATGTTCAAAAACACATAAAAAATATATTTTTTTTCTCTCGAAAATAAAAAGTGAATTCAGAAGAGCATACTGAAACATAGTTCATGCTATTAATTTGAAACTCACCACAGCAGCTGTACACAGTTTGGCAACAACTGTTCCAAATTTTAGGCCTGTAGATAAAAGTATCTGGATACTGTAGACCTTTTTCTGCAAAAGTCAAATTCGCACAAAAGGTCCTTTTCTGTGCCAAATGCTGCCAACTGCTTTGCATCAATTTTCTCACAAAACTAGCCCCAAAAAACACATTTAGCTATTCAGGGGGTCATAAGTTTTCAATACACCATGCTTATTTTACATTTTTGGAAATGATTTTTTTAGTACTATTCAGTATGACTCTACTACAAGTAATACAAAAATAAATGCAAATATAAAAATCCAAAACACACCTCATATACATACAAATACATATATACACAAACATACAAACATACATACATACATACATACAAACAAACATACATACATACATGTATTTATGTACATACAAGCATACATGCTTATATGTACATAATGTATGTATGCATACATACATACATGCATACATAAATGCATACATGCATGCATGTATGCATACGTGTATGCATACATGCATGTATACATAAATGCATACATGCATGCATGTATGCATACATGCATGTATACATAAATGCATACATGCATGCATGTATGCATACATGCATGTATACATAAATGCATACATGCATGTATGCATAAATGCATACATACATACACACACATAAATACATGTATGTATGTATGTATGTATACATACATACACACATGCATGGATGCTTGTATACATACATACATACATACATACATGCATGCATGCATGTATGCATACATGCATACATGCAAAAACAAACACACATGCACACACACACACTCCTATACATATAGATAACACACATCTGGCTACATATGTAGTTATTTGCATCCAATACAAGACAATAATCATACTTTGTATTACTAGGTATTATTTTCATAAAAAAAACACGTTTTTTTATATTTATATTCATTGTAACACTTACGGTAGGATGTTTCGAACCTCTACAAAACTCCTCCGCTCTATTTACACTCGCTGTCCTCATCGCTCTCAGTTTGGAAGTCTGGAAAGTTTGCCTCTTCTTATGTAAATTTCCTCTTGCTCTGAGCCTTTGACATCTGATGTAAAGAATGTAAAGAAAAAACAAGAGAAAAGCAGCCGAAACAGTCCGTAAGACAATGAACCTCCGCTGTGCCTCGTCATCTCCGTCTGCCCTCTCCCTAGGCAGCCAGATAAAGCCACGAGCTTCCACTGTAACCTAAACAACGTGCATTTTGAAAAAAAAAACACGAGAAAAGCACCCAAGTAGTCCGAGAAAAGCTCCCAAAGAAGTCCGTCCGACAATGGAACCTCCGCTGTGCGTCGTCGTCATCTCCGTCTGCCTGCCCTCTCCCTAGGCAGCCAGATAAAGCCACAAGCTTCCACTGTAGCCTAAACAACGTACATTTTGAAAAAAACACGAGAAAAGCACCCAAAAGTTGTCCGGGAAAAAGCTCACAAAACAGTCCGTCCGACAATGGAACCTGCGCTGTGCGTCTCCATCTCCGTCTCCCCTTTCCCTAGGCAGCCAGATAAAGCCACAAGCTTCCACTGTAGCCTAAACAACGTATATTTTGAAAAAAACACGAGAAAAGCACCCAAAAGTAGTCCGGGAAAAGCTCGCAAAACAGTCCGTCCGACAATGGCGTTTTTAGCTGTGCGTAAAAGTCCCATTTCCTCCATTACGCAACGATTTGTAAACAACAGCTCTCGCTCTAGTCTAATGTCCCGCCCTCTATTGAAAGCTGAGCTCATTGCTAGTGAATTGAATGATTGTCCGGTGCACGGACCAATAGGAGTTGAGATGGTGTAGTGTTTGCGCACAGAGGCAGGAAGTCTCAGCTGGTCCAAACCGGAGGTGGTTCATTTTTTCGGTGGCTCGTAACTTTGCCAATACTGGACCAAAATCGGTGCGGATAATTTTGTTTTGAACAGAAAAAGATGAGGAAAAAGAAGAAACCATACTCAAGTGGAAGAAATTAAAGTTATATCCGCAATGTTGTGCGCAAATGTTAGGTTTTATTTTCTTTTGTGTTACTTTCAATGGACATTTATTTGATTACTGCCTGATAGCAGCCAGATGGATTACTTTTTGAGCAAAACAAGTGGAAATTTTATTTTGTGGACAGTCCCATGCAGAAAGAGGACATGCATTCCTGGGTTGAAAATGATATGGTCCCAAAGAAGAAATGAAAAGGTAAGAAATGCAAATTATTAGATTTCTTTATAGTAAGGTTAGGTTGCCTCATAGTTTCATGTGGTGAGTTTTACATGAAAATGAACATTATAGCTGTTTTGTACTCAATGTAAGCTTTCAAATGATGTATAGCATTCATATATTGGTCGCCTACCATCGAATACCATCAAATACCATCAAAAATACCATGAAATCGGCCCTGAACAGGGCCGCCGGTGGTATAACGGGTTAAGAACCTATGCAAAGAGGCTGAGTGGTGTATTGCTCTATTGAGCTTTGGATGATTCACATCAAGTCAAATGATTATTGCTATTGTACACTGAGATAATATCAACAAAACATGTCATTTTGTTTAGTTGTGTTTTTGCATAATTCTAGAGTCTGCATAGCAATTAGTATCCAATGCATGCATCATTTTTAATAGTCAAGAGGTCACAAATTAGATAACTGTTTTGCATTTATTCGGGCTTCAATAACTAAATATATTCTAATAAAAAATGTGTAAATCTCTCAAGGTAATAAATATGCTGCTAACACTGAACTGGAATGGGCCTTTCTGGTTCTCTTAATCAAGTGAGCTACACACAATACTCCCATTAAAAAAGGCAAGGGTGAAAATGTTTACCAGATGGGGTCCAGTTGCACACTTAATTACACTTCAGTTCATTCACTGGTTCATTTACCAGTTGGCTGGAGTTGGCACATTTGCTTTAATTCCACAAATTCCTCAAGCAGACCATCGTTCAATTTGAGCTGTGCAAGTAATTGAAATTAAATTACAATTAAGGTCATTGCTCTAATAGATTAAGCAATTTGCATAATAAACATGAACTTGACAAATTGCTCACAAATACAGTTTTTAGCATATGTTTTAGGGCTGCAACTAATCAATTATTGAAATAATTGACAACTAATTTAGTGATTGAATAATCGTTATCTGGTCTTTTATAGGTTCAAAACATCCAGTGAGGTGGGAAAAACCTCAAATTAAACAGAAATTGCGTGAATATTGTGTACATTTTGTGCTATTTATGTAAAAAACCAGTTTGCCTGAGCCTAGTGTTGTCATGTTACTAAATTTCAAACTCAATTTTAATACTAGGGAATAGACTCCATTCTTGATACTAATTATGATCCCACAATGATAATTAAAATGCACTTTTTACATAAAATTTGTATACAATAGACTGACACCTTCAGAACAAAATACAAATATTTTCTTTATTTAACATTTTATTCTGTTAATGTTCAAGTTGTTGTCTTAGTGTGGATTAGTATCTAATTTTTAATACTTTTGACAACCCTAAAATCTACATTACCAGGACGTCCTCAAGCAGTGTTACCTCAGCTCAAATTTGGCAAAAAATCTTGTATTCAAGTGACTTTTATTTATTTTTTTCTCTGAAGAATGGATTTTGGAGAGACTATAGTAGCACAAATTACTTTTATTTTTAGTATACACAGTTTATACTGTATCTCATTCAAATGTTAGACCAGCTATTATATTGAAATTGACATTATTTGTTATTGGTGGTGTCATGATGCTAAAATTTCACAGCACACCATGCTAATACAATACTGATATTTTTTAACGCAAAGTAACTTGTTTTTTTTTTCTTCTTTTTGTAGTCACTTTTGTGGTCTAAGCAACTTATCGAAAGAAAAATGCCAAGGGCCTTCCAATACGATATGTATCCCGATACACGTATATCCCGACATACTCTCCTCAATGTCACGTATCATGATATATTTTAGACAAAAAAATAGGCCAAATAGGTATTTTTAATTATGCAGAAAAACACATTGTATTGATATTTTTAATTATTGTATCTTAGCTGTAAAAACCTGTTTTTGAGTATAACCACCTCTAAAATCAATGTCAAAAGGAAGGAATTGTATTTTCAAACTGCTCTTTGTGTTAGATACAAGTGTCCTACAAATAAGTCACTGTTCAGCCCAATAGTTTCAGTCTTAAAGCTGCAGTCCAGGTTCAAAAGTGTAAATTATTTGAGTTTAAGTATTCCAAAACATATCCCAATGTGCATCCCGATACTCCTCTCTGAACGATGCGCGTATTGCCAATGAGTTTTGTCACAATATATCCCGATATCGATACATTGAGTGCATCCCTAGTTGCAGCCCTAATATGTTTCTAATGAAGCATGTCTGAGAGATTCTAACAGAGCAAATCCATTTCATTCATGAAAGCACACTGATGCTTTGCCTTTTCTCTAATTGATTAATACAAAATTATAATGTACTAAAAATAAGTTATTCCATCCTTAGACACAGCACTTGACCTTTCCCTATAACAAACTAAATGTCAGCATAGTCGTACATGAGTGACCAGAAAACTAAGGGCAAATGATATATTATTGATTATACAATAAAGCGGCGGTGATCTATTATATATTGCGAGCTAACACGAATTGTATGCGTCCCAGATCGTTTCATGTAGATGTGAAGCCTGGCAGCACGTCCACACAGACACTAACAGACTCATCAGTATGCCGGGCCAAACCACTGCGTCGTTTGATAAGTGGTCTCTCTTTGCTGCGGCTGCTGTTGTTTCTGGTTTTCCACTCACAAAAAAAAGAGGAGTTATCTGTATCTAGAGTCTTTGCACAGCTGCCCGAGTTTTTGAGAGAATTTCAGCCAAAAAACTGAATGAGAACGAGTTATAAATTAATGAGAAGGCAAACATTATTCGCCGCTGCAATCGCCAAAGCCAATTCTCTCCATCATAAATCTTATATTACTTTATGCAAATGGAGCAGGGTCAAGAAGTAAGTTTCTAAAGTGTGTCGAAGCTCATTTGTTAATCTGAAGACGTTTGAAATGGTATTAACTCAATCCTAGTTATCCTATCTTCTACTTTTGATTATACACTTGGTTGTCATGGCGTTTCTGAGAGTGAATACAGGCAGCTCATGTAAGTAGAAAACGAGGGACAAATCTCAACGCTGTTACATGAAGTAGGTTGATGAGTGTGAAATGTTCAATATTCATGCAACAAAAATTCAACAATGCATGGAATTTCTGGGCAGCTTGAAAACAGCTTTGTAAAGAATATATATTACTTATTAACAGTTGAAATAACACAACCAGAAGAAGGATTACACAAGATAGTGGTGCTTGAGAAAACTGTTTGAGCTTAAATTATGTTGACGTAATACTAAAATTTCAAGCTTTATTCTGATACTAATCAATATACTTTATCATATTTCAATGCAACAGTGACATAGGGCAGTAATAGAAATTCTTGCTTGACCACAAGCATGCCGTCTGTTCGATTAGTTGACTAAAGCAGGTGTGGCAAAAGCTTTCAAAAATATTAAGTCTCAAAGATTTAACCGAATATCTAACCAAGATTGCATTAATATGGGGGTGCATGGTTGCAGAGTTGTTAGAGCTCTGGCATCCCAAGAAGAAGATCGTGGGTCCGACTCTCTGGTTCAGCCAAGTCAACATCTCACGATCTCTCTGGGTGGAGTTTGCATGTTCTCCCTGTGTCACTGTGGTTATCTTATTTGGGCATCAATGTAAATTTCCTCAAGTGAATGAATGAGAGAGTGATGGTTGACTCTCTAACCCTGCGACAAAATGGTCAAGGCCCAAAGTCACTTGCACCCCCTAACAGGAACAAGTGAATGAAAAATGAAATTGCATTAATTTCATGCAAATATAACTTCTACCATGAACTAAACTACAAAAGACTTACAACCCTAGTAATAATCTAAAATGCAACTTTTGATCTTGGTCTTTTTATTGGTTTTAGATGGTATAGGCAAATCTTTTCAGGACAAAATATTGAACTCAGTTTTATAGTAGTTTTGCAAATCTTAAAGCCAATATGACAGATTATCTTTTTTTTTTCTTCTTCTTCTAATTTTGACTTAGTTTGGTATGATAGTCCTTGTGGTAAATATTTATCATAGTTTTACAACAGTTAAATTGCAAATTATGAAGATATTGACTAATAAAAGTGGAAAATTACAAGAAGTAGCTATCTGAGTTCTAAAACAAATTTCTTCCACATGTTGTCAAATGCAAAAACAGTTTACACAAAACTGACACGGTTTCCTGGGAGTTTAAACAATCAATATATTATCATTTGTCAGATCATAATGTATGTGTCATTTATGTGGGTTTTGGCCCAGATTTACAAAGCGGTTGCAAGGTAACAGTTGTGGATTCACCTGTACATATGTCATATTTGCTGGACAAAATACAAAAAAAAACTACAAACCTCATAAAAATAATCAATCTAGGTGAACAAGAGCAAAGTATTTGTTGAAATCTAATCTTAAATATAATCATATTCAATGTGTTTTACTGAAAGTATGCTCTAACCTATCATACGCACTTTAAGGTCATCCTCAAACAATAAAATAAAACTTTGTCCAGCATGTATATATTTCTATATCTGCTCCAATTAGCGAATACATTTAGTTATCTTAAGTATTAATTAAAGTGTACATTTTGATACTTTTAGCAGCCCTATTTCTTATAATAGAATGCCCTGTAGTCCTCGTTAAGTCACAGTTAATCAAAGACAACTTAAAAACTTGCTGAAGTAATTCACTTGTATCAATATTCCGCTCTGTTCTTAATTCTGCTTCCTGAATCACAAACACCTTCTATTTTTCCATCTGCGCCGGGACGAGAAGTGAACCTTCTAATCCTGTTTGAACCATCCTCCTCTGCAGCTTCACAAGATTAAGAGCAATTGCACTTCCATCACTGCAGCTGAAATCCCGAGGTTACGTGTGGGGCTTTTCAAGTCAATTTTCTTTTTCTTCACACTGACTCTCTGCGGCCTTCAACAATGACTTTGTTCAATTTATAATCACAAAGATTCCTCAACAAAGTTCAAAAAGGACTTTCACAATAGTGCTTAAGTGTGTCATCAGAAGAAGAAGTTGTAAGGCTACACAGGTAATTGATTTTTTAAGGTCTTGTAAGAGCTGTTCAGTAGTATAATAAACTAGTGGATAAGCTGTTGACTGCACTTTTTTAAAAGCAATAAAATATTAATGAACACAATTAGCAAATCGCAAAGCTGAAGTTTTTAAAGCACCATAATTTTATTCACAAACAACATAACATTGTGTGATTGTATGGAAGTTAATCTTAGTTTAGATTAGGGATGGGACGATATATTATCGCTAATCGTGAATCGTGATAATTAAGGGCTGCAATTAAATAATCGTGGCGTTTTTTTTACAATCGTGATAATCGTACGTGACGATAATCGCAATTATAGCAGCAGGTGCGCACAAGTGGCTTCAAAAGAGCCTCTAAAATCTGACTGCTGTGACCCAGTAAGAAGCTGTATGTTAAAGAAAAAGTTCACGTTTGAGCTTATGTAGTTAATTAATGACTCTGAGACAAAGTTAGTAGATTTTTGCTCAACATTGTAAACATTTGTTCACTTTGAATCAATATTGATTGTAATTAGACCAAAATACAATAAGTATTTGTTTAAACACAAACATATTGTGCGCAATAAATATTTCAGTGATTTTGAATCACTTTTACTTTCAGTAAATTATCGTGATAATATTGTTAATCGCGATTATTTTGGTCACAATAATTGTGAGTGCAAATTTTAATATTGTCCCATGAGTTTAGATCTGTTCATATACTTTTCAAAACATAAGCAATTTTTTTTTTCATTAATTTGTCAGTACGCAGAAATTTCAATAATTTGTCGATTCTCCTGAACGCACTGAAATTATGAGCTTTGATTAGAATTCTATTATAAAAGCATAAATCACAAATATTTAATTGCAATCGCAGTACTGGTTCGTAAAATCACAATTATTTCCAAATCCTGCAGCTTTAACAAGCAGATAAGCCAACTATTTACATTACTTTTTCTCAGTTTAAGTCGTTGAGAAATTATTTTACATTAGAACAAGTTTCAAGTTCTCATTTTATGTTTGTGAAGGTATTTTGTGGATGATAGCCAACATTTCTTATCTGATCACTGACTAAAGGCTCAGCTAATAATAGACAAAAAAATTTACACATCAGCAGTTCGCCATGGTAACAAGCACTTATGGAACTACACAGGGTCTTCATTAATAATTATGCATGAGAATCAATCACTGTCAAAACAGGTACAGGACGTCCTATGCAGAAAGATCGCCTGACCTCACTGCTCACTATATTATTTTACAATAGGTTCATCATTTTGGTTAAAGGGAATCACTGAGTTGGTTTTGGTTGAATGCTAAATACAAACCAAAATGTTTTACGTATATATTGTCATTGTTTACCTGATAACTGCTTTTAAATTAATATTCACTTGTATTTTGATTAACTTGTTTCTGCATAATATGTTGCTCTACTTAAATGTATTTTTAATATATTATTGTTCTGTAAAGCATCTATTAATGTCCTGAAAAGAGCTATATAAAAGGTGTTGTGTTAATACTATTTGTTACCTTACATCACAACAAGAACAAAGAGGATTACAGGTTGGGTAACTGATTCTCACACTCCAAACATTATTTAGAAATCCTTCGACACATGGTTACTATCAAATGGTTTTATTTTGGTTGCATTTATCGCTTATAAACTTATTGTAACAAATAACAAAGAGAAACTGGAAAGGACATTCCAAGTACAGCCAATCAGAGAACAGCATTCGTCTCCTGCTTTGAACTATTACTCTGTATTATTAAATTCAGACATAACTCAGTGGTCTCATATTTTCACAAAGTGTTGCAATTACAAACACTTTACATCTAAAAAAGTTAGTCACTCCAACTTTAAGTAAGTTATATATTTTTTTGTTGATTTTTGTCTTATAATTGCTTATTTTCTAATTTTTGAACTGACATGGCTCCAGTCTTTACATTTCACCTTTAGCTCTAGATAAGACAGTTACAATGTGTTTTGTTGTTTATGGTGGCATAATGTAGCAGCACTATACTTTTTATAGTCACTGCTTTAATGTGGACATAAATCATCAACTAGTATTTTTTAGAGTGCCTTTACACAACATTTTGAGTTATGTTTGGTCCAGTTTTAGACCTGGATTCCTCCATTCCCAGTCCTGTTTGGGTTAAAGTTAAGTACGGTCCATAGTTAACTTTTCAGCCCTAATTTGGCATTAAGCAACATTAAAAATAGGAATGTTATAATTTTAGCATGTTTTACAGTAAAATTTTGTTGCATCCGTCCATAGAAAACTGGATATTGTCCTGCAGTTTAGACAAATAAAATTAAAATCAATAAATCAATAAAATTCTCAGTGCTTTCTGCAAATTATTTCAATAGAGAAATATAATCTATTATTTGTGTTGTTTTAGCATGTTGTTGAGAACTGTACTGGTAAAAAAAAAAAAGTAATAATGTACAAGATATTCATGTATTTACCACTAAGAGAAACTGAGTTAGAGATGACTACTGTCAAAAAAGAAAATACACAAGGGAAATATAGATTTTGTGTGATATGTTTTGAAAATAATTTATGGACTTAAAAACGGTGCAAAAGATCTCAGATAAGATTGGAAACCTTGTTTTTCTACAGCCTAATCGACAGTAGAAGTTTAATGAGACACTGATTATGTAAAAGAGAAGATAGTTTAAACCGTGAGGTCAGGACACTTGAACGCCAGAGTCAAACGCTACAAAAAGGAAGAGAGGCCACGGTAGGAAATGATACGCACCATTCGATAGGGCCTGCTGCAGCTCTGAGTCCGATATCACTCCACTGCGGTCCTTGTCAACCCTAGGGAAAGAAAGCAAAGATTAGATACCACTTCACACGTCGGCTCGCTCTCTCTCTAGTCACAATAGCTGCGGGCACAAGACACTCGCCATTTGTAACTTAACCCCGATCCGCACGCGTTCAGGTTTCAACACTACAGGGGAATGAATAGGGAGTCTATGAGTGGAAATTTGTAGGCTCACTGCTCCCCTGAGACCAAACAGGCCAAGTCCCAGGACACTGAAGTGAAACTAATGTGGGCAATGACGGTGCGTGCCAGGTGTCGGATTACAGACGGCGTAGTGGAGCATGTTTACACTGATTTAGATCTCAAGACATAAAAAGGAAACATAATATTAAAAATGTTAACAGCAGTAGTCAAGTAAAAGGTTGATATTTCTGCGTACAACTTGAGCAAACTCACATACAATGTTACAAACGGAAATAGACATGAATAGATTAATTAACCCTAATTGATCATAATCAGATGTATGCAACCAGTTTTACTTGGACATAAGATAAGTGTTGGTTGAGACAACAACAAATAAGCAAAATAACAACAATAAAAGAAGAATTAAGAAAAATACTACAAAGTATGACTACTTACTCATAATAATAGTAATTTTAAATGCTCGTATTGCACTTTCATTTGAGAATTACAGAATTTAGTTACGGTTTATCCTTAAAATCAAAGACTTCAAACTGTGAACTGTTTTGGCACTAAATAGAATGCAACTGGAACTGAAAGTATTCCAAGTATTTGTGAACATGACGTGTCACAAAATACATTTTAATGCAAGTATGTTGTGTAGCTAGGCTATTTTTACTAGAATGTGATACTATTTCAAAGCCAGATGGTGAGCAAAGGACAGTTTTTCCTATTAAAGTTGGGGTAACTAACTTTTTTAGTTGTAAATTTGTAAACTTTATGTTTTCCACAAAAAAGTACATGATACCTGCAGCACTATGTGAAAAAACAAGACCTCTGAGTACTGTCTGAACTGAATAATGAAGAATTTTACTTCTAACCAAGAACCGAATGCAGCTCTCTGACTGGCTGAACTTGGGTGGTCCTCTCCAGTTTCACTTTTTGTCTATAAAAGACGTATATTGACCATAATTGCAACTAAAATAAAATCAAGTCAATACAAATCATGTGTCGAAGAAGGATTTGAGAATAGTCATGAAATATCACAAATGCTCTTGTGATTTCAAATTCAATTGCATCCCATTGGCAATGGATTGTTTTCTTTCCAACTAGGGCTAGTTAATCGAAAAATGAAGAATCAACTATTTGAGCTTTAAATCAAAAGATCAACAACTAATCATTTGCGGTAAGAACATGTGGTTTGGAGAGAAATTAAACTTTGAGACAGAATAATATATAAAACAGTGCTAGAAATGAAACTCACCAACATGTTTACTTGATAATAAATATATATAAACCTATTAGATGGAATTAATTAAGTTTTTGTTTTTCATTTATAGAATTCTGTTGTTTTTGAAAAGGTTACACAAACTCAAATTGAAAATCAAGATAGATAATATAAAAAAAAAAAAATAGCTTATTTTTTTCCCCAGGATGCCTAACCCTATTCCCAACACTAACTCGCACTGGTAAATTAAATGTTTGTTAAAAGTTAGTCATGATACTAAATCTGCTGAGTCTGAACAAAGAACATACGGTCTGAAGTGAAGCTATAGACCTGTGTTATCTCTGAACTACCAAAGCCTTCAACATGTCTTTGACCTATAGGTTGACTGACTCATCACGCATGATTCGCAACAATAACTTCCACAAGTTGCTGTGTGCTTTCCAAATAGGTCAACACTTCTGTATCCTTTGCACTACAGGGTTGGTCAGTGCCAAAAATAACGGGGTTTTGTGAATGTAGCATGGTCAAAAACCTCCCGTGACTCAGTTGTTCCTTAGCAACTGCCCCGGCCCGACCAGTCCGCTTCGGCGCATACACAAACACAGCGAATTCCTGTACAGAGAAAACAGATGGGAGGGGCTAAGGCTGGTTAGGGATTCCCCCCTTGAAAAACGCAAGACCAAACCAATGAGGACTTAGTGGCTTTCCATTGTGGACTTAAGTGTGTCTGTCAATGCTGAGTGCTTGAATTTTCCCATAGTAAAACAAATATAAGACGCAGAGGTTAACTGACTGCTCGCTCTCCCGGCTTGCGAAAACATTACTGGCATAAGGAGCGCTTTATTGCAAAAAGGTGGGAAGTTGTACCGTCAGCAAGGGCACCCAGCCTTTACCAAACATTGATTGATTACCCAAAAATGCACTCACAGTATTGGCCTTTTTCTACATAACCTTGTACTTTTCTATGAAGGTTTTATCCCGGTAAAGGTAGCATTAGGTGAGGTGTTAAAAACATATTTAGGCAGTGTCGGAGTGGGCCCGCAGCAAACTGTCAGCCATCTGGACATTGAAGCGTCGAAAACAGAACAAGCCTTTACTTTAGAGAGCACTGAGGAGGCTTAAAATACAAAACATGTGCAGCCCATTCAAAATTTCCCATGTTTCACTGTTTCCAATGAGCAAAGAGGTTGGAATATGAAGTGAAGCACAAAGTCCGCCCCAACTTTCCACATAAACACGCCTTTGTGACGTCTTAATGGCTTAGCTATGAGAGGAAACTTCCACCTCAGTACAATAAAACCACTACTGTATAGGCTTAAGGTATGGATGCTATTAAAAACTGCTATAGAACTATCTAGTAACTGCAATTAATCAGTAAAAAATGCTAGGATGGTATTTCTAGCACACTGCAATAAAAAAATCTCCATTAATATAAACCTGAGTTTAAATCATTAAACCTAATAGTAATTGCCAAACTTAATGTCTAAACAAGAACCAATTGAGTAGAATGTCATAGTAGACAGATATGAATTAATTTACTCACTCTTTTTACAAAAATACAGATAAAATATTCATATTTTAGACTCATTACAATTTTTACCCAAGTTTTGACAATTGTTGTGTTTAAAATAGTACTCCTTGATTGTAAATGATGACTTCACATGAGGAAATTCTATTCACCTATAAACTGGCCAAAACTTCTACAACGTCACAGAATTATTAAATGCCAAATTAACAATATATAAAACACTTAGCAATTAGACCAAAATTTGAGAGCTGTGGTTGTGTTTTTTGATTTGAGATCCACAGACTTGAACTTGAAGCAGAAGTCAAGTCAGAAGTAATTTGCTTGTTTTCTGTGTTATGTGGCAGAGATTACAAATTGGAAACCATTAAAAAACCCAGCTCTAGCTTAAAAAGTCAGAAAAAGTGCTTGTTGCTTGTAAATTGAGTGTGCTGTGTTGAATTAAAGACACTGTAAATTTTTTAAATGTTCATCTTTTCCTCAGATTCTTCTTTCATGTAAATCTACATTTATACAGCAGATAACAACAACAAAATAAAACATAAAAATTTTGAAAAAACTAAAAACCCGTTAAGTGTTGAACTAATTACACATTATCCACACAACTATTGTATTCTGCATAGCAACAATCTAATCTACACAAACATGAAGGGCTTATCTTGTTTTTGAAGAGCAAAGCGTCAACATACTTGTCATACTAACGTCATACTGTACATTGAAGAACTGTCAAAAACTGACTGCTTCATGAATTATTTAGTGCAAAGCCATCAGAACAGAGGAGATAAAAGCTGTATTAGAGTCAGCAAACAAATTCTACTATTTACAATCAACTGAATGACAGTGACGGTGTTTAATTTAGAGATTAGTTTACTCCTAATTCAAGTTTGAACTAAAACCAGATGAACAGTGCAGATAACAGCAGAAAAAATGTGTAAATGACCAAAAACTGTAAATTTACTGCTACAGAAAACGATTAATTGTGGGTTTTCTGTGCCACCAAGCAGAAGTCTGTGGGAAAAACTAGAGAGAGGAGATTACAAGACAATTGGATTAAACTAAATTTTCAGCGTGATGGTGAGTCATAGGTTGTAGGTGTGTGTTTATGGCGTCCGAAGAGCCCCCTCACGGCAGCTCCATGCTCTATTGACTTGGAGATCACATGACCAAAGGGAATTCCAGCACTGCTCTGTCAAACTGTGTCCAGGAGGCAGCGGACAACCAGCTACTCAAAGTCACACAGCTCGCCCTACATCTCTATTTTGGAGAAGTGGACAGGAAAAAAAAAAAAGAAAACCTATAAATATGCGGCGTGGATCAGTGAGGTTGCTCCCACTCTCACACATAAATAATTTGTTAGGGTGGTGTTTCAAAGCGTACAATGATGCCTGCAGCATTTTAATGTTGTGAGAAAGCAAAGCAGAGGGAAAAATCCTCTGCAGTATTACATAACGCATACAGCATATACATTAGCCTACTTCCTAACACTAAAGGCCAAACATTTTAATGATATCCCTATTGCCTTGTAGTATCAAGACTGATGCTGTCAACACTTTGGATGAGAAGAAGCGACTGCATTCACCATTCAGTCAGTGCCAAGGTTAGGCTGCTGTCTGTATGAACATAGATTTCCAATACTTTTCATTCTACACATGCACACAACCACTTTAAATCTGTCTCTCTTGCTCTTTTTCCCCATCTACAATCATAAAATAAATATGGGCATATTTTTAGATGCTTGAAAACTTGATCTTTCCAAGGGCATCTAGAGTTCCTCGCACAAAACACTGATAAACTTAGCAAATGAACAGCGAGTAACCTATCTTGGTAGGTAAAGGGCTGCATGTAAACGTATACTCAAGAATGCAAAGAAAGTTGGACAGGTAGTAGCAAGTTAATTATATGTAATAGCAATTAATTACATGTACTAGCTAAGGGTTAGAATACTTCCTTGTTTTGTCAATTAATTGCACTTGATGAACACATTCTTTTTGCTAGCAGAAACTATTTATTGGAGGATTAAACAAGCTTATAGACCTATGAGCAGCAGAAAGGAGCAGGCAAGTTAGTCGGAGTTTAGGCAGTGAATTGTGACTTTCATCTACCCTTTTACAAACAAAAAGGCAGTTCTTGTTGTACATATTTGTTCACATGTTAATTTTGATGAACTTCTCCTACAGATATAGGAACACATTGTGAGCATAGTAGCAGCCAGTCTTTATTCTATAATAGATGCATTGTACATGTCATCAGTCAATCAAGACAACATGTAATGACTACAACTCTAGTAATCAAAGACTTACGTGTTGTGAAAAGAACAATCACGTCAAACTGCTGTACGTAGAAGAACCGTAGTACAACGTGAAGCAATAGTAGGCAATACCCAGGAAAACCCTATTGACACTGTAACCTTACACTTGACAAATCGCACATTTCACAACAAAAGTACGAGGTGTATGTAGTACTTATCTAGAGTGGCTGTCACACACATAAATTGGCGATAATTGCAAGTATAGTCCTGTTGACTACTCCACAATGCGTCTTGACACCAGCAGGAGTAAAAACGAAACCACTCACCTCTGAAATATATTCCACAGAAAGCCCTGGTCAGGCGGGTGGTTAATATGCGGCGGGGGTCTGTACGGACTGTGGTACGCCATGATTTAAAGGGTGAAAGCGCCTCAAATTGTGCAAATATTCAACACCGAAGTCCCCGTCTGTTGATGTGTTCCTCCTGCCTTCGCTCGTCCCGCTGTAGTGTGATTTCTGTGCGGATCTTTTTTGCTCCACTGTCATGCCTCCTCCGCCTCTCCCTTTGGGGGCGTGGCCAAAGACCATTCACCACTTCCTCAAAAGGGTGACGTCACATTTTCCTCTGCATAAAAAAAAAAAAAAAACACCAACTAACTTTACGAAATAAACTAATAAGGATATAAACAAACAAGCAGCTACATCATATGCAACAAACATGCCATAGAAGCAAAAAAAAAAAAAAAAAAAAAGTAATAAATGTTCATAATAATAACGTCCGTTCACAAGATCATCAGTCAAAAAGGAATGAAAAATTGACACACCAAAAAAAAGGTTTCATCACTTAACACTTGTTAGTTTTACTGGCTTCTTATGTAATCTTAGATATGGCTAGGTTATTAAACTACTACGATATCGCAAGCCAACATTTATCAAGATAACTGTACAAACATTACATAAACCTCACTTACTTGACTTTTATGACTTTATTTATGGACACTTCACGTACAAGTGGCTGTTGACGTACACCAGATCCACGCGTACAACCGGCCCTGTTCATTGACCGCAGTATTCCTCGGCTACTTGAATTTCATTGTTTACTTGTTACGTTTAGAGAGACCAAGACCTCAGCGGTAATTTGTCCAATTAAAGCCGTGATGTGAAGTAGTACAGTAGCTGGACTACTAGAGTGTCAGTCAGCCTGCCACCTCTAAATATCCAATTCCTCTGAATGTTTTAACAGTAAGAGAGTTCGTTCAAGTTCAGAGGTTAATGGCAAGTTGTTTTTTTTCCTACAGTGACTGAAACACAAACGCGTCAAGTGTCTAATTTTAAATGTAAACAGAACGATGTGATTGGTCGAATTTTGTTTTCTGGCGGGAAATTACACTAGCTTGCGGACGGACAGATAATTTGGGGTTTTATTGCTTTTTGTATCATTTTAAGTGGAAATCAATATGTTTTACTACCCGAATGTCCTTCAACGCCATTCTGGATGTTTCTCCACAATTTGGTGAGTGCCTAACAGATCGATAACAGTTAGATTATTGCAAATTGAGACATATCATTGATTTGTCATAAGAAAACCAAGTTAGCTTGCTAACGCTAAACTATAAGAGCAAATATTTCAAGGTCAGCAAATACATGGATCTAAATTTTTGTAAATGAAAATAGTTTTCATTGTTACGATTTAATTGTTTGTTATATTCTTCAGGTTAGCAGCTACAAAGGGCGTGAAAGTGACCCGCAGAGAGCTCCTCAGAGTAAATGTGAAGAAAACATGGTGAGTTCAGTTTTGTCATTACCATTGTTAAATGAAACACTTAGTCATCAAGTTTTCTTATAAATTCTTTATTTGATTCTCTGAAGTTCTAAAACTGTTTTACTATATAAATAACCAAGTGCAGCAATGGAAATGGGCATAATAAAGTCAGCATATTAAGTTGTGTTCACATTTTTGAATGAGGATGTTTTAAAGTCAGATGGTGAGCAAGAGGGACTTATTTCTTATTAATAGCGTACAAAAAATGTTTTAAATGCATTTTTACTATTTTTAATCTGGTGATTTCTTTCAGTGACTTGAGCCACTAAATTGTTTGTACCACAATTAAAAACTACATTTAAAGAATATTTGTTTAAGTTACTCCATCTATTTGAATTATTATTAACTTTTATGTCATGTTGTCAGATGAATGGATCTATTCAAAACAGTTTTAGACCACTGATGCATTAGCACAAAATGTAAAACAAAAACATGAGCTTACAATAAATACAGACCTAAATGAAGCATTTTAGTCATTATTATGTGTCATTGAATTGATTCTTTAAACCTCAGATTCTATCTTGAAGTGCAACAAAGAACAAACATTAAATATTCAGCCCATTTGATATCTTCCAGCTAATTCAGGCTTGCTTGTTACACCTGCTTGTTAAAACCTGATTTAGTACATAGATGGGAGATCCAGTGTCCCATTGTATGTGTACAAGTCGATCCTTAATTTAAAAAAATTTACAATTGTTTACTGAACAATAAGTTAGTTAATCAATAAATCATAGTCTTAAACAAAGTGTTTCTGTTGTTTATTTTTAGCGTGGACATCTTGAACTACATCTTGGCTCAGGTGCCTCCTCCGCAGCAGAACCTCCCGAAGCCACGGTTCTCCCTGTACCTGTCGTCGCAGCTGCAGTATGGCGTGGTGGTGGTTTATCACCGGCAGTGCGGCTTTCTGCTGGGTAAGAGCAGGCGGTCAATGTAGTGAGCAATGACAACGCATTAACATCAGACCAAACCGACCTTGAAGGGACAGTGGCTGTAAACAATGCACTGGGCACCATCTGCAAGCTTGTAAATGAAGGAGGAAGTTATAAGGAGCTACATATAAGAAAAGTGACAAAGAAATTATAACAAAAGTAGTTTTTATGATAACAGGCTATCATAATGCTAGAATCTGACCCAAATATGATTTTCTTATCCATAAGTGTTCTGTATCTGAACACTTTCTTGTCATCATTACTTGGTATAAATCTTTTTCTCATTGTCTTGCTTGTATGCCAGGAAGTGGAAGACATAATGACATAATTTTTACTATCCAGATTCTCCCCCCAAAAACACCTGTAAAATAACTGGAAAATGTGAAAGTTGGTTTTATCTCTTTGCCTTTAACCTAAAAAGTTCATACCAATCGAAATACCATTGAAAAGGAAAGTACTAAAACTAATATAATCAGCAAGACCATCAGTATGGTCTGGTCTACATCACTTGAAAAGGTGTAAGAACAAAGAAAGGTCTTTATTTACAGTGGAACTCAGACTTTGCCTTTGTGCATGACAAAAACAACCTTGCTACAACAATACGTTTCTCTAATTGCTTTGATAAGTTTCATTCAAAATCCAATAATGACCTGATGAAGCCATTATCTCTTAGCACAGTGTCTGTGCCTCTTCTCATTCGGTCTTAAATTACACCTCGACATTGATATTGGCCTCTGACAGATTCACAATCAGGCTGTTGTCATGGCTGATGTAAAACAGTGAAATCCAATGCAGTATAATAGGCCGGAGCAGGAGCCAAGAAAGGCTGCGACCGCCAGTGCCCGCTGTGAGCAAACGATAGGATTTTATTTCATTCATGCATCTGTAAAGTACCAACAGTTCACTCAGAGGTAAGGCGGTTTGTCATGTCAAATAATGTAAAGATTAATCCCGGATCTTAGCATAGAAATCCGACTTACAAGCTGAATATTGCAGTAGTAAGCAGCAATGTGGTATTATTTATTGCATGCCATCATCAATAATTGAAATATTGCCTTGTTTTGCAGATGAGATCCAGCAAACCATAGACCGCCTTCTCCGCGCTAAAAGATGTTTTCCTATTGACATGGCAGAGTCGGACAGGTGAAACTAAAATGCACTGTTTTACCTGAGAATCTTTTTGTGTGATTGTCAGGCAGTATTTTTATTGAAGTTTGAGACTTTTTACAACAATGTTAAACAAATAAAGGTTAAGTTGGTGACTGGGGGATTCTGGAAAGAGAATATTTATTAATTAAAATATCTGATCTCTGAACTGATTTATTTTTTTCTTTATATATAAAATTACTTAAATCAGTATCTATTTGGGTTAAAAAAAATGTTGTAATGTCCTGTCTATGTCAAACAATAGAGCATTTTGCCTCGTAAACCCAGGAAGTGTACTTGTTTATGATTTTAGCCTGCACTAGCTATTGTTAGCTTTGGATTTTCTAATGTTTTAGTCTTTGTTACAATAGGTATTTTGGCATTATTTTTATTGTTTGAAATGTCCAGTTAACAATTACAATTATTTTCAATAGTCAACTAGTAAGAATTCATCCAATTAATGGTTTAAGTCATGTTCTTGCGTATGAAAACTTTAATTAGGGCTGGAAGGGAGTGGTCATGGCACAGCATAATTAGTTATAAGGAGACAAGAAAACAAAAGCACAACAGTTTCAGGTTAAAACTCCTCTTAGGCAGGACTTATCTACTGTAGATCCAAATCTGAAATGTGAAACTTCAAAAACTGAGATTGCTATCCCTAAAAACTTGTCTTTGCGATGTATTTTATATAATCAACCTTGAATTTGCAGTGCACATTTGAAACCCACCTTATGTAATTTAAAAATAGAATACAGTAAATGTAAAGTTTAAGCAGAGACTGGTGGTACAAGAGGCAATGTTGTTTATGTATTTATTTATTTAAAGGACAATGTGCAGTTACATTAAAAAATATGGCTGCACCAGATTTAGCAGCAAGCTAATGTCCATCTGTAGTCCTTCATAGACATAAAAATACATATTTACAGCAAAACCAGAGGATACAGTGTGCAATGTCAGAAAAAAAAAAAACACTCCCCATGGGTTAAATGTAATTGCTTACAAACAATTTGTACAATGAATGCTACAAGCCTAAAAAATCATTATATCACCATCAGTTTATTGCTCAGCATGTTTTTAGACAATGGGTGCAAAAAAAAGACTATGAAGGCCATTTATGGGAAATACTGAATGAATTATAAACTGCTAGACCATTACAAGAATCTCTAATTAGGTAAGATCGCAGAAAGGATAAGACATACAGTATATCCTTACAAACCACTGCAGCCTTTGTTCGTTTAATTATGATTATTTAATTTGGTTGTGCTAAACTTAGCCGCGTCAAGAAAATTAACTAAACCAGTTTGCTAATTAGACAGTAAATACTACAATCACTGCTGTAGAAGCTTAGTCGGCAGCATCACCCCAGGTAGAAATTAGTTATAAATTAATTCACTTTTCATTTATTGATTTCTCTCAGATGAAATATTAAAAATGTCTTGGGTGATTAGGAAGATGAGTGCAGTATTTATAGGAGCAGTTGTTTGAGGACCTGAAAAGAAGAAGGTGTGGTTTACTGTGTGAGTGACGGACTGAGCTACTTCTACGTGAATGACTTTGTAAATATTTTATAAGTTCCGGTTATGGAGCAGTTGTAATGCAAGAGCTCCGGTGTCGGACGCTGTTTTTGTCTTCATAAAAACGTTTCGAACATAAAAAAGATTTCACCATTGTGTAGTAAGGCCTCTCACTTCTGTGTTTTGTGTGACTTGTAGATTAGCCTTGGATCTTCCTGATAATCTCTGTATGATGGAGCAAGCAGAGGGAGCCCAGGACCCTTTCTTTGGTCTAATGGAGTCTCATCAACTTCCCAGTCCATACAAAGTCAACCAGGTAATTAGTGTGTCAGTGCAAAGCTATTCACCCTCTAAGTAGCAGCGTCTCCGATAGCGCTTAATTGGTCTCTACAGCAAAGGTTAGGATTAGGCCTGAATGATTTTGGAAATAATCAGGGTTGTAGTCGATTAAAAACTCAAGTAACTGCTGCAAAACAGGATGTCAGTGTTTAAAAGTATGGTAGCTGGTTTTCACGCCACAAAACCTGAAGCAAGGTCCAACTAGTTCCTAACTGTTATATCTGTCCTAACCGAATAAATTCTTCAGCAGAAGGTAATAGCCACGTACATTAATTCTTGTCTGCAATTAAACCTTAAAAACATATTTTTATAGACGGCAAAATGACTGCAAGTAACAACTCAAGCACAGCCAATCAGAGCGCTGTGTTAAGCTCTTAAAAAACAAAATGCCTTAAATGTACATGCCTTATGTTTAGATTTACACAGTACATAGGGATCTGATTTTTGTCACACATACTTTTTGGTAAAGTATGTTATTTAGCAACTAAAAAAGTAAAGTACCCCATCTTTAATTCTGTTCAACTACTTTCTTGCTCTCACAAATCCTCCAGCACGTGGTTATTATCGGTTCTATTTTAGCCTCAAGTATATCTTAAAAACATTTTTACATTTTACATTTTGCAAAGTGAAACTGGACTGGACCATGCAAACAGACAGACAGAGCCCTGCTTTTGGCCAACTGTGAGAAATAAATTACTTTATTTTAATTTAATTTTGTTGTTTATCTACACTTACAATATAACTTTTGGTGGAAAAGGCCAGGTTTACTCCTTTACCACAAAAAAAGACAGGTTCAAAAACTTGAATTAGTTAGTTACGTAAATGTGTCTTAATTTCCAATAGTCCATTTGCATGGAGTCAATTGAGCTGTAGTTTTCACAGTGACTGGAAAGCTAAATCTGCCTTTTTCTCACAATTACTTCTTATTTCTTCTTGTAAAAAATGTCTTGATGCAAGTTCATTAATCACAGTCAGTCAGTTACTGAGATAACTGTTATTACAGACTTCAAAATGTGACCTTGAAGTGTGATATGAAAAGCATTATTTTAACTCATATAATGCAATAATTTTGCACACAAGCAAAGTTTGATAAATGATGCCGTTTGCGCTTATTGCCGACTGCAGGTGTAATAAAGCAGCAATAACTTACACTCACAGGTATTTCCCTTTAGTCACTGAATTATTTATAGTTGTTGTTTTGATAAATGTGATTTGTTTTTACTCCTCTTTTGTTGATGCACACCAGGGCTGCAACTAACAATTATTATGGTAATTAGTCCGACGATTATTCTTTCGATTAATCCATTAGTTTAGTGAATTTTTGGCAAATTTGAGTTGAGAGAACATCGCTTGTTAACGTCATGGAGGTGTAGATTTTAGGTTTGTCAAAAGTATTGAAAATGAGATTCTCATCGACACTAAAACTGATATCGAAACTATTTGAACAAGCATACATACAGTACTTTTAAAAAATCACATTAACAGGACAAAATTTTACATTTTCTAATGTATTTCAGAATAATTCTGAGCTTACTCAAAACTAGTTTAAAACTAAAATGTTTAATAAAGTAAGTATTTTTATTTTGTGCTGAAAATGTCAGTTTATTGTGGAGAAATTTGATGTGTAAAGAGCATTTTAGTTATTGTAGCACCATAATTATAGTCTAAGTGTATTTCCTTTATTTAAAAAAATTGTATTATAGTACTTGGTGCAAACAAACAAGTTTTTACATTAAAAACACTTATTTCTGTTTAATCTGAGGCTCCTGGGACGTTAGGAACATAAATAAAGATAAGGTAACAGTTGATCTATTACTAAATTAGTTGGCGATTATTTAAATAATCAATTAGTTGCGAGTAATCAATTAACTTTTTGCGGCCCTAATGCACAGTTCAGATAACTACGTTTTTTGTCAATTATTTCTCTACTAGTCCTAAATGAATTGTGTAACTCACTGCTTGTCTCCATGGAGATGTTATTGCTTTGCTTGGATAGTTGAAGCCTGGTCAACTCCACAGATCTAGCCTGTAACTTGTTCCAGTGGTAGTCGGAGCTCGGATCTTCGGGAGGTTCTGACTTATAAATTCCTACTGGAACAGCCCTCCAACTTGGAATTCCTACTCGGATACTCAGAGAGATTTTCAGAGTCTGGACTAGATGATGGCAGCACCCTGCGCTTTGAGAAAGATAAACCTCCCATAGCTTCACTGCTAATAGTACATGTGTTATTTTGTCTTTAGTTTGTCTCTACAGTTCACTCGCCTCTGTGACTCCTGCGCTTCTTATGCGCGTCTGCCGTTACAAACTTGTTGTTATGTGCTGTAATGCTAATGTTGCTAACAGCTACACAAAACTGATGTAAACAAAAACCCAAATTAACTCTCTTGCAAAGAGATTGTATTTTGGCTGTTTGGATAATTTCCAAGCTATTTGTTACTTGATTGGCTCATTACTGTAAAAGTAATACACAACACTCGGAGAAAGCATCACTCCAAGGTCCAAGTTCCGACCTTCGACTACCATTAGAACGTACCGTTGGTTCCGGTGTAACCTTGTCGCCATGGAGAAGTTTAATGACAGTTTGTGGACCATTCATAAAGATTTACCTTTCTACTGCCATGATTTTAAACCCAACTAGGAAGTGGTATTCAGGCTATGTATATAATCCATTTACTGTGTTTGCTTTACATTAACTTTGTGAGACATTTATTGGTCGTAATTGCAATGCTAAACAACAGTTGTGTGTCGTGTATCGTGAAAAATAAATGAACTCGTAAGCAGGACACTCATTACAATAAAATACCATTAAATATAAAATGCACGTAACATAAACCTAAAAACATTATTAAAATTATATTAGCGAATGTAAGACAGTGGCCTATCTACTGTTTTTTTCTCTCCTGTGTGGTGGATGCTTGTTTATTTTTCCTGCGAGCATTTTACAACTGTCCATGAGATTTCGTGTAGACGCTGCACAGAAGCTGTTAAAATGCCTGCAGGCTGAAGTGAACACGGAGTTTACTTTTAAATTTGCCCAAAGTCATAAAAGTGCAGCAAATAAAATGAGTTAGATACTGAGCCAATGCAGATCTCATGTTCTAAGCAGCACTGCAAGCTTTGAGTGGAAAATAAATAATATCTGTAAGTTTGTGTCTAAATTTGGACACATTCAAACATTTTTGCAATATTTTTAGAAGTAGTTTTTTAGAGCCAACTTGTGCCTGAATGGTTCATTTAGTCTTAAGCCATACTTAAATTTAAAAATAAGGTTAACCATGATTTGTAAGAGTTAGTGGACAGAAGTAAAAGAAGTGTCTCGACATTCTAACCAAATATTTTATCCAAACTGCCCCACAAGATACAAACTCAGAGGTTTGGATGCAAACTCATTAAGAAAAAAGGCAGCTAAACAAGAACAAATTCTGAATAAATTGCTATTGCTAATTGAATAAAGTGCTTTTTAAATAATAATAATAATTTCACCAGTGACTGATTAATTGACTAAAATATCATCTTCTACATTTACAACGCTGTAAATTTCCTCATTTGTATCTTAAAACAACTACTTTTGAAGCTTTTTTTTTATTATAAACGATATACTCGATATTCTATTTTGCATATCTTCAAAACAACTATCACGATATTTAAAATTCGAATATATTCTACTTGTGGATTAAGCATGATTTGTGAGAGCTGAAGTAGTTAGACAGATTTAAATAAATACTAATTTCTTTGTTTTGCATTGTGAAAATCAGGTGACCCCTCTCTTTAAAATAATGTATAATTTATGCAACAGCTACTAAAAAGCTAACTGTTGTCCTTTATTTGCACGTTAATCCACTTATGTTGAATATAATGTGTATTTTTAGGTGGGTTTGATGAGTGATGACCTCAGCTCTGACCTGGCACTGATGCTGAGTTCTCGAGCCACGTCTGAGGCAGAAGGTACGTATGACCATACACTTTTATATTTTGCTTTAAATGTGTTAGCTTGGTTAAAACTATATACAGTAGAGCCCAAGATGGGTCAAGAAGCAAAATCTGGGGTTATACAACTATGACTTGGTAATTTGTCTGTTTTTACCTAAAGTGAAGGAAATTAGTCATATAAAGCAATATAATACTAAAGTATATACATTTAAACCCAATTTTAATGGTTTTCCAACTTGAAATTATTAGAAATGTCTATTTCTGTGGGGTTTGCAAGTTGGTTGTATGGCTTTTTTGGGGTCCCGGTCTGAAAGTTAGAACCCCTACAGTAGAGCTACGATTTGTGTCGTCACGCATTGTTTATGTTCTCTGTCATGGAGATTTAAAAATGTTTTAAGTTAATTTATCTTCTTTTAACCAGTAAACAGAGCAATTTACAAAGGTATTAACATAACCAATTGTACTTTCTAGATTTTAAGAACAAAACGCTCAATTAAACATAAAAAAAACTTTGAATATGTGTCTGTGCTGTATCTGATTTAAAGTTATTCTTTCTTAGTATAGTGTCTTTATTACTATATTTAGCGTCCATTCATCTTCTTAAATCTTCTGACATTTCAGTGCGATAAATGTTTTCTCAGTAGTGACAGAGCGTCTTATCAGGCTCTTCTGCCGCTCTTTTGTTTATGTTATTTTGGTTCATTTGTTACAGCGGACATTTCCACTCTGCTGGGATAATAGAGTGAGATTTTGTCAATAAGGATGCTTTTTGTCTTTCCGGCTCAAGGTTTATTGTGAGTGACAGTGACTGTGTGAAGTGTCTTGCTCAAAGGCACAACAGCGGTATTCTGACGCTCTTGTGTTTGTCTCTTTCTCTTTTTCTCTGTTTTCCCTCTTTCTCATTTTCTTAATCTCTCTTCTCTTTTTCCTTGTTTTTCTCTCTTGTTCTCTTCTCTTTCTCTCTCTGTCTTTCTCCTTTTCTTCTCCCTCCTTTCTCTTTTATTCTTCTCTAACTCACTCGCTCTCTTTCTCACACCCCCTCTTTTTCGCTCTTTCTTGTTCTGTTTCCCTCTCTCATTTTCTACCTTTCCTTCTCTTTATCCTCTCTCTCTTCGCTTTTTTCCTGTCTCTCTCTTCTTTCTGTTTCTTTTTCTCGCGCTTGTTCTCCTCTTTCTTTCTCTGTTCTTTTGTTTTTCTCTCTTTTTGTTTTCTTTCTTTCTCACACTCTCTCTCCCTCTCTCGTGTTTTTTACTGTCTCTCTCTTCTTTCTCTGTCCCCTCTCTTCTCTCTATTGTTCTCCTCTCTCTTTCTCCTTTATTTTTCTCTCTTTTTCTCACACTCTCTCCCTCTCTCTATCCTTTCTGTCTTGGTTGCTTTTTCCTGTTTCTCTCTCCTTTCTCTGTCTTTCTCCTCTTTCTTATTCTCTTCTATCTCTCTCTTCCCCCTTCTCTCTCCTTTGTCTTTTTCTTCTCCCCCCTGTTCTCTATTTTCTTTCGCTTTCTAACTCTCCCTCGCTCTCTCTTCTCTCTCTCCCTTCCCTCTCTCACCCCCTTTCATACACACACACACTCTCTCTACCCCCCCTCTCTTTCTCTCTCTCCCCCTCCCTCTCTCTCTACCCCTCTCTCCCTTCCTCTCTCTCTCTCTCCCTCTCTCTCTCTCTCCCTTCCTCTCTCTCTCTCTCCCTCTCTCTCTCTCTCCCTTCCTCTCTCTCTCTCTCCCTCTCTCGCTCTCTCTCCCTCCCTCTCTATCTTTCTTTCCCTTTCTCTCTCTCTCTCTTCCCCCCTCTCCCTCTCTCCCTCTCTCTCTCTCTCCCTCTCTCTCTCCTCCCTCTCTCTCTCTGTCTGTCCAGGATTCAGGTCATCTCCAGCCGCCATCACGCTGCGGGAGAAGGAGCAGTTTGTCATGGGCAGTGCTGAGGTAGAGTGTCTGTCAGAGCCGCTCACAGAAAACACATTTGTCATTGTTTCACTTTCTCCGCGGCCGACCGTAAATCAGAGTGAACCGTGATACGACGACTTCCCTGTTTACAAGGGAAATCTCTGTTTGTCTCTAAATTGTGCAAAAAGGACATTACACAAAGAAAAAAGAATGTGTCAATCTACCATGCTCCAGAAGTAGTTTTGATACCTGGCTGTAAACGCTAAATTTATAGAAAGTAACTGGTCAATGCAAACCAACTAACGCAAAATAAATGCATTGTTTTTATTTGAATTTGATGATAAATTTAGCAATAATAAAATAATCCAGTTACTAGATATTAGACATGGACAAGTATTAGTGATATTCAAGATGATTAAGGGAGTCTAAAACATATTCATAAATACTACAACAAATTGTATCATAAGTTGTAAAAAGTCTATAGTTTATTTTTACTACAACTTTTCAATAGTAGTGACTTGACATTCTCAAAATTTTGGGAATTTGCCCCAATAGCAACATATATATGATATATTTAAATTAAATTATGGCAAGTGCTTCTATAAAGTATTGTATGCAGATTTTTTTTAGGTAGGAGAAGGATGTGGGTTTATGAAAAAATAATGTTAACTGGGAGGAATAAGTTGGGAATGTTTGTTTTAAACCAGATGTGACCCTCCATCTGTCTTATTCAGACCCCTGGCAAGTTTTTTTCGTGTCTCTTTTCACTATAGTTCAAGTGTCTGCACTTGTGTTCTTAATAAAGATTACAATAAATGAACAAAATACTACCAAAAATGCTTATATTTTACAGAAATAGTTGCAAAAATGAAAATTTGTTACTGTAAATCAGTGATTGTAGTCTGTCACAGAGCAGGGGTGCTCAGACTTTTTTTCCTCAGCAGGCCAAAAGTAATATTTTTTTCTCGAAGGGTCATTATGAATGGTTTTGAATCATGCCCAGGGCCAACCCTAATTTTATGTTGCATCCAAAAAGTTTATTTGCAATAAGATAGTGACCAAATTGGATTTTATGAGCATGTTTTACCTGAATAAAACTGATTTGGTGAACTTTGACTTTTTAACAAAATCTTTAGGGGCCAAATTAAATCCCTTGTTGTGCTGAGTTTACCCCCTGGGCCCACTTTGGGCACCAGTGCCCTAGAGGAATATAAATTACCCTTCCTTGTTTTAGACTATTTTATAGAACTACGAAAGAAAATGTTTTAGTTACATTATTGTCTAGAGCAGACATTCCACATACGTTTCCACCTTATTACAGTAAGATTTCTTCAAAGACTTGATTAAAAATGACTTAAGTTTAAACAATGTTTTTCTTGAGGAGCTTAGGAGTTTAGAGGAAAAAATATGGTTTACTTTTTCAGTTACAATGTTTGTAGAAAATCTCAATGATTAAAAAACTGCCTTGGCCTTTGAGTAGAGCATGAACCAGAGGATGTCCCGACTTCACCTTTGTGTCTTGACTCATTAAAGTTGGTAGAAGTTGATTGTTTCGGTCGTGGTGCGTGTGTGCGTCAATACAGTAGGTTATCTTAGCTCGACACACTCATTCTGTCACTTAGCGTCTGATAAAGTCCCTCCTCCGGGCCGGTCTGTGCCAGATAACATCCGACTCAATCACATCAGCTTCTTCTCACTCAAGAGACACAAGAATTACACTATTTTTAATGCGCTGCAGCGGTTACTTTTGGTTTTGCTTTTGAGATTCAGGGAAATGTCAAGTTTAATTTATCACATTCAAATTAAAGTAATTAAGTGTATGTATTAACTTTATGAGAAAGGTGTGTTTTGTTTCCTTGTTGAGCTAATTGAGCGACTAAAAGGTTGACTGAAAAGTTTCTGCGTAATCATGCGTGAAGAGGATTGTATTTAGACAATACGTTTTTGTTGTTCTGCATTCAGCCCAGTAATATAAAAAAAAAAAACTACAAATTGAAATATGGACAAACCAAAGAGTGTAACACTGCTCAGTCAGGACTATAAAAGAGTACTATGTCTTCTTCAATGTTACAATTTCCTTTGATATTCAGTCCTAAATATAGAATGTATGAGATAAAAACAACTAAAGCTACAAAACCGAGCTTAACAAATCATATTTTATTCAAAGTTTGACATTACACTTTCAGAATTTCATGTGATGTCTTTGTGAAGAATAATAGGGGTTAGAGTCTATGGCCTAATAATGTTCCAAAACCCTGACTTAAACTTTTTCATTCAATGAAAGCAGGTGGTGCAGTGCTGGTTGGTTAGTTTGTGGGTTTAAAAGATGGAGCTTCCAATTACATGGTTTTAAGAAAACTACAACCACCAAATGCAATGTGTCACAGCAGTTAAAATATCTGTATTTAGCTGCTTTCTACCTTGTGTTTGGCAGAGTTTCAGAACACTTATGAATGCATGATGATGTGCTAGTTCACCCTTTAGGTGCAGGGGTTTTCATCTGAAATACAATCTAGTAAACAAAGAGATTCAAAACTTTATTTGGGGCAATCCAAACTGATATCTTTATATTTTACATAATCTCTTTCAAAGTTGAGTCTGATGTTTTTCAAGCTAATGAACTTAAGCCATATCTTTTGTTTTCAGCATTTTGAAGGAGCAGATCTGCTGAAGCACAAACCAGGAGCTGGACTTGTTGATGGATGAGCAGGACCAGTTTAGAAACGGTGTGTTGTTTTGCAAACCGCAAAGCTAAAATATTTTAAAATGTTCCTGCCGGAACAATTACTTTTAATTAGATCTTTATTTCCTGATTCTTGTGTGAACAATACATACCTTGAGATATTATATCTGCCAACATGCAGCAGAACAGGCTATGCATACTTTACAGTAAATGGCTGTAAAATCTCTCACTTTCATTTTTGTTGTGCATCTGTTAAAGGGGACCTATTATGTCAACTTCACTTTTCTAAGTTTTTAACCTTGTTGTAACGCCTTCCTTCATCATTAGTTTACTCAAACTTATATTTGAATTCTTTCATCTATGTTTGAGTAATCTTGTTTTGTTCTTCAGCTGAAGCTCAAGTGCTCAGAAATCCTTGTTATCACCTACCACCTACCCCCCCACTTGTCTGTATTTACTTGTCATAATTTAAAAGATTAATACTCAAAGTGAAGCATATCTGGTTCAATACTGTCCCATAGCCACTTTCCAACAATAAAAATAGTTTTTCAAAATCTGTTGCTTTTTACACTTACATTTTAAGAGGCGGGGCTTATCAGTTCTGCAGTTTGAACAGGAAGTCAGTAGAGTTGTTCCTATTTTTAAGCTGTTTTAGATAACTTTGTGTTTTACAATGAACAAAAGGTAAATTACTGATCTACATATGTTCTAGTTTTTACTAAATATAAAAAAAAAACACAATAGGTCCCCTTTAAAAGACTTATGACAATTTAATAAACAATAGTGATGGCTGAATCTGTAATACAAGTTGGTTTCTCAACATGTTAGAAAACCAGTGCAATGAATTAAAGCTAGGGTATTACATTTTCACACTACAACCCTGCTGTAGGTGCCTGTGAGTCAGAAAAACTAAAAAAAATGAACTCAAAAATCTAACAAACTATTCAACTTTCGGTAGAACTGAAAAAGTGGCTGTGGAACAATCAGGAATGTGAGCACTGAACTAAGCACCTTCCGATGTTTGGAGTATTATTTACTGTAATATCTCTTTATGTTAAATATAGAATTGTGTGATGTAAATGTAAAATGCTGCGCCTGAATATGTAGCACATTCTTAACCCTTTAGTGTACAAAGTATTTGAATTGATGTATAATAACAGCATGTGAATGTGTTAGATAATGTTAGGAAATATCGGTCTAAATCAGATGCTAGGATATGACTGATGCTGTGTTTGTGAGTGAGTCTGATTGGATGCTATGAATTATTGCTCTTATTGTTGAATGAGACTGTCTTATTTATTTCTGTAACTTTTAACTTAATATCTCTGTACATTGTCCCTTCAAATAAAGATTAAACTAGACCAATTATAGGGTTCTTTTAAAGTTCCAGACTACGCCTCATTAGTCCTCCAGGTTCTGTCCAATTAAACAGGTTTATTTGAAGTATGAGTGTGGTCACATTTTAAAGCTTTTGTGTCACTTCAAAACAGTAAAAATCTAGTATTGCACCATAAAAAACTTACTTTTTATACATTTTGTGATTACAGATTTGGCGGAGCAGTTGGGAGACCGGAGAGAAAGAAGCAAAGACCTGATGTCGTCCATTGACCAGTGAGAATCAAAAACATTACACCACAAAATTGATCCAACAACCCATAAGTGTTTCAGTTTATCTGCTTAATAAAAAGATTGCATTTGCATTAATTTACCTTTTTGTTTTTCAGGTTGAGGGAGTCAGCGCTGGGGCCACACCGGGACAGTGCGTGGCTTCAGGACGAAGAGGCCGGGCAGATGGAGCTCCCAAAACCCTCTCTGCCCCAAGAAATGACTCCTGAACACGTGAACATGCCCACCTCGCCAACAGCTGGGGCAGAACAAGAGGTGAGAGATGCTAAGGAAGAACTACATGCAGAAGTAAATTATCTTTAGTGATTCATGTGTGAAAATACTAGGATTATGAAGCTCAAAAATAAATAGAAAAAAAAATGTATACAGTACCAGGTACCAGTTTACAATAGGCGTTTTCACACATAAAAGTACCAAGAACTACAGTATTCCCCACATTTCTCCAGTTCCTGTTTAGTCAGAGGAACTACCCTGTCCCCATGTTTGTGTTCAAACAGCAACAGTTTCTGAAAGTGGGTCTAACTGACTTTAGCATTAGCATCTGTAAAGTCTGGAAAATTTAAATAATTCATTAAGTTGTGTTAGGAAAACAAAAGTTCTTTTTTTGATTCCACATAAAACTATGATCTACAGAACCTAAAAACATCACTGAAATTAATAATCAAACACATTTATTCACTGTAATTGCAAATAATAGCATGGGTTACTATATACAAATTAAATAAATACAATTTGGTAGTTACTGCCTTTAAATAATTTTTCCTAATGATAAGGAACGTTTTATCTAAATTTGAGAATGTGTAAAACATGTTTAAAAACCTAGTGTTGTAAATGTGCTTGTGTCCCCAAAATGGTTCCTGGTCTGACTGAAAGTACCTGCCCCAGAGCAGGAGCTAAATAAGTCCCTAAAATGTGGCCCCAGTCCATAGTTCCTGCTCTGTGTGAATTCTCCCAAAATGGGGGCACTAGGAACTGAAAAAAGTTCCTACAGTGGGAATAGGCCTTATATAACTAAAAATGCTCCGGTCAGATGGAAGTGTGTTGACAACAAAAGTAAAGATCTGCTTTGTAACTTTTTTTAAATAGATGGCCTTTTTAGTTTTAGATTCTTAAAGTTATTTTTGGCCAAGATACAGTTCAAATGTATTGAAAAAGAGGCCATCTGGTGTAGTAGTGAAGACAGCAGTAATCAAGACCAAGACCTTTTCAAGACCACAGAGACCAAGACTTCTGAGAGCCAAGACCGAGATTTTTATAGGTCAAGACCGAGATGAGACCAAGACCGCTCTCCGTGGAGACCAAATCAAAACCATCTTTGTAATTTTATACAATTATCGCTGTATAAATGATCTTATTTCACAGTGCCTGATGCAAACTGTGTCTGTGACATGTTTCTGCGTTCCTGGTGAAAGTTTAGCAGAGCGTAGTGGCAATGAAATGTGGTCTCGGTGTTTCGGACAAGACCAAATCCAAGACAAGACCGAGTCCAAGCACCCCCGAGACCAAGACAAGACCAAGTACAAATGTGCTCAAGTCTTAAGATAAAGACCAGTCTCGAGTACTACTACACTACTGCCAACACTGTATCTTTGAATGTACTTTTGTCCAACCTCTTTAGCACAAACACATGTAACTGAATACATGCTCAACAGGATTTATTGCCAGACTGTGACGTTTGCAGACAAAATGATAACATCTCTATAGATAGAAGCAGGCAAAAGATTCCTAAGCAGAAAAGCAATGTAATCCTCCTTAGTTTGCTTATTATCTGAATATTTCTTGCAAATAGTATGTTACATTAACAGAGCTCAATTAAAAAATACTGTTACCATTGAAATCTGCTGTGTCGGTCGTCCCTAGAGACAGAAATACATTTGTCAAAACAATGTAAAGCAGTAAACAAATGAGGCGTTGAACAACCTGCTGGGTCACTTCTGGTAAATACATTTGTCACGCTGTAGAGTCACAAAACTTATCAATTAACTCTTTTTTTTTAATCATATTTCATCAGTTATATCTCATTCTGTTAAATAATGACAAGAGGAAAAAATGTAGACATGGTAACTAATAGTAACTAATATCCAGTTCTAGCTGCATCACTTGAAACTCACAAATATGTAGTTATATGTTACTTTACTCTTCTGTTGGTCCAGTCACAATATGGCCACTTCAATCGCCACAACAACAGTATCCAAACTATCAGTAGTCATTATATTGATTAAATTTAGGCTACCTTAAAGCGAACCCTGGATAAAATCACATGTTTATCCTAAAACACTTATAATATCATCACCTATATAAATACAGGACAAATACCTTGGAAGTATTTGTAGTTTTATTAAAACAGTGTTTTTAAGAAATGACATGGAGGCTGCCATTTTGCTGTGGTTATGACATAAAATAGTGTTGTCAGGTAACAGGCAGTAGCAGGTAACTAAGCAACATGAATTCCTGGGTTAAATCTTGTCAGTTTGCGCCGGAGCAAAGCCAAATACAGAACGATTATGTGTAATCTAGTAAAACTGAAGATAATCAAGAGGAAGAGGCAAGAACTGGACACTGTCAGCGGTGTTTTGTGGCAACTGTTCACAGATGAAATTGTGGGAGTAACCATGGAAACACTATTTTATGTCATCAACCAAAATGGCGGCTCCCATTGGCTTGAAAACAACATAAACAATGACAATTTTATAAAAAATAGTAAGCAGTTATAAATTTGTTTGTAATTTATTTTAATAAGCATGACCAGTACTAGTGTTTTAGCCATATTTGTCTTCATATCCAGGGTTCCCTTTAAAGATCTACTAATGTGTGACGTCAGAATCAAAGCAGTCGTTGTCTCTTTGTCCATTCTGTTTGTCTTTTCACTGACTTGACATTGTAAAGTTTGATTATGAGAGAACTTGATATAACTTGTGTGACTCAGTGCTTTATGGTAGCGAATGTCAGCGTTGCATTCCTCAAAGTGACTCATGGACTGCTCGAGTCATTTTGGAAACAGAGTAACCTCACCAGGCGTGTCTTAAGCCATGTTATATATTCAGATATTCCGACTGTGATGCTTTTGCTGTATTGTTACGTATCATTAGGTCTCATTTTCTTGTGATTGTTTTGTGTGTCATCAGGCGAGCACACGTCCTGTTCGGAAACCGGGCGGACAGCGTAAACGGCAGCTTGTTTTTGCCGATCCTGAAGTCCAGATTTCAGACGAGGAAATGAAACTGCAGATTGAGAATCCTCACACAGAAACCCTGAATCTGGTAAAATAATATAAATCACAAAAAACATACATTAAAATGACAGTCATCCTTGTAGTTTGATTTGCACATATTGTATAGATTTAGAAGCAACTATACGTATAGAAAGACTAAAGAGAAATCTTGTTTGTTCCTCTTACTTGTCTGAGAGCTGTCCAAATATACATTTTCAACTACACTTTTGACTGGTATGGCTTGTCGATTGGTTACTCTACTTAAAATTACAAAAGTTCTCATTACTAAAATAATCTTTTTGTGTTGAACCTAAACTGCACACAAAAGATTACAGAATTAAATCATACATTAAAGTATAAAATGTATTTAAAGTAAACTGAATTTATTGATAAAAACGTGGCTTAAACTCCCAAATCTTAGTTTTACTCATTCCAAGCCATCTCAATGATTTTGTCTAACAACAACAAAGCATGCTAATGGTACACTTTCTATTTTTGTAAAAGAAAAGGCTCCGTAATTTAATGTAGAAAAGACAATGCCATTAATAAATGTTAAGGTGGAAGAATGAGACAAAATGAGATTTTGGCATAATCTGTAATAAAGTGTGCAATCCAAAATTGCCCCTAAAATCTTGGTTTAAATATTTTCATTTTTATTCTTTGCTGTCATTGTGGCTCTGCTTTTTGAAAATATAACTTCAAAAGAGAGGGACTTTTCCGGCGTTGACCCATTTTTAGCTTAAGCCGAACAAAAACAGTGAAAAAGAAATCTTATGAACAATTTTGACTCTTGGCCCATTCCTAATAGATGTACGTTTAGAATTAAGGATGCAACAACAACAAAAAACTGTAAATATTAAAAATAAAAATGATTAAAAACATAAGAAACCAGACCAGATCATAAAAATAACATTGTAAGCATTTTTATGTCTGTCTTTTTAATATATCTGTACTAGAATCAAACTTATTTGACGTTACTACATCAGAGGGATTAATAAAAACCAAATGAAGCTCTGACTCTGGCTGGTTTTAAAGCTGTTGTGGGTCAGTTAGATCAAATAACTCACTTGAGGCTGAATCTGCAGAGTTCAATGACTTATTGAGTTTTCTCTCTCCATCAATCTGTAATCAAAGTGCGCTCATCAACAAACTGCTTCCTGATTAAAAATGCTCTTCAGAGTTCCTCACATTGATTATACTCTTCCGTGTTTTAGTTAATTAAGAGTTTGGTTTGGTCAAAGCCACTGGAGCTCAAACAGGATTATTATATTCATGTTTTTCTCTCTTGTTTTTAGTCTGATGTCTTGGTGAACTTGGCTTCTGTGACGAAGTTTGTCAGTCCTGCAGAGCTCTTCAAAAGACCCTGTGGAAGTGAGTTTCACCACTTATAATTAATTTGTTTAATGTTTGCATGCGTTTTAGTGTCTGCATTGAATATGAATACAATGTATTCATAAGACCCTCACAGTATATTTTTTGTAGCAATACAGATTCTCACATTTAGATAAATTATTCTTATCCTTAAGAAAAAATATTTTAAAGCAATAACTCCCCAAAATGTATTTATTTAATTTGTAAATAGTAGCCTATATTACTATTATTAGGAATTAGAGTGAATGTTAATGTTTAAGTTTTACACATTATAGTCTTATGTGGACTTGAAAAAAGACAACTTTTGTTTTTCTAACACCACATAATTAATTGTTCCAGACTTTACAGATGCTAATACTAAAGCCAGTTAGACCCACTTTCATAAACTGCTGCTGTGTGAACACAAACATGGGTACAGGATATTTCCTCTGACTGAACAGGGGCTGAGGGAATGTTGGGACTAGTTCTTGGTACTTTGATGTGGGAAAACGTGTATTGTGGCTAAAGAAAGAAGATTTTCATGAAAACAAGCAAGAGGAGGCCCTCTAGGACACAAAATACTCAAGTTAAGGCAGATGCAAACCTGCTTAGTCCCATTGTTTTTTAGTCCAATAAAAACATCCAAGTCAACAAACAGTGCCTTTGTTCAAGTCTATTTTTTTGGCTAAAAAGTGATGCGGTGTACTTTTAAAATGCAGCTTTGATAGATTAGCAAACTGCTAAATAGTATTAATGTGAGAATACAAGTGTTCTATGAAGAAGTTACATTTCGGCTCAAAAATCAGTCTTATTCCACTAATCCAGGTTAAAGGTTGTATGGAGGATTTTCAAAAATGGTTTGTTGTCAGTCTTGGTCAAAAACAGTTGCATAGATTTGTACCAGCCTTGTACTTATGCTAAACAAAAAAAAAATATATTATATATAAACTGTGGACATGATGAGGCCAGTAAAACTAATAGATAACGAGGTACCTCGTTATCTATTGACCTGATAACCTGTCAAGCAAACCCTGAGTGTTCCTAAGTAACTCATTGGCCCAGTTGCAGTGAAGGGTGTGGCCCTGGGAGGAAACACATGTGCATCATTTGAAAAACAGCAATCAGTTGTTGCGTTTGAAAAATCCTCCATACAACCTTTAATAAGTGCGAAAACTCTGAAATTTAAAATGAGTTCATGTTGTTTGAAGTAACCCAGTGGACTTCTTTGTAATGATTGCCAATAACTTTGTCACAATATTCTGCGATTTATAGAGCCCTAACGCAGATGTATAAGAACAGTATCTGTAACTTCAATAAATATGCCAAAAAAAATTAAAAACAGAGACTAATATTTCTAGTATGTAAAAGAGTAGTAAGATTAATTACAGTTTATTAGTTACAACCCGCCCTTTGATGGTAACTATGACTCCAGTGTGGCTTTTGATATATCACTCTGCCCTAGGTCTAGTCTAGGATACTTTTTGCAGTTCAACTATTCATTAGAAAACTAACCTAGCCTTCAACAAATTTAAGCATTAACTACATTTTTTGTTTCAGACCTGATTCACCCTGACCTGGAGACCTTTTGGAAAACCACCGCTGTGCTGACGTCCATCACCGAGCCTGAAGAACAGATCCCAGACGAGGAGGAGGAAGAAGAGAGGGAGATACTGATGACAGAGAGGAAGAGGAAGCGGTCAACCATGAAGGAGGTGACTTATTTTATCTTCTCTACTGTAAAAACAAAATCAAGTTGTTGTAGACGGTGTAGTTTTCTCTAAATCTACAGTTGCTTTGGTGGTTTTCTCTATTTAGACGCATCTGTTCAGTTCAGTGGGTGTTCAGTGACACAAACAACAGTATTTGTAATGAGTTGCCTTTTTTGAGCTTTTCACCATTGTAACATTCAAACATCACACCAAAAACACAGCTTTTTTTACATTTGTCTGATTAATTCTGTTTGTAAGGATCTACGTTCAAGCAAGTACCACTAGGGCTGTTTGATTATTATGAAAATAGTCAATCAGGATTACTTAGTTCATAATTGATGATGATTTAAATGATTATTTGCTTAGAAAGAGCACTGAGCATTAGCGGCTTTTAAATGCAGAGAGTGAAGAAAAAGATAACCGTTGTAAATTTATTCTACAGTTGTAAACAAACTCAAGAAATATTATAATTGCTTATAAACACACTGAGCTTCAGGAAATATACATGTGTAATGTGTTACAAATTTTTTATAATCGATTACATGAGTAATCATAATTGAAATTGAAGTTCGATAAATTGCACAGCCCAAAGCACCAGCATTCAGACTAAAACTTATAAATGTATAACTGGTGTCTGAACTACACAGATGCAAATGTCAAAAGTTGTTTTATACCAGTGATGGTGGCATTAATTAATTAAATTCACCTAAAAAACAAAAAAAAATTGATATATTGGTATTCATGGGCACATTGTTACACGTTGTTTGGACACAATTATGTTATACTCAACTTAAAGGTGCACTGTGTAACTTTTTGACCAAAAAGAAACTTGAATAAAAGCATGTTTCTGACATTTCTTAATTGCGCTAAAACAATAATAAATATCTATGTTTTTACTTTGAGTGAGTTTGCATAACCACCAATTATAGTTTTTTGGCCTAGAGGAGGGCCTCCTCCTGCATGTATCCATTGCAAAGCAGTTCCTTTAGCTGTATTTTTATTTTCACATCATTGGACAAAATGTATTTATTCTCAGCCTGAATATTCCAAAGAATGGTTTGACTTTCTATTTTTACAGAATTGTATAGCTGACTTTTCACATCCAGAAAGTTACACAATGCACCTTTAATTGTGGTAAAGCATGTCTTTGAATGTTTTGGTTTAATATTATTTATTATATAACTGTGAATATGTCTGCAAAATGTATTACATAATTACTATAATATACTTTTTTTTTTGTAAAATGTTTTCTACGTCTAATTTTTTTATCAACTACATTTACAATAATATATTCAGAATTTGATATTCTACTATTTCTAAAGTATTTGCTTTATGTAATTTAGCTTCCTTTCCATTGCTAAGACTCTGTAAAAGTGTGATTAATAGTCTTTACCTGGTCCCTGATGTTGGTTTTGTGTAGAAACCAGATCAGGTCAGAGAAGACACCATATGCCTGTGTCTGTGGTGATGGAGTGTAGCCGCAGTAATGTTTCTCTATTAGACCCTGGGTTCAGTTCAGTGGTGGGATAAATTAAATAAAGCTTGTTTTGTCTCTCAGATGTCCAGCGACTCAGGACTTCAACCTGTGGACGGATCATGTAAGACTTGAGCGCACCTTTCTCTCAACATCCATCACAAAATAGCAAAACAAAAAACATATTTTCTGGAAATGTAAGGCTTAAAGTGCAAATAACACTTTTCAGTAAAACATAAAGAAGTTGGTTATATTTAAGAAGAACATTTTTTTTTCACCCGTTTTGATAACATGGCCTGCAGATATGACATACAGTAGGTAGAGGTATAACTGTTACCTAGCAACCATATTTTAAGCAAAGGGGAAATACGCATAAATGATCAATTAGTTATAATTAACTAAATAATAATTGTACCTGATAGCACCTGACACTTGATTTGTTGCCTGATTACAGAATTGACAGAAAATGCATCAGTTATGGGTAAATTGTATCTTTGTTTTTGAAGGAATGTTGCTTTTTAATGACACACAAACACGTACGCTCAGCTCCACCCTCTGTTTTACTTTTAATTGTCAATCCTGGGGCACCAAACAAAATCATAATTTGAAAAATGTGAGAACGTAGGCTTTAAAAAGTCTTCATGTTGTGGTGTATCAATTGCACAAGGTTACAATCAGGCACATTGTAGTGTTTTGTAACAATTTTACTTGAAGGTCAAATTCAAAAGGCACATTTCTTAACAGAAACGACAAAAATACTTCAAACTAATATTTTAAAAATAGCTTATTGAATCTTCTGTTGTAAACTTTGTCTAGTTGTTTTTAGGCCCTTTCAACATTGCTGCCCGCTGAAGATATTAGGTCACAGAAAGTGTTATTTTCACTCAGCGTTTCTCAAATATATCATTTATGTTCCTTTTACAATGTCCATCTTGTCTTCACGTATTAGAAGTAACTTATTTCTTCTATTCAGACTTCTAGTGAATTGTACCTTTGTGACATGTTTCGACTGATAACTGCGAGTCATCTTCAGAAGCGTCCAAAACAGGCAAATACATCTCAGTAAAAGTTGTCTGAACAGAAGAAATAAGCTACTGCTGTCATTTATGTTACTTATGTTTATGATTCACTGTGTGTTGAGCAGCTGCGTTGGACGCGGTGCTGGACATGTCTAAAGAGGACAGATCTGTGAGTGACGCCATCACTCCTGCCAGCAGATGGTGAGTCCCAGGACATTTACCACTAACAACCACTAACAACAACAACTGCATTAGTACATACAAAGTAACACATCATGTAACATGTATGTATATTTATAGTTTTGAGCAGCTTTAAGTAAATTTAGCCATTGTTTTTTTCTTGTTTTATAAAATAATAAATAAATAAATTTGAAACTGAGATCTTAAAAGAGCATTGTAAAATTTTGTCACCAACCAAATTTCTTGACAGTAGGGTGAAACTAAGCTTGATTAAAGGAAAAATAAATTTTTGTCCTGAAATAATTTTGTGTAAATACTTTAATTTTTAATTATACATGCAATACATTAGGTATGACAAGATCAGTCTAAAGTTAGGGCTGAGCGATATATCAATATATGTTATATATCAAGTTATTTAATGGGCCAGATATGAATATATCGCATTGTATCGTAAATATAGAGGTAATGTAACCCTGGGTAAAAAGAGCTCATAAAACTGATGAACAGCAGATACAGTATCAAGAAGACCAACTGCATTGTATATTAGTCAATAGTCCAAGTATAAACTTATGTTATGCATAGAATTTTGTTTTATTCAGTTTTACTCAGCAAAAGGCATCACTAAAATTATTTTTATTCAAAGAAAATTTGCATTTTTGCTTTCTGATTAACAGATTAGGCTTGGAAAAAGCATAGAATTTCAGACATGTTATTTCCCAGATATCAAGATATGTATGTATGTAGTATATACTGTATATCAAGATATGAAAAAAATATGTCATATACCCATATCACCCAGCCCCTGGTCACATTGTCATGTGCAGACCATAAACCTCAGTATGTGTTTTGACTTTGACTAGAAAAGACTGAAATGACTGAAACTGATTCTAACATTTACAGAGTTGCCTAATATTCTCATGACATAGGCTTTTAGATAAGCCTTTTTAAGATAAACCTTTATTGTCTCCCATAAGAGAAGTTTGTCTTGGGGACAGGGCAACACTTGCTTTAACACATACATTACACTAACAACACCACATGTAAACATAAAAAAGACCAAAGAACAAAAAGACACAAGTGACTGCAGTCTTCTTAGGCATTTGAATCAAGTTCTACCTTAACTGCACACTCTCTAAGCCTATGATGTGCATTTTTATTGCACATGTATTGTGCTTTTTTATGTATTTGTATTACTAGTAAACCATATTTTTTCATATATTTAGTCCTTGTAGCGCAGAAACATTTGTGGTGTCCTTTGACTGTTGCAGGTCGCCTCAGGAGGAGGTGCAGCCTGTGATGGAGCCGATCGCGGAGGAAAACATCGAGATGCCCGAGGAGCAGAGCGAGCCTCTGAGCAGCGGCACCGCCAGGTCAGAGTCAAAGAGAAACAACACTGAAAGAATCTCACTAAACTGAACTGAATATTTCGTGTACAATTGTGATTAACAGAAGAATATATTCAAGAATGAGTTATATTTATGGCTTGAAGAATGACAAAAATGTGCATGTTGGCTCAACATAACTTATTTAGTAGAAGTCTCCACCTATTCTAACACCTTTTTAGTGGATTTAAGAGTGGGTGGTATTAGCATTTATATTAACTTTTGGGCGCCTTTTTGTTCTTTTGAAATACAATCTGTAATCCTTAAAACATATCCAAACTATTGATACAGAATAGAGCATAGAATTTTCCAAACTTTTCTAAATAATCTCAAATTCAGAACCTGGAATAATTTACATAATCGCTACTTAGTATTTTGGTAGTTAAAGGATTAAACTGACTACCTCAAGTTTAAATTATTGTTATTTTGCTAATATTTTTTACAATGAATCCGTAGTTCCGTAGCAACACTTTTTCATTTTCTCTTCTGCTCCCTAAAGATTATTATTCTAGCATAATGCCAAAGTTTAGTGTTTATAAAATAAGTATTTACTACACATCTTATCTTTTATCTGTGGTATTTAGTAAACATCTGAGTAGACCACAAACATGACACCAGAGCCCGGCTCATGCTGCAGTAGTACTATTATTAGAGTTTAATGGACGTCCTGCTTTCTCTGCTTACTCATGTTTTGTTTTGCAGTTGGATCTGTTCCCACCTGCAGACGTCCGGAGAAGTCACCTTTGACTCTCTACTGCCCCCAAAAGCAAACCGCAGCACTGCAGCTCACACTCTCTGCCGACTGCTGGGTAACAAACAAACCTACATTCTATAATCTTGTTTGGATGTATTAGTCGAAAACAAAAACATAATAATTCTGTGAAACGGCAAAGCTAGCAAAACATCTACATTTTTAGGAATACACTTACTACTTTACTACTAAACCTCTGAAGTCCACCCATTAGTTTTCAAACAAGCCCGTAAACTGGGCAGTGGAAAGAAGGGGGTGAGAGTAGACAGGAGTGTGATTGGCTTGACAGTGTTTGTGATTAGAAACAATCAGGCTAGTCCATGATGAGGTCACATATATATAATCAGTGCAACAATACTCACTACCACCACTTTTAAATATATTTAGTAGCAGCACTTCTTTTAACAGTACCAGGACTCCGCACAGAGCTGACAATGGTCAGAGTGTGTCTCAGTTTAGTCCAACACAACTCTCTGTATCTTAACACACATCTCTTTATCTTTTCACTGGCGGGCTGCTCTGTTTGTCAAGGACATAATCCTCTGTCTCTAATAATCCTGTTTCACAAGACTCACTTCACTCACGCTGTCATTAGTTAGTTTTTAATTAGAGCAGTTGCTGTCAGATCTGTAACATGTAATGCAGTGACTGTTGGCATTGAAATTCTCACAACTTATTTGGTTCTGTGGCCTCTCTATTGGCTAAAAAATTTCACAAAGCCCCCCAATAATATTTCACACTCCATTAAAAATAATATGAAAAATTAAGATGTAAAGAGACGATAATGCCAATGGACTTGTGAATTGAATGTAGGAAATTAACCTAATAAATGCAGCTAAAATTGAAGAAAATAAATTAATCTTTCATGATTGTTTGGTTGTGTGTGTGGACAGCTTTTGGGTTGTCCACACAGTGCTCTTGGGTCTACACCAGATCTATTCAACTATATTTCCAGGCAGATTGTGATTGTCTTGGTTGTGGCTAACTATGCTGTTAACCACGGTGGTGCTGAACCAGAACTAAGCTAAGACATGACTAGGTATAACCAGCCCTGAACAAAGACTAAACCAGGATTAAACCTAAACTAGTACCAGAGCTAAACCAGCAAAGAAGAACAAATATGTTTACAAATGTTTAAAACATGGGTAGAGGGCCGGATTTAATGTTTGAAGGATCTCATTGGCCCCAAGCCTTAAGTTGAATAGCTCTGCTCTTCACTGTAGGAACCACTGCATTAGATGATGATGTTTATTGAGCTTATTTGGTCTTTAACTTGCTTAAAATTAAGAAACATGGCACTTTTTTGTCCTGGCCAACAATAGAAAATGAGAGTACAGCTTGTCCTTTGTGTATATGATAAAAATTACATTAGCCACTTCAGTGAACAGTTTTTGACTAATGTGGCTTAAAGCTTGTCAATGTGTCTAGTTTGCACTAAAATTTTGACTCAGAATAGTAAACAGTGCTATTTAAACATATTATATACAGCTTAGTTGGGGGAAAAAATGTGATTAGTATCATTATTGTTGTAAGTTTTGTCTCTTTCATTGATGTTTTGCTCTTATGATTTGTTTGCTCAGAGCTGCTCTCTGCTGGACGAGTGAAGGCACAGCAGGCCCAGCCCTACCACCCCATCCTCCTCAGTGCATCATAACTCTAAGAAAATACTAATTTTATTACCTAACCTTTTTGATATCATTGTTAACTTATTCATGACATTTTAAGTTTTGAACATTTCTACCATATTTATTATTACTGGTGTTTTGCCGAGAACGTTTTTAAGACTTTTAATCTTGTTGAAACAGTTTTTATCTTGACATGAGCTGTTCTTAGTGCTATTTATTAAATGTTTGTATTGCACCTTGTTTTATACTGAGTTTATAATAAAATGGAATAAAATATTGGCGCACTAACTTGTCATGAATAAGAAACAGATTTGGAAAGAATACTCACAAATTATGGATTAGGAATAGGGTTTGTGTAGTTGCTTGATAAAGTAGCTCTCACTAAGTTTTATATTGTTGAAACTAAAATCAATAATCCCTCAGAGAAAAATAAGATCTTTAATTTATGCTAAAAAAAATTTAGCTTTGCCACAAAAAAAACTAACTGTACACAAAAAAACTACAAAATTCTAAGAAATCCTATCAGCAAATAAAGACTCCTGCATTTAAACAGTTTCTTTTACTGTAATAAACTTTCAAATAAATATATGTTGGTGTTTTCCACAGGATTATACAAAGACTATGGTGGCACAATTTCATTAGTTGCATTTTATACATTTTAATGATGATTACTGCTATCATGTTAACACAACAAATACAGTTAATTCTTGTTAGTGTATAGGTTTGCGTAGGGCTGGGCAATCTGAGAAAAAATGAATTCCAATTTTTTTTCTAATGATTGATTCGATTTTGTTTAACCTTTAAAACAAATGAAAAATGTCATTCATGAACATAAACGAAACAAAAACTTTTCATACATCCCATTAGATTTTTTTGAAACTATACATCAGTATTCTGTCTCAAAGTTTGACTTTTGCTGACAAAATTGTAGTTTTTGATCTTTCAATTCAAAACCCACCACCAAATAATTGACGTTTCATTCGATCTCTTAATTTTTTGATTAATGGAATAGCCCTAGGTTTGTGAAAATACTGCTGTCATATTGTTCAATCAATTTGTTGTTCAGCTTGTTTTTAGTTTAGCATAAGATATTACCCTAGTCTTAATTAGAAACAGACACACTAACAAGATGCTTTAGTAACTGGGCCAATTTATTCAATTGGTGCATGAAGAATAAGGAAAATCTAACTTAGGATGGCTGATTCATAGTTTTTAATGTAACTGTTATTGTGGAGTGCTCTGGGCAAGCTTGCGAACCAGAAAAGACCCAAAAACTACAACTTTGCAACATCAAACGGCCAGACATAGTACAGATCCTGCTTTAGTGGATGGTACTGCCACATAGTCTTAAAAACTCTACAAACACTGGATTGTACCACCTAAATCAGCGCCCACTGTTAGAAAGCTTTGGATGACTTCAGCAGAGCAGTGTTGCCTCTCTCTGACCTCATGCTGAGATTACCACACAATAACAGCAGCGGTCACTTGTTGAAATGGATGAAACGCACTGGGCCCGCTGAGAGGAAGCAGAGGCAGCGGGACGGGGAGCACATGACACCTCTTTGTGACAGGTTTGAGCTGAGGTCAGGGCCCGGGCTGCCGTCACCGACCAGAAATCCTCGTTCACATCAACACAGAGGATAATGGAGCGCTTTAATCTTGCCTGTGGTGTGTTCAGGGTCAACAACCAAAGCTGGCGGGAATGTTTAATTCATTCAATTAGGCCTAAACAACATTAATACAAGTCGGTTAAAAAAAAAAAAAATAATAGTGATAAAAGCTAAACTAAATTAACCCTAACCACAATTATAATGGGAAAACAAAAACAATAAAAATGCATAGGCTAATAAGGATCTAAAACCAACTTTAAACATAAAAATAAGAATGACCAGGCCATTTAGAATAAGTCACAAGAAGCAACAAATAATGGAGGAAAAAATGTGTTCACCATTAACCCAACTAGAGATATCTCCTATATTTCACTTACATTTCACATTTACATTGCTTCTGCTTCCTGCCGACCTGATGGTATGTCTTTCTGCCTATGTAAGTATTTTTTAATGTCAGCCTTTGGAATCTAGCACATAGACCTGACACGATGCCTGCGATCCACAACAACCATCTGTGGCTTGTGTCTGTCCCAATTCCTTGACCCATGATGACATTAAACGGTCACATATTTTTTAACAACAGTGAAGTGTGAACTGCCATAAATCAAGAATATGATCAGCTGTAGTATTCAAGGAATGAGAGGACTGAACATGCACACACAATCACATTGTAAATTGAAACATGTCAGATTATTATTTCACTAAAGTCAGTTAAAACGACAGAGACATGCACTAAACCAGCTTTTCCAGTTTCAATAACAATTTTTATACTTTGGCATTAAAAGGGACGTATTGCGTTTTTTCTATGTATTTCAGAATAAACATTAATATATGTCTATCAGTATCTTGTATTTAGATTTTTGGTAAAACACAGAATTGATGTAAAACATCAAGCCCCACCTCTTCATTGTCAAAAATGTTTTACATGTTTTTACTCACAATCATAATTTTTGCTTAATCGCAACAAAATACAGACAAGTGGGCAGAGAAGTGGTAGGTGAAGACGGGGATTTTCTGAGCACTGGAGCATCAGGACAATACAAGATTACTCAAACATGCATAAAGCAATCGAAATACAACTTTGAGTAAGCTAATGATGAGAGAACACTGCTGTAACGTAGATAAACACTCAGAAAAGTAGATTTTACAAAATAGGTTCCCTTTAATAAAACTTTGAGCTAGCTAATGATGAGAGAAGACAGTTATAACAAGGTTAAAAACTTATAAAAATAGATTTTACACAGTAGGTCTCATTTAGGTGTAAGCACTGAAATAGCATTTTCGTTTTCTTCACAAAACATAAAATTTGTCATAAAGTGCTTTGTAACTATTGTTTTTGTTTGTGACAACTTAACAACTTTATGTGAGTGAAATAGCAAACAAATGAGATGTTTTGGATCATCATCAGCCTATAAGTCTCGTATCCATTATTTCTTCACACTTTATCAGGGAGGCACCCTGTAGGTCTTTTATGTCCACTTAAAGACACAAACTGGTATCATATGACCGATAGAGCAACATTTTATAGATCAGCACCGATATTCAATCTCAGTATCAGATTGGTGCATCCCCAGTTAGAATCATTCAGATTTGACAAAACATTTTTACAAATTTCATGCCAGTTTAGCTTCTTTTTTTTTAAGATTAGAAAGTTACTTCCTAATCCTAAATGATAAACTCACAACCATAACATAAAAATAAATTAGCCTATAAACTGCCAAAAAATAAATAATAAATTTGCCATTCAAATTGCGATTTCAAATAAATAATGGTTTTACTTGCAAACCTATTGGCTACTCTGAATTCCTTATGAATACATGTGTTCAAGTCTTTTCAGAAGCTTCAAGACGAATGATACTCTGTGATTAGTCCCAGATCTTCTCAGTTTCAGGCAGAAGAACAAGCTACTTTACATTATAATCCCAAATAGAACTACAACACAGAGATGCTACAACTATCCAAGAAGAAACATTACTTAGTTTGCTTGTACGAATTTAAATGCATTTCTAAAAGTCGGTTTGAGATCACAATGACACTGTGACTTCAGCATGTCCCGGTCAGAGAGACATCTTAGTCCATCAGCGCTCTCTCTGACAGTCTAATAAAGTTCGCATCTGTGCGCCACATAACGCACACGGACACAGACTGCTTATAAAGGCTGAGAGGGCAGTGTCCAAACCAATTTCACACACAACAACTCACACTTCGCACAGGCCTTTGGGTCCTCGGAGCCGTGAATCATCTGCTTCCAACGACGCACCAAACAGCTCGCCCACCATCTGAGTAACAAACAAACAACGCCATCGGTCAACGGGAGCAAGCTAAGGTGGGGAATTATTTATTAAGTGGAATTTTTGTTGAGTTTAGCTTGGTAACTTTATTCAATGTTTTCAAGATTTATAAGTTTTATTGTCATTATCAGAGAACAAATTCAAAAAATACTTTTTTCATAGCCAATGCTGACATCAATCTTTAAAACTTCAGAAAAAACAATGCTAAAAAGCTTTGCCAATTTATAACATCTGTGCAAGGAACGTCAGTTGGCTTGTTTATATACAAAATAGTAACTTTTGTGTTTATGAGCATTTCCTGTTAGCGCGAGCATTGAGATACAAACACGTTACTTTAACACTTGGTCTTTTGATGAAGTATTCTCCTGATTTATTTAGTCGTAAACATGTTTTCTGAGACATATCCTCCATAACTCACTGTTCATTGTTCACTGATTTTCTGATTATTTATTCATTTTAACTTGATGTAGTGAAAACTCCATAGAAATGAACTGAACAGGAAATGCTCATAAGTACCGAAGTTAGCTATTTTGACTCATTATAAACAGGCAAAGTGCTCTTTTCAGAAAACTATGTTCAAATTAAGCTTTATGTGTGTTCTTCAGGCAGCAGGCTGGCCAAAGCATAATATCAGCATCAATAGAGAATTAAGGGCAATAGTTAATTAAGGTTGTTAGTTATTAATTGGTCAATGATATCCTAGTCAACAAATGTTGTAATTAATCAATTTTTTTTTTCTTCTTCATAAATGAGGGATTTACATGAATCAAATGCAGAAAGGAAAATATTTGTAATGGTAATGTTTTTCTGAGTTTTGCCATATTCTCTTTTATTAACGAATTAATTGGCAGGTGGTTATCTCAGTAAAATAATAAGCTTTGACAAAAATGCATACAATAGACAACTTACATGGAATAAAAATAGACTATAACTAAATATTTTATAGACAACATGTCTACTAAATGCATAGCAAGGATATTTAAGATTAAACAAGATCTTTCTTTATTTTTACCTGGTTAAGAGCTATAAATTATGCAAATCAGATTCATTTGTGTTGATACTTATGCTGTTGCTCAATGTTAGTGTAAACACAAACCTGTCTAATCTTGTTTAAAAGTTAAAGGTGAAGTAGCTGATTTTCAAACAACACAAATTTGGTTTTAAATCTGACAACTTTCTCTCACACTGTATATCCTTCAGCACGTTTGATGTCAACATATATTTTGTAGGCAGCAAGGTGAGACTGACAGCACAGCCAATAAGAGCACAACTCTGATTAGAACTACAAAACTGTATTATTCAACTCAGACAATACTAGGTGGTCTAATTTTTCCACAAATGGCTGCATTTATTATATACTTTTTAGTGGAAAACACAAAGTTTACAAATTTACTGTAAACAAGTTAGTTACCACAAGATTTTGTGCATTGACAATTTCTCTCCACTTCTCTATATTTACATTTTTCTGTGTTACCTTGCAGTTTGACAAGCTGGCGGCCGACGAGCTCAAACATTCAGAGAAGTTAGAGGAGGGGCGCAGGCATAAAAGACGGAATGGCACCAAGGAGCCCATAGTGAGAGTGGAACTGGAGTGGGACATCCCGATGGCAGTGACTCTTCCCATCGAAATGCAGCTCGATCCGGCGCAGCAGGCTTTCCCCTTTCTGGAAACCACTCTGGCAGATCTGGGAATTCAAGAGTAAGTTTTGTTTGTTGATATAAAATGCTTTTTTAGAAGTAATGTTCTTTTCATCTGCTGACAGGTCAGAGGTGAAGGAAAGAGTGGTTTGGGTTGACACCACAAAGACACAAGTGAAGAATAAAGCTGGAAAACTCAAGGAGAAAGAGACAACTATTTTGGAGGTATAAAAAAAAGTGTCTTATTTTTAGGTGCTTGTCACAATAGATATGCTTGAATAACATAAAATTGTTCAAGTACAAGTGTTTAAATACTCACTGGGAGAAGACAGGCATTTTACTGTAAGCTGCTGGGTCACATCTCCACAGATCTGACTTGTAACTTGACCAGGCGGTGCCATATGCTTGTCTCCATGAAGATATGAGTAGCTTAAACAAAGCATCAGTTACAGCAAATGACACAAACAGGTGTCCATTGATACACTTTGTGCATTTTAAGTCTGCATGTGTGAGATTTTAATGCTTTATCTTGTTACTGGACACCTGAAATTTACTTAAGGGGGATTAACTAGTATGTACAATCATGTTTGTACTTCGATCCCTCCGTAAAGATAAAAAAAATATATAGTTTAACATTTCCTTTTAGATGATTTAAGTTTGAAGAGCATCTGCCTGACTGAAGTGATCAAACATGTTTTGTAGGTCCGAGTGAAAGCGCAAAAGCCCGGAGACAAGACGCTGCAGGAGGTCTTGTACAGCACCGAGGCCCACACAGACCGCTCATTCTGCCGAACAGGAATGGATATTGTGCCTTGGAAACAGCACTACACAGGTACAAGTTAGTTCCAACACTAGATTTCTTCATAGGAGGCCGGTGTGACAAAAAATAAAAGTGTTCCTCATTGTTAAGGAGGTGTTTGTTATTGTTTCTTGTGTCTTTGCCAGGAGAAAATGAACTCGCGCCAGTGCAGATGACTAGAGCGCTGAATATGGAAAACCGACACTCCAGTGGTACCAAGGCACAACGGGACATCTGAAGAGCAGCAAGTCACCAACTGCTAAAGTGACTCACAACATGAGATGACAACACAGGGCTTTTTATAATGCCCTGCAGAATTATAGGAACAGACTGTTGACTGAGAAGGTTTTGTATGTTTTATGCATTATGTGGCTCTATAATGTACATTGTTACTATACAATAGAAACGCTCTGAAAGAGATTAACAAATGTATTATCAAGAGATTCAATTCATATCTGTTCTGAACTACAAGTCTGTCCACATAGATTTAAAAACAGAACAAAAGCAAGCTTTGGATTTTTAGACACAAAAAGGCCAATTAAAAAGCCTATTTGTAGCAGGAGGTGGGGTAAAGCAAACTCTAAAATAAGAAAACATCAACCCAAACAGGTAACAAATAAATACAAAAGAGTCAGAAAAGTTCATAACAAAGACAGAACAATGGTTGAATGCTATATTTAGTTTGCTGGATTTAGTTCAGTCCCACTGATGTAAAAAAGATGAATGTGAAAGGCTAAGAGGAGATGGCTGCGCTGAGCTTGGCCTGCTGCTCTCCAGGCAGTGCAGTCACGGCTGTGTGGAAGTCTGCAGAGTGCTGCTGGGCCAGTGTCTCAGGAGCTGGGCCACTGTGTCCTGAATCTCTGTTGGACAGACAATAGTAGAGACTGAAGGAAACGTACATTTGAAGCTAGCTGTCAAAGTAGCCAATAGTTAGTCAAAAATAACCTCTAACTATGGAGATTGTAAGTTTACCTTGATCAACCTTTTTCTGGTCAAGGACATAGCTTGAAGCTGCTACAATGGGTTTCATCTGCTGCACAATCTAAAAAAATAAAGAAGTCATAATAAGTCTCAATGTATTGTTATTGTGTTTCTTTGCTTTGCTCAAATAGTATCCCATAATAGAATGTTTCATTAAATTGCTAAGAAACATTATTTTCGCTGATTGAAAAGTTTTTTTTTTCTTAGTATTTGCATTAAATAAGCAATATGTTACGGGCTCTGCCCTGTTTGTGTGCTTACCAAAGCAGGGTTTTGTTTGTAAAGCATTGTCAGGCAGCTGTAAACAGTCTTGTTTTCCTCCATGTCTTCTTTAAGTGGAAGTCGAGCCACCAAAGCAGGAAAAACCTTGTGCACAGATCAAAGTAAAGCTGGTTTAGAGACAACTGCACAGCTCATGTCAACAAAACAATTACCTGCTCCAGTGGGACTGCGCCTGCATTGCCCTTGATCATCCTGCAGAGGGCTCCACACAGGTTGTCTCTCACTCTGAGGTCAGTCTCATTGCCCAGCATTTTAGAGAAAAAGACAGCATCATTGGGTAATCCCTGAACACTTGTTAAGGAACAGTTTTTGTATGGCAACAAATTCTTTTTGCAGTAACATGTTTGAGTTTGGTGGAAGGATACGATGCTACAATCGGCCCAGCCGCCTCAGCCAAACAACCCAAGGCATAGACACTGTTGTTACGCACTTCATCATCAGAGTCCTTCACTCCAGCCACAAGAACAGGGAGCAGCCTGTTGGACAAGCGACCCGCAAGTCCTCGACCTCCCGGCGCCTTTACCAGAGCCGAAAGTAACTCTCCAATAGTGCCCACTGAGAAGGACCGCTCCGCCACAGGACATGAAGATTTCTGCCAAAATAAAAATCATATGTATAGAAATGTTGAACAATACAAACAGTTGCTTGGGTCTGTCTATTATGCAGTGTAACATTTTATATTTTACTTCAGACATTATGAATCTGGGGTAAATCTGATCAACTTACAGCTTTGCTCATGATCAGAGGCAGCAGGTCATTGAGGAAAGGAGCAAAAGCATCTGCAGGGACAGCAGCTGCCACCAGGGGGATTCCTTCTCCGGCGTACTCCTGCAGCATGGCATCATACTCCGCCTGGAGACAACTTGAGCGTGAGTTACAGATTTTATTCATTCATACTGTCATTTTCAGGTCACAAACCTGTTGATCTTCATCATCTACATCATCACAACCACAGTCCTGACAAGTCGTCTACACAGACAAAAGGAAAACATTAATGATTGACTTGTTGCATTTTGTCTTCACCTGAAATACGGTGCTACCTTTTTCTTTAGCACGTCGTTAATTGTGTTGCAAATTTCTTTGAGTCGTGTGGGGTTTCTGAAAACCTCCTCTTTGCAGGATTTTATAACGTGGTTGATAGTGTCGAGGACTCCCATCACTACTTGGCGCTCTTCGTCAGTCTTTACCGCCTTTAGAAGGCAGGGCATCACCAACTCTAACAACTTCTGTACAGCTGAAGAAAACACACGACTCTTAAACAAGCTTAAAGCAGAAGTTATTTAAATAGATATGTCTGCATTGCACAAACTCAGTTAACATCACATTAACAGTAAAAAAGCCCACCCTGGTGGTTGACATCAGTGGGATTTTGTTTCCACACTTTATGCTGAGCATTGCAAAACTGGCCCATAGCTCCCATTGCTGCCTTGCGAACATCCTCATGAGCAAACTGCAAGAAAATACAATATTAAACTTGTAGGCTAAAACTTTATGTTCTGAATCATTCAAGTCACAGTCACAGGTAACATTGGGCTGATTTATGAAATCCAAACAGATCCAAAATGATCTAAAATATACAAACTGTAAACAACACATTACACAAAGCTGGAACTCACATCTTTCATCTCATACACCTGCTGAAAACAGGACTCCAGAAAAGGCTGGAAGGCTTCACTAAAGATAAATGCACAAGATGAAATATTAAGTGAGACACAAGTACAATATTATGAAGCGTACATACAGTATGTTTATAACAAGACGTACCCAGTGTTAAAAGCAATTTCTCCAAGTGAGTCACAGGCATCTTCCTTCTCATCGATGTAGGCGTTTTCAACTGTGAATCTGAAAATTCAGACAACTCTTTACCTTCCTTGTATTTCAGGGCATTGTTGTTTGTTTGGATTTACCTTGAGGCCTCTTGGACTTCAGGCTCAGTGTCATCTTCCAGGAAGTCACTAAGATCTTTCTCACCAACCTCTCCTTCTTCATCATCATCATCCTCATCGTCCAGAAGCACAAATGTTTTGTCTTCTTCAACATGTGCCTTAAAAATACATGCAAAATCCAGTATTAGTCTGTCATGCAGACTTGAAAAAAAGGAGTTGTTAAATTCATACCGTAATTCCCTCGTTTGACTTGAGAGCGAGCAACATGACATTTGTGATGACTTCAAGATGAGGGGTCAGACTCTCAGGGCTGATGGTGGACACAGCAGAGTATAAACTGTACCTGGAAAACCAAACAGCAGATTGGTTGTAGATTAAACAATTTATTTTAGGTTAATGTGTTATTTTAAAATATGAAATCAAAAGAGGAGTGTTCTATGACTCTACGAGAACAAACATAAGAGGAAACAAGCTAGTAAAATAACAAAATAATTACAGTCCTTTTTTTTTAGCCATTGCGATTATTTTTCAATGGTTAAAATAAGACCAGCTCAAGAGTCATACTGATATCACACATGGGGACATAGCAGACCAAGGTCAGAGAAAAGCATCTCAAGTATAAACCCAAAAAAAAAAGAACAACAACAACAAATTAATTTGTTTTATACGGAGTTTAAGTCACTTGTATAAATCACTAAATAGTATTTTCAGGAAAGCCTGTGAAATGCCATACGTGCAGCGCCTGAGATCAGGATCGTCGATGTTAGCGAGGTTGAGACCCAGTTGAACACACTCAGCAGCGAGAGGACTGAAGACGTCTTTGCCAACAGTGCGGACCAACACAGACAGTGTGTCTACAACAGGAAAACAGCTAAATCAGTTCAGAAATATCAAAATGTCTGTTGCACACGTAGTACTAAAACTGTCAATATATACTCAGGAAGTATCAACAGTTACCATGGAAACAATGGCAAATCTGCCTTGTTTCTTGTCAGCTTTGTAGAACCTCCATAGGAAAACATTAGCAAAAACAATATAAAAAGTAAATAATCCAGATGTGGAACATCCTGATAAACTGCTGGGCCATTATTAATAAGTTTATCTATCTTTAGTGTCAAAATATGCTGCAATAAATGTTATTTTTAGCATTCAGCAAATTAAAATCCCTACTGGTTTAACATTAGACCAACTGAACATACTACTGTTGTGTGATGTCACCTTCACAAGCGTTCTATCTACGAGTATTTTCTTACCCAAAGACTGAGTTTGCAGAGACCTCATTTCGTCTGAGGTGGTTGTGAGAAAACCCTTCAAACTTTCAATAATTGGAGGGAAGTAAGGAACTAAGAGCTCTTTAGCAGCATTTGCTGAAAAAGAGGATTCAAAAAGACATTTCATTGCTGAGTAATGGTACATTGTCAATGCACAACTGCATTCTGATTGTTTTACCTATGGCTCCAATAGCAGACACAGCAAGCTCCTTAATCCTGATGTTTTCTGCATTGTTGAGAGTGGACAACATGGTTTCCATCACAGTGGGAAGGTAAGGCTCAATACCGGCACCTGAAAAAACACCAACTGGATAATAACTATGGTGCTTTTTTGTTTTGTTTCACTTTAACGTTTATCTGTCGTTAGCTTACCAAGATTTTCCATGAAGTTTTCCAGGGCATAAAAGGCTTTTGTGACATGAACTATTTTGGCTTGATTCAAACTCAGTGATGACAGGTATCTCAGGAGCAAAGGCATCAGCTCGTCACAATATTTACTGATGTCCGGCTTTTTATGTGAACAGGAATTTGTATCATTATTAGTATTAGTGAAGAATTCAAGATCAACAATTTAAAGACATTGATTTTGCTTAATTACCTGCAAATGCTCAGAGAACTGTCCTAGAGCAAAGAGGGCAGCACTGCGCACCACCTGGTTACTATCAGAAAGATTCCGACACACGGTTTGAAGGACTGATGACAGCATTCTGGCAACAAACCACAGAAAATAAATCCATATACAGTCTCGCAAACGTCAAAACATGGCAGAAAACTAATAGATTTAAACACGGGTTTACTTGGTGCGTATATAGTCGGCACAACCCTCTGCCAAAACAGCTAAGCACATGAGGCCTCCCTTCCTCTGATAGGGGTTTTCATTTGACAGGGCTGCCTGGGTGAGGGGCATCTTATGCACAAACAAACACATATTGAACCATTAGCAGTGCGCATGATGAACTTAGTTGACTAATTTATTACAAAAAGTTTTGTGATGCAAACTTACCAGTTGCTGAAAAAGTTTCTCTGGAGGCATGTGAAGTGCCATCGTGTCAATAATCTGTAAATAAAAGAACACATTACTATTTTTATGAAATAAAATTAGCATGTGCATTTTATTTTATTTAACGGGACGCTCTTGAACAGGTTATGTGGCTGAGACAAGAACAATACTGTCATTGACTAGTTTATTACCTGAGCAGCAACATGCTTGGGACTGTCTTCATCTTCACCATCACAATCCTTATCCTCGTCATCCTCAGGGTCCTGTTCACCAGGAGGTGGCGCTGCAGTGAGCACAGGAAAAATGGACTGCAGAATCGGATTCAAGAGTTTCTGTTTTATCACAACCTACAAAACAAATTATTGTTAGCTTTAGTTTGTGTGACTTCTGCATGTTAGCAATATACCTAAAATAACTTTTTAAAAAACAAGAACTTGAGAAGTTCGATTAATCAAAAGAAAAATCTCCCAACCAATTGATTACCAAAATAATTTGTTAGTTAGTTGCAGCCATACAAGACTCAAATCACAACAACAGATTTATCCGCATAACCTGGTATTTGGCCCATTGCAGTGTCTGTTTTCAAACCAAAGAAAATAAAACACTGTGTAACTTACTTTGCTCTTTAACTTTATGAGGAAGGTGAGACAGGACAGGGCCTTGACACGCAGGGAAGCATTTAGAGTGGTGTCAGTGCCCACCTGTCAAAAGAGACAGATCAGTGTCATGATCAACACACACACACACTGCATATTTAAGCAGGTAACAGAGAATACATTGCACCTCCAGGCAGAAGCTGACAATAGCTGAGATATGTGGCACTATTATGGAAACTTCGCTCTCCATCAGTTCATTGAAAACCTCCATGGCCTCACTGGCTTGGTCCTAAAACATACAGTGAATTATAGATTTTGGGATAATTTGATAAAAGTATCAAAGATGCTCATCATTTACCTGATTTGACTTGATGAGTGGTTTAAAAGCTGTGATCAGACTCGGAATCATGGAGCGCATTTGTGTCTGGGGGCAGAATATAGTAAATGTTCTAATCACGAAAAAGCAGTGTGTCATAAAGTTTGTGTGACCCTCACCAGCTCCTCTGAGCCGATGTACGGGGTAGAGCGGTGACGGTGCAGATGCAGTAAAACAGAGCTGTGGGGTTGTTGAGGTCCTGCAGCACAGAAGACAACAGCTGCAGCAGCTGACGATAGTGAGGCTTGAATGGCTCAGGATTTGACTCCACAACTTTAGCCAGCAATAGAAGGCCCACCTGCAAAGACAACAAATCAAAAATTATATTTACATCTTTGTTAGAAAAATATTAACCATTGTGGCACTGATGACACACTTGTCTGTCGTGAGCATTTCCGCTCTTTGTAGCCTGATTTAAGAGCTGGAGCAGAGCAGGCCAGCGGTCGGGGGTTTCATGCTTTACCATCAAAGCACAGAGCTGAGAGAGAGAGTGCTGCACAGAGTGTCTGAAACGCACATTTTAATGCAATACATTTACTACTATGCTACTATAATAATAACATTCAAACAAAGTATAGTCAGAAACTCACTCTGTTTCTTGCATAAATGCTTGCAAAACCACCGCCTTCAAGCTGGATGGAGAAAACAAATAGAATAAGTTAAGAAATTATTTTAAGCTATGAAAACTAGCAAGTTGACATCTAACCTCTCTCTGTCATTTGGACTTATCTTCTTCCAGTGTTTTTTCACTCTTAATCTCAGCATCACAGTAGCAGTCTGACGAATCTAGAGATGACAAAACATGTTAGATTATTTAACACACGTAAATCTTTGATTTATTGACATGGCTCAGACAAAACCTGTGAACTCTGAGATCCACTGATGACAGCACACAGGGCCGGGATGATAGCGGGGTCTTTGAACGCTTGTTTGAGCTGAATAGTTGCCTGAATGATTACACAGATATGTCAGCCGGAAACACAATACATTATAAACTGTTAATTTCATGTTTTTATGAAAGTCTGACGTCTTGAACATTAAAAAACACAGTCGGGTTTAAAACAATTCAAATAATGCACTTAATGAATGTGACCGTTGACAGGTGAGAAATTGTTGCCATGGCGATTAACAATTTGCTTTTGAATGTGAAAAGTCCTCAAAATGTACCATTATTTTACAGGAAGCTAAACCCAATAAATTACTGTTACTGGATTTAACATGTTTGTGCCTGGTTTGCATCGTGACACTGCTCATGCTAACCTGTCAAACAAAAATAAAATATCCAGTTACCTGCTGAATAACCGCATTGTCAGGCTCTGTCAACTGAGAGAGCAGCTTCTCAAGTTCTTGTGTCATCTTCGGCGCGGTTACGTTCCTTCTTTTTCACCAAAAGTCTCCGAAAAGCAGCAGTTTTTTGACAGTTTGTTTGTGGCAAGTTAAGTCCAAAATGTCAATCAGCAGAGCAACAGCAGCGGCGCCAGCTCTGTGCGATCTCTGTGGACCGATCACCGCTTGTGACCGTTGGATTTGTGTTTACTTTTGAAGAGTTCCAGAGATTCGGCTCGGTTCGGCGTGGTCCGTTACAGCACGCGGACAGAACCGGCCAGAGGTCCACGTGAGTTCAGTTAAAGGGACACACACATTTCACTAGCGCACATAAAAACACACAGCGCCTTCAGCTGGACGGGGGGCGGACTCGTCAGTTTTCCTGTTTATTATAACATTTTGAGGACTTTTTCCCATTCAAAACAGCACAGGATTTTAAATACTTTTTTTTTTTTTTTTTTTTTTTTGCTTTATTATTATTATTATTATTATTATTATTTTTTTTTTTTTTTTTTTTTTTTTTTTAATTTTTTTTTTTTTTTTTTTTTTTTTTTTTAGGAAGAAAATTAAACTAATGTAACCCCAAAACATAACGTTAACTGAACTGGAATAAGCTGCTACTGTATGAATAAATATAACTTAATTATTGAGTTGGACATGTACAAAAGAGAGAATCAAGAAAAAAAAAAAGTGCTACAAAAGAAACTAACAACAGAAACACCAAGGATTCTTACACATTTCTCACTGACAGGCTGGCTATACATTTAAAGACTATTGAAGTCCATTTAACGTTTTACTTAGCAGTAGGGTTGCCGAAAGAATTGAAAATCAGACACTAATCAATAGTGAAATTAGTCAAGAAACTAGATAATTGAGTAAGTAAAAAATGAATACAATTTAGCCTTCCCTGAACTATTTTAGAATGGACAACAGAATAGGCCTATACGAGAACTATAAGAACAACAAGATTAGTGTTGCAGAAAGAAAGTACTACGCCTAATAAATTTTGTCCGAAATCAGTATCAGAAAAGTCAATATTTTCTAAAACCTTGACCAAAAGAACATGTTTAAATTCATAGTGGTATCAAAATTGGCATCGAGAATACAATTATTTTCTTGGTATTGAAATTCAGTTTTAAATTTTTCATATTGTGACAACACTAACCTACTTGGCAGTTGGCAGAGCTAAACTGGGCCTATAATAGGACAAAGGTTTCTATCACCAACCATGAAAAGGCCAACACGGTGATATACTAGCTAGCCTTAGGATTAATAAATAATAAAGGGCTTTTATCGACAATACATTGCTAAAATGACACCATGTAACTATCTGGAGGCAGAGAATCACTTGTATAATCTTAGTGAAAAGAGACACAAAGCAATAGCTATACTTTGGAGCATTTTTAAATTGTGTGCCTTACAATTAATTAATAATACATTTTAGAACAAAAACATCCAATTAAAAATACGCTTTTATTCAAACCTTTTTTTGGTTTAAAAGCTACACCACCATGGGCCTTTAATTTAAAATATTAACTTACTTACTTGCAGTAGGGAATGTGGAAAGAGAAATAAAAGTTACAGGACTGAAAATGTATTATGCAAGTGTAAACAGTATTACCAAAAGTATTTATCAAATAGAAGAAATAAACATTTTAACACAGTTTTAGTAGAATTTTAGATTGTTGTTGTTGTTTTTTGTGATTGGACAAATTAAATTTTGCTCTATGTTTCCTTTAATTTAAATGTTCATAAGAAAACTGTGGGCATATGTCCTACTGCAGAACATTCTAGGCATAGCAATAGTAAAGTAAAAACAGACCCCCAACCAGAAAAGTGAGTGCACCTTTAAGTTATTCGAAACCACAATCCACATATCGTCTGAGTGATGCAGTACTGTCATGTACAGGCTTCTTTATCAGCACAGAAATAGCCAGATAGAACAAAAAAACAGTTATTACTCAAACTTAAATGTATCTAATTACAGTTATACAATTACAATATAGTGCTAGAAGTAAGACTTGATGGTAAAACTAATAATAATCTTTAAAAAAAAGTTTGAATTTCCCCAAAGACTACTGTACTATGAGTATTTTTAATTGATTACTTTGATTACAAAGAATTGTGGATAAAACTGTGCAGACTTTTTGAACGTTGGATAAACAAGCCTGAGTCGTTGTTTGCGTCAGAAACCCCTTTCAGGAATGTTCCAGTTCATATGGAAATGCTGCAGTCTGCGGAGGCTTGGACAAACCCGCCCTGTCCGCTCTGTGATCAGTAGAGATGCTAATTCACCCGTTAGGCTTGGCATTTCACTGCTTTACTGACTCATTATCACTTCAATGTACATAAGGAGGTGGAACACAAACAACATGTCACAGGCTTAATGTGACTCATGATTGTGAATAGAACCACTACAATCCAAGATCACAGTTTGCGACAACATGTTCTGCCTCCAAATGAACTCTTGTAGCCTGAAGTTATAAAGTAAATATGTGGTGCTTGATAATAAAGTTGTTACAAAATTACAATTTCAAGCTTGTTTCTGGAAGTAAAGAATAAACTCAGCATAAAATTTTAGATAGATTGGCATTTTCAAGACTTAATAATACATAATAACACTTAACAATTGCACTTTTGATTTAACTCCCTTGCGTTATATTATCCTTATGAAAGACAATGTTTTGTTTTTATACTGATATTTCCTCAAATGAATACAAGCTAGCGTTGAGTACTATTTTATTTATTTTTTTCATAGCTTTAATAAGCCATTGTTTTTTGCAGGACTTTTTAAAATAAAAAAAATGTCATTGGTTTATACTGCATTTTTGATCAATTTAGCTCCCTGATAATGGCATTATTGTGTGGTTGTGTGATTCACAATATACGTAGAAGTCGATTATAAAAATATTATGCAATTATTAATTATTAATCTATAAAGTTAACGCGTCATATGTAAAATAATACAGCTTCTTCTCTACATTCACAATAATAAAACGGAAATGTATGCAATAATATTCAAAGCATTTCAATGTCTCTGGATATTGGCAGCACAACTTTTTTTTTACTTATTATTTTAAAGATGCACTGTGTAACTTTTAGAGAGTTTTTGTCAATTACATGTTTTTGATGCACTAAATAAATAATAAAATGCTGTTTCTTGATTTTAAATTTACTTATATGAACACAAATGGACCATTAATTTGCCTGGAAAAGCCTCCTCCTGTTTGTTTCCATGGAAAAGACGTGCCTTTAGTTATAAAATGTTTTAACATTATGGCATAACACACAATCATCACTATTATTGATGTTCCAAAGAATGATTTTAATCTTCTATTTGTACTGAAATGTCTAGTTGAATTTTCACCTATAAAAAGCTACAGTAAGCCTAAGCTAGAACCTATAGTGATAGCTATGAAAATAAGCATTTTGTATTATCTGTAAAAGTTAAATTTATTCCTGCCATTTCTCCCAAAAAGCAAACGTTTTTAAAGAATTGTTACTATTTTGAAAAACAATGTTCTTGTCCAGTCAGGTGGGCGCGTGCAGAGAGGTGGGTGGTGCTTTGGAGTCTTTGGGTGGAGTTTGTTTCAAGGTGCTTCAGGTGCCACAGGAGATTGGTCCGTGTAAAACAACCACACCCACACACGTATTATAAACAGCCTATAGAAAACTGCTCCCAAAGTTTGAACAAAGCTTTTCGGGGTGAATCTACGCAGGTCAGGGTCATTTTTATCCATGTGAAGCATATTTTAAGATCACTTTTACCTTTTTGTACCTTCTACGCACAGGCCTGCGGAATGGCGGACTGGAAGACTCATTACAATTACAACAACTACAACCATCTTACCATGCTTACGCCTACGGCTTCATGTACCAGAACGGACCAGAGCAAAACAACATGCACCTGTCTGCGTGGACCGAGCCCGGGCTCACAGATGCGGGTAATTACACCTCAGCTCAGGGGTACTACCCTCCCGCTGCTCCGGAGCCCCAGAGCCCCGCGTCTCCACCAAAGAGCCCGGAGCCGCACGCATACAGCGGCCACGGCCAATACCAAGGCCCCGGGATGGTTTGCATTGGAGAGAGTGAAACCAGCAGACTTCTGTTAACGGGACAAACTCGCGAACATGAGGCCAGACGGACTGGAAGTGACTCTGCCAGCGACTCGGATCCGCAAACTCCTCCAGGTACCATTTCGTGCCAAAACATGTGCGCTAACAATACCTCACACATCATCAACAGTACCGCGGTACAAAACTGCCCAATGAAATACGATCCTGCCAAAAACGAACACAGCATTGATTTGAATGTTACTTACATCTTTTCTCAAGCGTTCCAAATTCTTTAAGTTCTCTTCCAAAATTGCCAGTGCGGTCCAACTCTGATCCATTATGATTTATTTGGATAATTTTACTGTCCCGCCAAAAGCCACATCGTTTTTATCTTCGAAAATGGCGACCTCTCGCGACAACACATGAGAATTGCACCCACAGAAACTTTTACTGAAACATTTCTTGACTGAATAAATGCATTCATTTGTTTTTTTGTGCAACATTAATTTTATAACTTTTTCCTCAAAGAACACCATCTATTTGCATTGAAACTTGACCTGTATTAAATGCCTGACAAAATATCCCTTTTCATCTCTTTCAGACTCCTGGAGCTCTGGCAGCAGTGGTGAAGGCTGTCTCCCTCAGGCTGACCCTACTACATGGGCTCAAAAGGCCAACCTCGACGATGAGACCAGCAGCAGAAGCCCCGACTCTACTGAAGACCTTAAAGACGAGTCCCAATCCTACAGCATTCTCTGCAATGAAGGGACAAATGATAAGACAAACGCCTCTGCACCTTTACCTGCCCAAAGATCCAAAGCACTAACAAAGGGAAAGTCCGCGCCTCTTTCTCTGAGGTCAGATGAATGCTCTGGCCCAGCGCTTTAATGTGCAAAGATACCTGACTCCAGCAGAAATGAAAAACTTGGCAGAGCTACAGGACTAACCTACAAACAGGTAAGCCTCGTTTAACGTGAGTTGAAAATGTCTTGTGATTTTCATCATGTAAATTAATGTTGCTTGTATCAACTCTTTGTGCAGGTCAAGACGTGGTTTCAGAATAGAAGAATGAAACTGAGAAGACATCAGAAGGACAACACCTGGGCATCAGAGCGATACACTATCAAGGACAAGACTGGACCTGGGGCAGTTTTCACTAACCGCCCCTCACACATGCAAACTGTAAGTACCATCTATGGTTCATTAATCTGACATTGTCTGGGCCCAGGTGTTCTGTTTACTATAGGCAGAATCAGTGGCTGTGACAGAGATTAACACATCCATAATGGAGGCCTTATCAAAGTCTGGTTGTGGCCTTAAAGGCGAGATGTGACAATTTCTCTAAGTATTCACCGTCCAGTAAAGTTCGGTTAGCAAAACTCAATAACGCTTTGGTAAAAAATTGTCGTGGCTTTTAAAGGGAACGCCTAATGTAGAATCCACTTTTTCTAACCATGTTATAACAGTGGTCTCTCACCATTCATTTACTATAATCTTGTAATCCCGTGTTATGCAGCTGACGCTCATGTGTCTCTGATCCAACAAAAAAAGTGAACTCAAAAATCTTGTGTAACAACTTTCCAAAAAAAATGCATCTAAGGGAATGTTATGATTTTTCTTTTATATTTAGATCAAGCTATGGCATAATGGATCAATAATTCACATTTGGCTCATTGAAAACACAGAAATTACTGCGTAGAAATAAAAACAGGTCCATTGACTTCTTGTTCAAAACTGTAGAACTGATAAGCCCCACCTCTTTCTGTAATATTTAAATTTAGCCACAGATTTAAAAATGACTTTTTGTTGTTGAAAAGTGTCTACGTGAAATTTTGAACCTTACATGTTTTACTCGCAATCCTAATTTTAGAGTAATCACAATCGATACAGACAAGTGGGTGGGGATAGGTGGTAGGTGAAGACAGAGATTTTCTGAGCACTTGATCATCAGCTGCAGGACAATACAAACTCAAACATGCATGAATCAATCCAAATGCAACGTTGATTATTCTAATGACGAGAAAACACTGTTGTAACATGGCTAAAAACTCAGAAAAGTAGTCTTTACGTTATAGGTCCCCTTTAAAAATCTGCTGCCAGTTAATTTTAAACTGGAAAATCATAGACCTATTTATATTTCTAAACTGTTATAGATCATTTGTTTTACAATGAACAATTACTGTACACATGTGATAGTTTATTCCTAAACACATAAAACAAAGAAAACAAATGTGTTATTGCCCAAGGTTGACCAAATTGAAATTATTTTATGTGTTAGGTTATTAGACTTAATCACACATTTATTGAGTTATTGCAACCTACTCATTAGGGTAACATTAACTGCAAAATAAAGGTCAATATGTCAATGATATAAGATAATGAAAATGTCTCTCAATTCTTTACCTATAGTGAGGAATTGGCTAATCTGATTGCATCTTGTTTTTTCTCTTTAGTATGAAGGACAGACCAGACCGGCGCTGATTGAGGCAGCCTTGAAGAAAACCGCACCCCCGAATCTTGCCTTTTACTTGGCTGCCATGGGAGGAGTTCCTGGATCCAACGGTTACCCCGTGTGGCCGCCTAATGCCGCCCAAAACGCCTTCCACGGCAGACCCCAGGCACCGAGCTGGCCCCTGCCCTCAAACACTCCACATTACAACTACAACACATTCAACAATCCAAGTCACAGCGGCAATGTTTCGGACACAGGTTTTAAAGCAGGAGAGCTGATAAACCGACCAGCGCTGAACAGTGTCATTGTACAGAACACCGCTCAGTGAAGTGTACGCAGCAGTTTCTCTTTAAGCCTTTTATATAATTGTTAATACTCATCAATTTTTTCTTACTGTGATTTGTAAATAACTTTTTTGTCTGGCCAGGTGCACTGTACATATTCCACCATACGCACGTTCACACTTCTGTTCAAGCTGTTATCATGAAGTTTTATTTTTATAGTTTTATATTTAATCCATGTTGTGTGCCAGATGAAGTCAAGTTTACTTTTATCAATTGTTTTTTTTGGGGGATTGTTGATGTATGATGTGCGCACATTTGAACACTTTTCTATAAATACAGTTCCACTAAAAAAGTATCGTCTTTCACGCTTTGTTAAAACACTGTTAATCACACACATCTTTACTTGTTTTGTTTGACTTGAGCTTCATCTGTCGAGGGACCATGCACTTGTGCCTGCTAATAAAATAAAAACCTGGTTAGGCAAGCTTGTATTAAAGCATTTTATTGAAAAGACTATTTACAACAAAACAAATGCGGTCTATTAGTTGACCATGAACACAATGAGAATATTGCTCCCTTTACCATTTTGCAACATCTCCATCTACAAGGCATCATTAAGCGCACTAGGGGCAGAACAAGTACCTGATTTGCTGCCATTATATGTATCTGATTTTAGAACAGATCTCCATTAAGAGAGTATTTTCTTCTACTCTCACCACTAACAAGGTTTCTGCAGTCTCTTCTACAGTTATTTGATTGAATAGATGGAATGCTGTATAAATTGCATTCTTTTTTGTTAATTAGATTTTTTAGAATTGTAGCGAAATATAAACTTATACCTTAACCTTTCTGGACAAGCAGAATTGTGAAATACTTTAGGTCACGATTCACAAATAAGTCTTCATTTGTATGTTTTGTGGTCTTAAATTTGACCTTTGAATCTTTGCAGAAACCCTGAAAATGTATATTATCTATGCCACCACTTGATCTTCTTTCATGTTTTCTAACTTAGAAAGATATTTATGCTTTGGTAACTCCTGGGTAATTGAATAAAACAATCTTTTAAAGTGATTAAAGTTAAATGTAAAACATAAGTTATAACATGTGTTTTGATGTTTAAAAACAAAATGGCACAGAATTGTTCCAAGTCCAGCATATTGCCTGTTGTGTAATTGGCTGATACCAAAGCACACATCATGCACAGTGACTGTTTAGCCTCAAAAAACTAGATATTTTTGTTAAAACGTGACTAAAATGATCTAAAATTAAAACAATCTTTGGCACACAAAACAAATGACTGGACTCTGAGAAGCAATTCTGCACAAACTAGGGCTGCTCGATTATGATGAAAATAATAATCACGACTGTTTAAAGAATAATTGAAATCACAATTATTCAAACTAATATTTGCTTAGAAAGAGTGCAAAGCATGAGTGACCCCTAAATGCAGAGAGTGAAGAGATCAAATGAAATGAGACATTTTATGAAAATGAACCATAGTAATGTTTCTACAATTGTAAAGAAACAGTCAGGTAGCTACTTTTACAACTCACTTATGAGTCACCGTTAATATCACATTTCACAATTTTTGTAATCAATTACAGCAATAATCACAAATGAAATTCGATTATTTGCACAGCCCTAACACAAAAGAACATCAGATTTTAAACTTTGCCTAAATACAAGAGCCTAAATGGCTCTAAATTTGTGAGCCATTTTCATTAAGAATGAGTTCAGGGTCTTGTAATAACTTAAAAAAGTTTAGTCCCAGTAAAAAGTCCCATTATAAATATTATAGTGCAAACTGATTATGATTCATCTCATATTAATAGTTTATTGGCTGTAGAAGGGTATCAACTTTTATCTTTAGCGTTTCCAGACGCTTGATACTGATCATATGGTCGACAAAAAGGATTAGATTAAAAGATAATAGTGGTGATAAAATTATTTGATTATCTGACAATGATGATCTCAGCAGAAAAAAGGCTCCTCCCTCAATGGAGATCTATTGATTGGACAAAAAAAGACTATTGGCCCATCGCTTAATGGAAAGGAAAATAATCTACATTGACACTGCATTAAAACTGCAGTAATGTCTTAAACATCGCCGGGTAAACATTGTATAACTAACAGAAATTAAAGCAAACTAAACTACATTCAGAGATCACTGTATGGGTCTGGTTTAATAAATTAAAATTACACGAGTTCCCTTTTTATTAATATAAATTTATAGCAATTCCTAGATCAAACTTTCCCTTTACAACAGAAGGCCCCATTTGTCCAATATTTATGCATTGACTGTCAGACTGAACGAACAAGAACAGAATGCAGATTGTCCATGTGTAATATAGCATGTCATTGCACGTTTTAGTCCATTTTCAGGCTACGGTAAATGTATCTGATGAAGGCCAGTGAAGCCCAAAATGAGACGCTACCCAGCATTAGAGAGAAAACCATTGCCGTGAGTAGCGAGTAGCCGAAAAACTCCGTACTCTGGACCGGGCCACTCATAGACGATCGGTTTCTGTAGTAAAAAACGGAGTAAACGAAAATAAAAATGCCCGTGGAGCCGGTGTTGAGGATGCTTCGCCACCACCAGCGGTAGTCCTCGCCAGACAACAGGAAGTAAGTGAGGGCCACGGAAATGCAGGCGCCGACGGAGATGAGGATGGCGAAAACGCACAGCAGGATGCCGTACAGCGTGTAGTGCTCCCTGCCCCAGACTGTGGCGAAGATGTAGTACAGCTCCACGGAGATGGCACTAGAGAAAGAGACGAGAAGTTATTACGGAACAGTCACCGCAGGGGCACATCGAAAGTTTAAAATGTTGGAAAATTTGACTTGGCTCAAAGCATCACAGGTAGAAGAAGTAACACCACATCCATTTAAACAGTATTAATACTAATTCAATTGTGATAGAAAAAAGGAATTTAATATTTGATACTACGAAAATAAACAAGCAAACAAACAAAACACGGACTAATTTAGAACTCGACAATAAAAAAAGTGTAAATTTGCTAAAAGTTGTGTTTCTTCCTTGGATAGTTTAATGTACTTTTTGATTAATATATTTAGTTTAATAATGACCAAATTTACTACTGTACTGTCAAAAATATAATTTATTGTGACTGAATTGGCTGAGATTAAAAATTTTATTTTCTCCAATTTATTTTCTTGCAATAAATATATTTATGCAGTCCTTGTTATGTCACCAAGAGGTTATGTACTCAAGATCTTTCAAAAACTCTTCAGAAAAAAAATCACATTCTCTCTGTCATGATGGGAAAAGTCAAGGCTCAAAAATCAAGATCTAACAACCAGTCTCAACTAAATGCTTCAGCGAAATGAAGCTAGAAAATGCTGCCATCTACTTGTGCTAAAACATGGTTAGTTTTGAAGATTTTAAAGTCTCCATCAGCACCTACATGTTGTAAATACATTCATATTTGTTCTATGTTGTATAAAAGTAGTCAATCAATAAACAACAAAAACAGTTTTTCTTGTCTTTTCTGATTTTACACAAACTTAACCCTTTGGTCACAACTAACAATGTTCACTTCAGCCCTTTACAAACATACACCTCCACACCAAACCCTTCAGTCAAACTTGTTTGTCCACTTTTCCTCTCTACTCGAGAATAAATGCAAATAACAGATTTACTGCATTGATATGTGTGTAATAAAATGAAAAAGAGAAGGCCAAAATGAGCACAGTCAGTCATGTGTGTGTGCTGTTTGTAAACGGCTTCAGAGGTTTCATCTGAACACGCCCACTTTAACTCAAGCTTTGAAATCTTGCTTAATTTTTCCCATCTCACTGTCACAATTATAAGTTAATAATTAATAACTATATGAAGTAGACTACTACAAGCTCACAGTAACAGAGAGAGGTTGTGCAGCCAAGTCATGAGAAGTTTTTTAGTTTTAGTGCTGATATAGTTGCATCAAATACACACAAAAAGGGACATCCAGCAAAGTAAATTATTCTGTTTTGGCTTGTCAAGTAAGTAAAATGTCTGCCAAAAAGCATACCTCTTTAAACGGTGGAAGTAATTACAGTTTTCAGTATATTACTTTAGTTAATCTAGTCAGATTCAATTCAATAATTTATGTCAGTTATATTACAACGAAATTAATTAGAGCATTCCATCAGTAACATGCAAGTGTACTTAGTGAACTGTAATTTAATTGTATTAATTTATTTAGGCTGTAATTAATCAAATAACTACAGATATGAAATAGTTAACTAATTTAATCGTTAACTGGGTTTCATTTCAAAACCATGATACGATAAAAATGTTTCTAGCCACTTTCCGTTAAGTTTTAATAAATAAAAGACACTTGACATAGAAAGAACAGCTCAATCAGAAAATTATCAACTTTGTCCTCAGAGTCAACATGACAAAGATTCTATGTAGAAAGTTGAGAATGATTACGCTTTTACAATTTTGTATTATGTTCGTACGTACAGATCAGTACAATTCCACGTAAGTTTTAAAATAAGCCCAGTCCTAAAAGGCTTCAGCTGAAAAAAAAACTCAGATGATCAGCAGTACGTAAAAATTGTGTAATTTTGTGTTTTTTATGTAAACATGTTTGCCTGTACATCTGCACCTTCAGAAGTTTCTCAAGGCATTTACCTCACCTCAAATTTTGCAAAAACACCATTAAAGTGACTTTTGGACAGGGTGTGCTCTGAGACAATTATCCTTTTGCTTAATTATTGTTGAATAATCAGCTTCCACATGTTTGACCAACGACTGTTTATAATTTTTCTGATTTTCTGTATTACTGTTTGGTTTTGATCATGAATGTTCAGCGTATTATTTTCTAACACTGATGTTTGCTAAAGTAACAATGGTGGGAAGTCCTTAGATTTGACTGTTGAAATCGATTTAATGGAAAGAAAAATTGCCCAACTAAGCGATTACCAAAATAATCATTAGTTGCAGCCTAAATTTACAAAAAAATGAGTTACCTGAAGGGCAGAAAACCCCGATGGCCATGTGCACTGCTGCCTGTTTGTACCAGGGCTGTGTGGGGATCTGTCGGGGGATGTTGCGAGTTCGACAAGGCGCCTGGAAGTTGCCCGCTCGGTTCTTCCCCACGATTCCTCCGATGACAGTGAGAGGAAAGCCCACCAGCACCCAGGCCCCGAGCAGCAGCAGCACAGTAGTGGCGGGAAGCGCCTGTGTGAGCCGCTCCACCAGTGAACCGAGTTTACCACGCTCCAGGTCAGGAACAGAGGGGCTGTGGAGAGGGAATGTCAGTGGAAATATAGACCACCTGATCTAAATCTCGTTTGTATCTGGGTTGCTAACAAAATATATGATTACAAAGACTAGGCAACTTTTATATATTAATTATTTTAACTAACTTTTTATTAAGATCAAGATTATTATGTGTTTTTTATTAATCAAGATGTCCTCAGTCAATAAAATGTGTAATCATAAATGTTTAAGGTTTATGTTATTTTTGTAAAACATAGTAAACATGATTATGATTAAAATGTCACTAAACATTTACCTTGTTCTTACCCAGTATAGTTGTTTTGTTGAGGTTTATTATCGTCTTTTGTCCAGTGAAATCCACAAATGTTACCTAGCAACCTGTCTTTTTATTGTGGCGCTTTTTGATGACATGTGGAAGGATTCTGTTTTCGAATTTAAATTACTTCCTGTAATTTTCTTTTAGTTGTAAAACTGTGATAAATATTAACAACAAAAACTAACACATCAAACAAAGTAAAAAAAAAGGCTTTAAACAATTTATATGTTTTTAATAAGGTAAAACTTATGAAAAACAAAAATGTGATCAAGCAATGTAGATGAATTTCATTGTAAATACTACATGCCAAATAACAAGCAAAAAAAATGAGCCCAGTATTTATCGTTTTAAGCTTTTGTAGTGAAAACCTCAAAGAAATGAACTGAACAGGAAATGGTTGTAATGTACAGAAGTTAGCTTTTTGAACATAAACAAGCCAATTGAAGTTCTGTGCACTGAGCCAATTATTTCAACCTAGAATTGGCAGTTTAATTTCAAAGATCTCTTTGCAAATAAGTTTTCTCTGGTAATTACATCATAAGTTAGGCTTTGGCACACTAATTATCTATTGTGGCTGGTTGTTATTTTAGCATTTGATTATTTAGGATGGCACAAAGAAAAAGGCAATAACGAATGAATTAAGAAGGAAGCGGCGTTGCATCTGTAGCTCTCCAAGTACACATGCCTCACCATTACAGTGGCCTATAGTCGGTTCTGCTCATAACCTGTGTATGAGTCGCTGGTCACACTTGCATAAACTCACCAGAGAAGAGTGAAGACGTGAGGATGATGTTCCAAACCCAGCGCTGGCCGTTGATCTGAGTGTAGAAGCTGCAGGAGACGTATCCCGACACGCAGCTGGTCAGAGCGTACAGGGCGATGGCGGCGGAGTTTATGGCGCCATGACGATGGACGTTAAACATCCCCAGTAAAGCCATCAAAATGATTCCTAAAGACACACACAATAACTAATTAGCTGGCAGGGTTTGTACATATTTTAATTTCAGGCTTTCCATGACTTTTCCAAAACATTCTATAACCTTGACATATCATTGACTGATTAAGATCAAAGCACAAACATTTAAGAGATTTCTAGAAAAATTAAGAAAAAAGACAAAGAAAATTAATTGTGAATTTCAAATAATTCAGAAACGATATATTTTGAACTTTAGTGAACTGTATTCCAATTTCAAACCCCAAAAAACTAAATCTGTCAATTCAATAAAGTAAAACAGGACTGTGGCAAAATTATCCTAATTTTTATCCAAAGTATTTTCTAATTTTCCAAACTTTTGCAAAACATATTGAATTCCAAATCATTTTCAAGCCTTGGAAATTAGAATTTCCACAAATTTTCGATGAACTTTCTATGAATGTACAAATGTTATTATTTTTGCTTTTTATGGATTTTTTTTTAATTATGACACTTTGTGGTTTTAATAGATTCATTTTTGCCATGGGAAATTATCCAGTATTTATTTGTAATGCTACATATTTTTTTTTTTGTTTTGCTAAACCAACACGAGTCCCAATTTTTTTTTCCAGGGCCTGCAAACTGGATTTTAAATTTCCATGACTTTTCCAGGTTTTCCATCACTGTTCGAACACTAAACTAATTTAATTTAAAATGGGTTTCAAAGTGGAACGTAATGAAAAACAGAATTGGCACACAGTTATACGGCACATTAGACAATGGTAAAATGTATTTTACTAAATTTTTAATTGTCAAAACACGTTGCTTAATAATTCCCTGATTGTTCATTTCACTTACCGTAGTTCATGTACTGGTTCTTAACAAAAAAAAATGTAGACTGTAATTTAATCTAAACTCAACAAATAATTGAAATAACTCAGACTAACAATACAATAAAACCTTTAAGATTTTCTCAAAGTTACTAGGAGGCTATTTCATTTAGATGTACTTTGTAGCAACGATTGATAAGGGATTGGTTTGGACATATTTGACAAAATATTTCCCCTGAGAAAATAAAATGAATATCCGTCTTTGTCTTGCATTGTGCCTTAAACTAATACTCACCAGTGGCTAGGGTGAGGAACTGCGCCCCGACTCCCAGGATGGCACACAGCAGGCTTCTGTACGGAGGAAACCTGAACACATCAGTGTGAATGATCTTCCAGCCGTTGTCTCCCTGATCCAAGTCATCACAACCTCCCTCCTCTTCCACGTTATATCTGCAAAAAACAAGATATGCATTACAATTACACTACTATGTGCCAAGATACTTTAAAATGTATCAAAAAAGGTGACTGCAGATCCAAGAGTCTTGGAGAGAGTTGCCGATGTTTACTTTGAACTGTAACCAAGCGGCAAAATTTCCAAAGTATCGCTTTTTGTTGCATTTTGAGCTGTGTTTGCCATTGATTGAATTGGGACTACAGGTGCTTTGAAATCTTGCTTAGCTACATCACCACTCTCAAAAATTACTTGTTTTATGTTGCTTCTAAAGGTCTGTACATTTTTTACAGTAAATATTTTTGTTTTTTGAGAGAAGAGGAAAGGGAATTGTATTTTAGTCAAATGTAATGTCTGCTTGCTTATTGAAATGAGTAAAATTCTATCCATTAATCCACATTAGTAGAAGTACTACATATGGCAGTTCAAAAGCAAAAAAAAGTTTCCCCTCCATCATGTGTCACTTCTGCTTTTTCCTGAACCCACAAATCAACACAACATCCAACAATTTTCTGGTTTTAAACACCTAGAACTCAAATAGTATGCAAGTTGGTGTTTATAAACAGGTTAAAGTGCGCACGACAGGTTTCTACAAATGTCCCATTTTAATCATTTAGTAGATTAACACTAGTTGTAAATAAAAATGATAGAATGATAAAACAAAACAAAACAGGAAGTAGAGCAGAGTTCTAAACTGATGACATTACACTAAGGAAATAAAAACATTTTTACGTTTACAGTGTTTCCCATTAAGCTACTATGACGGCCCCCCCATGGTCTAATTTTTGCCTCCAAATTATAGTTTATGGCTGTGGGATTATCATATCCATATAAAAATAGCAATCTTTATTTTGTAATTACTAATCAGTGCTTTTTCATTTGTAGAGGCAATCTGTTACATTAGACTCACAAAAAATATACAAAATAAAATATAATTCTGAAGGAAACACTGATTTTGTCACAATGAACATATTTTCATGACACTATAAACAGAAATTTAACAAAATGAGCGTGCTGTAGTGTATTTTTATGTCCCAAGAAGTGAAAACCTACATTACATTCACAACAGTTTTGACCCAATTTATTACATGATCGCTAAGCAACTACCTTTGTAAAATGTTTAGTGAAATCTTAAATATAATGATCATAACTTTGTTTTAATGAAATGAGTTTCAGTCTGTCAGAGGCACTTTAATTCATAACGGTTTAATTAACCAGGTTTAGCATACAACAAATGCAATTTTAAAATGAATAGTAGCTGTCTGTAGTGTTTTGCATGAAACAGAGAATGTAATGTTAGTGTTGACTCACCTGGCAAAGTCATTCTTGAGAACTCTCATGAGAATAATGATGACAAATCCCAGCAGCAGCACGACCAGCACCAGAGAGTTAATGATGGACAGCCAGTGGATCTCCAGAGTTTTGGGAAAGAAAGAATAGTCCCTGAAACGCTCCCCGCGCCGCGAATGAGGCAGAGGTGACTCGAACCAATGCACGCTGTAAGTGTGAGTGACTGTCAGGCCACCTCCACCCAACCCAACTCCACCCACTCCAGTACCAGTGCCTTCCTCCAGGGGAACGGGTTTGACATCCTTCACAGAGACATTGGCGAAGATAATACTGTCACCGTTGTACTCAATGTTGAAATCAAGATGAGTCCACAAAACAACCTGCATAAAGAACATGAACAAATCTGTTAAATTCTCTATTGTTAAAGCAACGGCCTGCAGCCAAATGCAGCTCACTAAGCAATATGATCTGGCCTATTGAAATGGCAAAAAAAAGCCAAGATACAGGCTGGCAATTTATGAATTCTGCTTTGCACTGGAAACGAGGTACCTACGTAATGATCGACTTCAACATCACCATGAAAGCTTCTAATTGTAGTACACTACAATATTGCATAATTTAAATATTTGTATTACCTGTAAGCTATTTTGTCATTGTCTGCAGTTTATGTTTTCTTGTCCAAACTCATGGAAGTCCTTCCATTGTCCTGTCATTTGACCTAAACTTTGGGATCCAACACTTCCAGCCGAGTTTCCAAGTGAAATTCGACCCAAAGCAGCATTCAAACACATTTTTCCCAGTCGAAGCTCAGAACCCAGATTCCGAGAGCACATGAATGCAGCCAAAGTCCTTGTTAAGGCAATGGTAAATAAACTTTTTACCTTTTTAAGACGTTTTTGGTGATTTAAGTGTATATAATAATGCAAGGTAACAATCTTGTTTAAATGGGGGTTGTTGATGTGGGGTTGTGTCAGAAAAGTAAATTGTTGGGTATAATTAATTTTGGACCATTGGATCACTTTCTTCACTGTATCACTAACCCGAACTTATGTTTCCTTAGTCCACATTTGCTGTTATAGTTGTTGAGCAGGAGTGAATGCACTGTTCAATCAGTACGTTTTCCCCACAGAGGTCCGTTAATGGGCATTCCCTTTGATACTGTATCATGGGAATTCTGGGTAATACTCTTTCTGGCATTACTGAAGAGCAAGACTTTTAATCTTTCACAGTTGTAAAATGTGGGAAAAAAAGTGCAAGCTAGAGACAGGAATTTGGTTATTCATTATTTGTCCCATAATTGCAGAAAGACTTATAATAACTTATCTACAGTTATTTATCTAACAGGAACAACATAGAGCTTGTAAACTCTGTGTTGTCACTGTGGCGATGTCTGTCTGTCTGTGTTATAGTTCCTCTTAATGTGTTGAAACCTTATGATTGCAACACAGACCACATAGACAAGATATGTTACTGCAGTCAATCATTTTGAAGTTGAGGAAGCAAATCAGGCTAAAAAGAACTTATCGGCTGGTGTGCAGAAGGACTTAAACAGATGTAGAGTTGCTGCATTTTACTGCCAAGCAAGAACTGTCCTATTATGATAAAGTGGCCCATGGTTCATATTGATTTGTAAGCTGTGTTTGTCCTTAAATGCTCTGCTCTATATCAGCAGTTTTAGTGTTCACTGCTGTACATGACCAATGTTACACTGTGATTATATTTGAGCCTAAACATGCAGCAAGTGTGAGTGAATAAACTATAGCAAACTCCAGGTTTTGATCAGATAATAATAATTTAAAACGAATGAAAGTTTTTGGATTCCTACTTTGAATATTGTTGTAACAGTATCTTAGCATTAGATTACACAGCAACATTATGATAACTAGGAAGTAATGCACTTTTTCACAGGTTTAACCACAATAGGAACTACTGGACATAGAGATAATAAAGTAATGTGAGTCGCAGATATCAAACTTTCAAGACTTATAACTGGATGACAAACTTTAACTTACTTTGTGGCTTGAGGCAAGAAGCCACTCTCCTCCAAATATCCCACGAAACCCCAGATTGGAATGTCATCAAGTACAAATTCAAAGTAGTACAACTCTTCAATGGCCTCACGAAGCTGGTCCACCTAAAAACAAGGCGCATATTTAATGAAACAGAAGAGATTTAAGCCATTAACAGCAATGACAAGCAATTTTTTTCAGAGGGATCGAAGAAAAAAAGTAAGTGTAAGTTTTAAATTACTTTGACCAAATAAAATCACATTATACAATTCATATGTCTTCTTTCAAGGCACAAGGCTGGCCGACGTCATTCAACTTTAGCTATTTAAAGTTCAGTTGTGTCATGTCATTGTTGTAAGCAGAGATGGCTGTGGTAGAATATTATGTACCTGCTGTTCGGGAAAGACTGAGCTGGCAAAGCATTTTCTTCTCCACGTTTTCTCTGAACTGGATATGATACAGGACTCCGCCATCCGGTCTCCGTCCAGCACCTCTCCAGACTCAGCGACTTGTGATGCACCTGGAAAAGTGACATCGAACAAAATGAAATTAATACATTACAACAAGAAAGAACAACAAAAAAGGCATCTACACTCAAATGAACAATTCACATGTTAATAAGTGTGTGTAGGTAAGTGGAAATGAAAATGATTGGCAACTTAATCAACTTCTACAACAACTAGATTATTTATTCGGAACAGCAAACAGGATGATAATTATCGATCGATCCTAGTACAGTTTTACGTCTCTAAGTTTAATTGTTTTATTTGAAAAATACTGTTCCAATTATATCTGTGCCTAGACATAAAACTAATACTTGACTAAAAAAAAATGTCCATCAAATGACAAGTGGGTCAATACTGTGACTACAACCAAAATAAATGCAATACTAAAGAATGAATAAAAATATATATATTTTAGATTAGATAAAGAGTGAGTTCAGACTTACATACACACCCAGTCTGGGGTGTAACTCTCCAGTAGTTACTAAATTACAATTTTAAGTAGCTTAGTGGTGTAACACATTACTGTGAAAATATTTGTAATTAAATTACACTGACAAAATACTCAACACTTTCAAATTTAATTTACGAAGCACATAATCTTTCTCATATTCACTGTTAAAATAACAAGCCAAGGTACATTAAGTAACTTTTTGGCTAAAAGAAAAACTCTCCTAAACAAGTTTTTCTTGTTTAGATGTCTTTGTGACATTAAATAAACAAATTAGTATATATTACTTGGCCAGGAGAGGCCTCCTCCTTTTTGTTTTAATGGAAAAGCAGCTCATTTAGCTATATTTTCTCACATTGAGATGCATTGATAATGGGCTCTGATGTGAACAAATGTTGCTGCATCGAGTATCTGCCCAGAAATCATATCAGTTCATCTGATATCCTAGATAGTCTTTAATTGGATGTAAAATAGGACTTTTTGCTGACTGATGCTTGAAAAGTTAAGCACACAAAGTTATTCATTGTTACTTACTTGATAAATTACACTTCTAAACTACTGCTCATGACTGTGTTTTAAGTAGAAAAGTGCAGTTTTTAGTTCCCACACTGTTTATCTTTTAGGTGTGGAAACTGGAAAAGTTGAGTCTATGCACTCCTATGTCTAATTAATTATTTTTTTCAAAGTAACTTCCCCAACACTGTAACACAAATGAAATTGTTACAAAACATGTAATTAAGTGAGATGAAAATAGAACAGAACTAAAGTATGTCTGTATGAATACTGAAGTGAGATCAAAACAGGACATTCACATTTTGAGATCTAGTGCTCTTGAATAACCTTTGTGCTATAAGGCTGCTGCTTGTACTGTATTAACGTGCTGCAGAGCCAAGAGAACACTGACCTTTTCTGGCCTACACACGGGCAGGGTGTAGTAATGATATGTCTCCTGGGGTTATGATAAGGCCCCACTTTGTTGACATAGAGAGTCACATTGTCTCCTTGTTTGTAGCTCGCTGCACAGCCTGAGAGAAAGCACAAGATCAAAACGCAGTGCAGCTCCATGGTCCTCCAGAGAAACCCGCGAGGTCTGGGTCCTGTTCCATGCGACATTATCCCTGTGGCAGAGACAAACAAACTGTAACTCTGAAAAACAGGCAAAAACAGCACCACCAAAAATAGCTTGAGTTGTTCAAACTGAAATTGAATGGAGGCTAGAGCAAATTGCAAATGAAAAATGCACTTAAATTAAATGAATTGTTATAATAATTGTATCCTGTCTTATTCTGCATAAAAACAGACAGCTAACTCTAAACCTAAGATGTGCAAAAACATTTTAAAATAATACGTACAGGTATATACATTTTTTTGCTTTGTTTGATCATTCATAGCCTAATTCTTTCTGTGAATTCTCCTGGACATGATAAAAAGAAATTTTGAAAACTTAATTTGCAAATACAATCTCAGGACTTGCTCAAATATGTTTAATTAGAATTTTTTTTATTTACAAAATTTTGCAGTCTTACTTAGGGCTGTGTAATTAATCGACTTTCAGTTTCAACTACGATTATTGCTGTAATTGTTTACAAAAATTGGGTAATTAAGTAATCTGATTATTGACTGTATCTTACTAATACTACTACTGCTCATAAATTTCCTTGATATGAAAAGTAGGTGGTTTCTTTACAATTGCAGAATACATTTTTATTTCTTTGAGACTGTCACACTTTTCATTCTATCTCTACACTCTCTACATTTAAGGGACACAACATGCTCTGCAATCTCTCTAAGCAAATAATCATTTGAATAATTGTGATTTCAATTATGATTTAAATACGGTAATCATGATTATTATTTTCATCACATTAGAGCAGTCTGAGTCTTAATTCTATTAAAAAGCTGCTAAAAATATAAAATCAATACATTATTTTTTGCATTGGTGTAAAAGTTTTTATTGATATAAAACTATGGCATGGACAGTAATATTTTTTGTAGAAAATTATTAATATGTAGCAACATAGTTTTAGAGGTAGAAATAGTAACAAAGAGACAGAAATGGAACAAATGAAGCAGCAGGATGCTCAGTAATGATAACACCTAGGGGCATTTACATTTGTATTTACTTTACAAACAAATTATCATAATAAAATAATAACCCTATGAAATGCTTTGTCATCAGAATGTTTAAAATTCCATAATGAAAGTGACTAGACACACACACCATGACACATTGTCAGTGACACAATATCCGATGCATGCAAATGAAAGAATGAGGAACACATTTGAATTGGCAGGATAGGAGAATTGTGATTGAATTTGCTTTACAAAAGAGGAGAAAATACTATATATAGCTTTGCAAAAAAATAGGATCTGTTGTGTGGTGTATAGCTAGATAGTAAATGAATCTTACAGGGAATTTAAATATTTATCTGATTGTATTACTGTATATGAGTTGATAAAAACTAAACAAAAACAGCTGTAAATTTTGTCCAGTAAAACCTACAAATCAGGAGTTTACTGCTTTTTAAAATCTTACATTCCAATTATAATCACACAATGCAAAATACTACTGTAAAAGTGTTCAAGTCAGATTCTGTAATGACTAGTATGTATCTTATTTGTTTTCATAAGCAAATATATGCGATATAATGTGTTATTTACAGTTTTTCCATTGCAATGTCCACTTATTTCTTATTTTCTGAATAAAAGCATGCGAAATGTGTTTACAAACTTTCAAGGTGCAATTAATGTATCGGAATCTCTATTATAATGCTGTCATACCAGTCAAGCTGTTTGGTGACTTGTGCCCTGCTGTTGTTGCTGCTGACCCGATCAAACCAGCCTGTCCTGTCCGCTCCTCCAGGCTCCAGGCCCGCTGCAGACTTGCTCCTCACCCGGGGACAGACTCTGGAGCTCTCACTGCACGCTTTACCGCTGAACATGTTCACGGCGAAGCACGAAGACACTGTCCATCAATTACATCCAAGATAAACCGAGCAGTCACCGACATTCACAGCTTTTTCTGTTTGCAAGGCGCTCCACGTCACCTTAAAAAACAAAAATACTCGATTGAAATTTCCAAAACGGATGGAGAAATCACCAATCTTGCGCTTTTCTCATAAACATCTGGTTTTATATTCTTCAAATACCTTGTTTTAAATTACTGAATATTAATTTCAACATCTGGAGGAGTGAAAAGCTACCTAAAAGCTACCCTTTTTGCAGTGAAAAGAACCGGATTTCCTTCTATGGGCACAGCCAATCAAATTTTTTATTATGTTTCTGGTTAGAAACGAGACCATTCTAATCATTAGTAAATCATCGATTGAACACACATTTTGTACTTACTAGACGAGATCATGATTTATTACATAGTTATTTAGTCAAAAACGTTCACATTCTTCAAAAATGATATAAATTCTCTAAAACGCAAATAAATTGCAAGTTGAAAACATGTTAATCTCGTTTGTAAAGCATCTCTGTTAGCTCAACTTCTCGAAATTCGTAAATTTCACCAGATATTGTTACACTGTACCATACTTGTTAGTCTCAAAACTATAAGTATCGTATATCGTATAAGTATATTTAAACAAAAATGTAATTTATGAATATATATTTTTTAAAATCCTGAGCTGCCAAAGAATCTCGCAAACTGCGGAAATGTCTGGCAACGAGTGCTATCTCCGCGTCTAAAGCATCTCTGGTCTCATTTTCTTAAAATAAAAACGAAAGCTCGCCTTCAATAGTTTTATGAACATGTTCTGTATTTTGTGTTATTTGCAAATGATCTAGTATGATGACTTTTATATTAAAATACATAATTAAATATGTACAAAAAAAGCACGTTTATCCTGTCGCAAAACAGTAGCACGACCCAACCAATCACAGTTAGGCACACCAACCTCAGCCAATCACGATCAGCCTGCCAAATCCTCTCAGCCAATCAGCACCGAGTTTAGATCACTCGACATATCCACTGCTATGCCTGTTTTTCTGTTTTCCCGCGAAAGTCTTGCACTGGGAAGTAAACGTGTAGCTTACAACAGCGTACTGCTAAAGCTTTGGGTAATTTTTACTTTTCTCTGAAAACACGCAATTAAGCGTAATAGCTGGCTTTGTTATAAAAAGCAGTGAACGTTTATTGTCGAGTATCTGCTACGCTAAGTTCGTTTGTAGCCTTTGCTAACTGGAAGATATCAATCTAATTGTCTTTGCGAATGTTTTGTTTGATCTTGCTTGATTTACAATGTTTAGAGGAATAGTTCGCGCAAATTGAGGCTGTAAACTTATGTGACTAGTCCATTTATGTTTCAGATTTGTCAGAACAAGTCACAATGGGAATACATGGATTAGCTAAACTCATAGCTGATCAGGCCCTGCTGCCATCAAAGAACAGGACATCAAAAGCTACTTTGGTAATGTTTCTCTCGTTTTATGTCCCACATATCTTGTTTACACGTTTTACTTGAGTCCTGACTAAATTTAAGGAATGTATTTTTTCATGACAGGTCGAAAAATAGCTATTGATGCTTCTATGTGCATCTATCAGTTCTTGATTGCTGTGCGTCAAGATGGAAACGTGCTACAAAATGAGGATGGAGAGACAACAAGGTATTTATAAATATGATGTCATGCTTAAGATGAACATTTGAACTGTGATAGATTGCTACAGAAATTATCACAATAAAAAGTAATATTGAAACTAGTTTCTGTCACGCACACAAACATTATGTCTTTATTTTCTCAATGTAAAACAAATTAAACATGTTAATTGTTAGCCTGCATATTTAGTCATTATAGCATTTAACTCCCAACAACGTTAAATGTTATTGTACAATGGAAAAAACACACACAAGCAAGATTGAGACCTCATACATTAATTTATCAATAATAAGACGTATAGACTATAAAGGTGACTATGTCCAATTACGACAATCTTCAGATAGAATACATTTTCAATCGTCAGTGACAATGATTAGCTACTAAATAAATGCTGTTTTACATTTCTATCACATACTATTTAGTAATTATACTGCTGCCAAACAGTATTAAGTAATTCTTGACATAACCAAAGCATTCTTTTTGAAGTATTGCTAAATTTTTGCTATCCTCTTCAGTCATCTCATGGGAATGTTTTACCGGACCATACGAATGCTAGAGCATGGGATCAAACCTGTCTATGTGTTTGACGGCAAACCTCCTCAGCTCAAGTCACAAGAGGTCTGTAATGTTATCTCAGCAGTTGTCCATCTTCGTTAACATTCTTGCTTATACATCTTCTGGTTTCTACAGCTGTCCAAGAGAGGCGAGAGGAGGGCTGAGGCCGAGAAGCTGCTAGCACAAGCACAGGAGGCAGGGGAACAAGAAAACATTGACAAATTTAGCAAACGTTTAGTAAAAGTGACCAAGCAACACAATGATGAGTGCAAACAGCTGCTAAAACTGATGGGTGTCCCTTACATCGAGGTTGGAACAAATTCATCTCTCATATAATTAAAAACTGAAATCTTATTTTGGTATTTTGACAACATTCCTTCTGTGTTTCTGTTAGGCTCCTTGTGAGGCAGAAGCCAGCTGTGCAGCTCTGGTCAAAGCTGGAAAGGTCTTTGCTACAGCGACTGAAGATATGGACGGACTCACCTTTGGCACAAACGTCCTGCTGAGGCATCTTACAGCCAGCGAAGCAAAGTAAGAATTTTACTTCTTTTCTTGTGGTAAATCTCAAATAGAACAGAGCTTAGCTGTAGTGATTATAAACAAATTTCATTATAGAACAGTAATTACAATTCAAATAGAAAGGCAAATGACTGCGAGGTGTGAAAAGAAAATACAGTGCCACTATTGGTAAAGCATCAATCTGATACTGGGATCGGATATTTGTGCTGATCCATGAATTCTTGCCGTATTGAGTATCGATCCAATGATATTGGTTCAGCCAAGATTAATACATAAATTAAATTAAATTAAAAAATAGGGCTTTTTTTGACTAGATGAATATTTGTGTGTGCATTGATTTAAGAAGAGTGGCAGTGGCATAGACTTTCAGCATTATTTGGATTTTGCTCCCCTAAGTTTGCAGGGTAGCATCATATAAGCATCTAAACAGCATCTTCAAAAGTGAAAGAGCAGAACCCCAAAACTCCAGATTACTCACACAATGCATTCTTCTCTTTGCAATTTCTGCCTACAAATCCTTATACTCCTACTGATAGATTGTCTACGCTACTACAATTGTCACACACAACACTGTAAACAATGTAATCCTATGTTATGCGGTTTGATCTGTAAAATACTTTGGCTCTGTGTTTTAGGAAATTGCCAATCCAAGAATTCCACTTTAGTAAAATGCTTCAAGACATTGGCCTGACAAATGAGCAGGTAACATTCTGATCTCCTCTTTTAATCTTATAAACCTTGTAATTATTTACGTTGATTAATTTTCTTCTTTTTTACTGTAGTTCATAGACTTGTGTATTCTTCTTGGCTGTGACTATTGTGGGACCATTAAAGGGATTGGTCCTAAAAGAGCCATTGACCTGATCAAAACACACGGCAGCATCGAGGAGATCCTGGAAAATATAGATTCCAACGTAAGCACTGACCTAAGCTTGTGTATATTTGACAAGAGTTAATCTTAGTATTCATGTTTGTCTTTCTTTTGCCTGACAGAAGCACCCAGCTCCAGAGGATTGGTTGTACAAAGAGGCCAGGGCTTTGTTTCTGGAGCCTGAAGTTGTGGATTGTTCAACAGTCGATCTGAAGTGGAATGAGCCGACGAAGAGGGCCTCATTCAGTTCATGTGTAACGAGAAACAATTCAGGTAACTTGCAAGTGACTGTTTTCATGTCAAGGTTAATTTTATTTTGCAAATTAAACAGGTTATTTCTTCATTTCTCATTAAATTAAATGGCTACTTCCCTCGGCATATGATTTGGGTAATACTTATCTTATTTTGTCAGTGATCGATCCTTTACTATTGACTAAGTTTGTCTATATACAGTGTCAACAATGTACTTCTAGCTTTGATAAACAGCAATAGTAATGTTTTTGTTGACCACTTGGATGCACTGTTGAGTTATGTTGTTCTAGTATTGTCCTCCAGTAATTAGTACATCATAAACAAAATAAGTTAACAATTTTTTTGTAACACTGAGCCTAAATGGTAGAGAATATCATATTTTAGCCTTTTTATTTGCAAAATTAATAACTTTTTCTTTCATTGTTTTATTGACCTAAGCTGTACTTTGAACCTCGTAGATGACAAAGTAAAGGTAATGTGACAAAAACAGAATAACACTTTACTTTTGCTTGTAATTCAGTCACAATATTTAGGGGGATTTTTTTTCTACTCTCGGATCAGTTATTCTGTAATTGACAGAAATTAATATCTCAATATTTCTTTGCCATATCCCAGTGAAGAGTAAAGACAAAAGACATTCATTCAAATTATTATAAGTGGAATCCAAAGTATGTGTTGCATTAAATTAAACACAATTTGCAAGCTTACAAGTGTATTTTTGTAGTAACTTTTTGAAACTTTGCTTATATACAATATTATCCACAATTTAAATATTGCCAGCCTTTATACTGTCACTTGAATAATCACAATGATCTAACCTAAGCTATTAATAACCCAATAATCTTGGTATTGAGTGGAGTAATCGAAGTTGTTTTGTCTTTTCACTGTTTCTTCTTGCCTAATACTAAATGACTAACATAAACAAATTATTGCTTACAGTGAGGACAGAATGCGCAACGGCTTTAAGAAGATTATGAAGAGTCGACAGGGCAGCACCCAAGGGCGACTGGACTCTTTCTTCACTGTCACTGGGTCTCTGTCCTCAAAACGGAAGGTGACATTGTGTTTTAGTATTTTCCTCTGTCCTCTGCTAACCCTCAGTTCACTGTAACAAGAATGCACTTACAGTATAGACACTAACCAGATTGTACGTTTAAAGTTTTTGAGCATCATTCAAGACTATTTTACTTCTATATTTCCTCATCATTGAAAGAAATAAGGTGAGAAATCTTTGCCCTGAAGTTCAGTTTCCAAGAAGTTATTGAGTGACTTTTACAGAACAATTGCTTGAGTAAACATTGTAACTATATGGAAATGAATAATTATAGGCTGTGTCCAAATATCCACTAGCTGTTTTAAGTGGTGTTTGAATGTCCAGCAGATGGAAAAAAAACAACTCAGCTAAATGAAGATAGGAGTCACTTAAACGCATCGTTGAGCCATGATTATGAACAAAACACTTGCTGCTAACAAGCTGTAAAGATTGCTAACATTAGCTACTTATCTTAGTTGGAACTGTAAATGTTAAATTATCCTTTTCATTTGACGTTTAAGGTGGTGTTCAAGTTAAAGTGCATATGAGAGGTTTGCAATAATTTAGCATTTTACTTTAATTTAGTAGAAAAACACTAGTAGTAAATATAAAATTATGGTTTTACATGAATCAAGAACAAGTTTGTGAAGAAAAGTTGGATATTTTGTGTAAAATAACAAAGTAGAGCAGAGTTAAACTGAGGACATTTTACATTTTCTCACAATGAACATGTGATGACTCTAAGCACCAATTTAACAAAACAAGTATGTTGTGGTGTATTATATGTCTATGTAAAATGCTGTTACAAGAGAAGTTTTTGCAAAACATTTTGTAAAACATGGTCGCAAAGTGGCTCTCTAGTGTGATGTCATCAACTATGACAGTGGTTCCCAACCTTTTTTTCCTCGAAGCCCCCCCCTGACTGAACGGGAGACTTGTCGAGCCCCCCTGTTTAAACCGGTGGCCTCTAAATTGTTATTGTATAATGAAAATTAGATTTAAAAACATTTATTTTAGCTAAATAAACAATTATTGTATTGTTTTGATGCTTAGAATTGTGTTTTTCACTTATAACTACTGTAATTTCTGCCCTATTGAGCGCACCTGAATATAAGCCGCACCCACTAAATTTAAGTAAGAAAAATGATAAAGTACATATATAGGCCGCACTTGTTAATAGTAAGTCTATGAGAATCTATAATTTTGCTGCATTGCCTTATAAACTGCATAGTTCAAAGCTCATGAAAAAAGTAGCGGCTTATAATCCAGAAATTACGGTACTTTTAGAACTTGATCCTCTGACCAGACAAAGCTCTGGGGACCAACTGGAATCTCATGCGCCCCCCATGTTGGGAACCACTGGTCTATAAACAAGAAGTCCTTTTTAATCCTAAAAAAATGTCTAAACTGGGACGAACTTTGTGCAGTATTTAGTCTTAAATTTAATGATCTCAACTTTGTTTTAGTGAAATTAGTAGTTCAATCTGTCATAGGCACTTTAAATAAAACTTATATGATGATCATTAGCTCATAATTATGTGTGTCAGAAGCATTTGACCAGCATTTATTACATAATCTATTTTTACTGAAGTTTTGCTGACTATTTCAATCAAGTGCCAGAGTCATGTGACCCGCTGTATTAGTAATAGTAGTAGTTGCAGTAGTAGATTTATTGTCCTCACTCATAAGGAAATTGGTTTGCAGTGCGTAAAAAAGACACTCAGCAAAACACAAGACTTCCACATCAGCGAAAGACAAACAACATAGAAAAACATTGAGGCTTGACTGGAAACCATAAATAAAACCATTTCATCTACAAAGTACACATTAAAATTAGTTTGTCATCAATGTGCTCCGTCCTGCTGAGCAAAATCTAAAAGAATTTCTGTTAAATTAAGTTAGCTTGAATGTTGACGTTTATGCTGCCCAATAATACCCGCGGTGAGCAGAATCTAGTGAGTGAATGGGGTAGGAATGTAGAGAATGAAAGGAAACAAGCGTGGGCACAGTCACAGCCATAGTAAATTATTTTTCTTTGCAAAATGTTTAATATAAGGTGCTGCACTCTTGAACTAGAAGAGATTTAAGATCGGTGAACAGATGTAATGCTTTTTTTTTCTTTAGGAACCTGAGACAAAAGCACCTGCCAAAAAGAAGCTGAAGACGGCCAACGGGACACCTGGCAAATTTCGAAAAGGAAAATAAATTGTACAATATTTTGGGTCAATTAGCAAAATAAATTGTAAAACCATTTTAGGACCGGCTTGTAGGATGTGTCACACTGTTTAACTTCAGCGTGTGTTACTTTTAATCTGTTTTTATCCTTTTGTTTTCAGTTATGAAATAAAAGTTTCTTTTTGTAAAAGGTGTTTCTATTACTCAGAACAAAAATCATTTTCATTAGCTAAAGTCAAGGAGATACAACATTTTCTTTAAATATCTTAATACGCAAGTACAGATATGTCTCAAAAAATTGTAATATAAGGGAAAGTCAAATCAGTGTACAATTTTAGATTTGTGACATAAAATAAATCATGCCATTATTTTATAATTATAAGTTTTGATTATTCTGGCTGTAGATAGTAAAAATGTTAAAAATCTGTCTCAAAAAATTAGATAATTCTAAAGGACACGCAATCAAATAGTGATGCATAAAACTGAGAAAACATGTCAGAAATCTAGCATTTTAATAATCTTATGCAATATTTTAATTTTTTGAGACACAGATTTTTTATTTTTACTAACTTACTCCAGGATAATCAAAATATCAAAAATAAATGCATGAATTATATCACTTTGTGTCATGAGTCTATATCAGACCTGGGCAAACTGCGGCCAGGGGCCAAATGCGGCCCACGATATGTTTCAATAAGGCCCCTGACATGTTTTTGAGAAACAGAAATGCATGATGAAGTTTAAGAGACAAAACTTAAGCTACAACAAAAAACTTTGCAGAAGTTTCAAAGTTAAATTGTGAGAATAAAGTCAAAGCCATAAAAAGCTCATTTCAATATTCAACTTTTTTAGATTGAAATTGTAATTTGGATCATGGAACATCTATTGTGTGTTTTTATGCAAACATTTGACTCATCCAAGTCCAAGTCCTGATCATATTTAGTGTAAAATTACGATTTTAATTTGCTAAGACTTAAATTTAACCAGTTTAATCTATAAATAGCTTCTTTTTATGGCTTTAACTTTCATTCATTCATTCATTCATTTTCTACCGCTTAATCCCGTTAGGGTCGCGGGTGACTGGAGCCTATCCCAGTAACTGTGGCCTTAGGCGGGAACACCCTGGACAGTGGCCAACTTGCCGCAGGGTTAGACAGACAAACATTCACTCTCTCATTCACTCACCAAGGGAAATTTACAGTGATGCCCAATTAACCTAAACATGCATGTTTTTGGAGGTGGGAGGAAACCGGAGTACCCGGAGAAAACCCACAGTGACACGGGAGAACATGCAAACTCCACCCAGAGAGATCGTGAGATGTTGGTATGGTCCGACCCGGGAGTCGAACCCACGACCTCCTTGTTGGGAAGCCAGAGCTCTAACCACTTGGCTACCGTGCACCCTTTAACTTTATTCTTGTATTTCAACTTTATTTTTATAAAAGTTTTAGTTTGATCTTGAAATTTTATGCGTTCATTAAGGCGAGGCAAACCTTTCAATTGTACTGGACTAAGAGTGAGTTTTTTTTTTTAAATCAATGTTGACAGTCTGGTCCTCCACCACTGTTCTGGGTTTGGATATGGCCCTCGAGTCAAAATAATTGCCCACCTCTGGTCTATATTATACACCGGTTTGTCTTTCAGAATCTACAAAAATATTGATCTTTTCTTGATATTGTTTTTTTGAGACATACTGTGTATATTACACAAATTTGTCTTCCATAATCTGTGTTAGTGAAGACATTTCTATTGCTGCGATAATCCATTCCATCTAACAGGAGACATCCAGACATCATGAGTATTATGTGTGCCTTAAGCTGACCACAATGAAAGGACACTGAATGTTCAGATGTTGCACAATTTAAATGAGTTCTGCTGGCCTTCTGACTGCAGGAATGTTCTTTGTGCAGTGAATGTTTAGACACAGTTACAGTAAAATGTTTTAACTAAAAAGGAAAAGCTGATTGTGTGTTTTGTTTTGAAGGGAAATTGCTGATTAAAAATGACAATGCATTGGCAGTGCGCTTCATGATCTGACGTGATGTCCACTAAAAAGGAACAGATAAATACATAAAGATTAGAGGAACAAACACTGGACTGGAGGCGCATCATGAAATAAATTATAAAAAGGGAAATGTTTTAGCTTACAGGTTTGGTTCCCAATGTCGGAGTCACAAAATGATTTGAGATATTATTCTACATTATGTTAGGCAACATGTTTGAGGGGATTTTGGCCCTATAAAGAAATATACTTCTAATATAAATACATTTGATCCAATTGAATGGTTTCCAAATGGTTGAAGGACAACAATCCTATAATATCTCAAAAGCTAAAGCAGCACAAGCAAAACTTTTTACAGCACAAACCAAAACAAAAGATCGACATTTTTTTTGGAGATGCTTTTGATGAGGGGCCAACATCACGAGGTGCATGGGCTTTGTTCAAACCAGGCAGTTGCTATGGAGATACAGTAGTACCACATTCTAAAGTGTAATGGAAACACAACCAGACCAAGTAGAACTGAATAACAGGGCTAGTGGAAATGCTCCATGCACAGTATCATTGTGTCTATCAAAAAGTCATCTTAAAATGCAAATAGGTTTGACTGAGAGGATTGTCTTGTTTGGAGTTTGGAGCTAGAAGTCAGATTGTAAGTTATAAGTGGAAGTGTATAAATTCGGAGTAGTGGCTTGTGTTCTCATTATCACTGTTATCTGAATTTGTCCCATTGTGCCAGTCTTCTTACATAAAAGGCCATTTCAGGAACCGTAATAATATGCACAGTAAGTGGGACAGTGCCGATGCAAAGTGGTACTGTTTATCTTAAATAGGCAGGCGGGGACATAAAGCTTGTTGTTTTATGTTTTGTATTTGCATTTGTCAGATGGTTGAGATAGGTGTCAACACTGGTCACGTTTTCAATAGAGGAAGCAGCAGACACAGAAAGGTCGTGTTAGGTTTGCTGTCATTTTAAATCAAAATTGCATAGATTTTTAGTTCTTACTAAACTTGGACGAAAACATCTCAACAGGTGAGCGATTTTTTAATTTGATCTAAGACGTACTGTAATGGGTTTGTTGAGTATTTATTTTTCAAAATGTTTATTATATCTTTCAATAGGAAAACCCATCAACGTACTATACATCAAGTCTATTTATATTTTAAATAGACTATATACAGTATACTCTATTGATATAATATCTTATATTGTATTTTTTATATACTGTATCTTTACATCTATCCTTTTTATTGCCAAAGAAGTAGTAGTCCCAAATTCTGGGCATTGTGAAATGATTACAAGTTGTACTTATACAGTTAGACCTATTTGGTTGATTTTAAGTTGAATAATGTATGCTTGTTTGAATTTTGGTAATATAATGCAACAAGCTACTAAAAAAATAGAATTAGGCTCAAATTTGAATGATTTTGAAGCTTGACATTATTAAAAAGTTTATTTGTTGTGGGGGCAGCGAGTCATTGGCTTGGTTATTTTGGGTGTTACACTATTTATTCTGAGACATTAAAGATTGATATACATCAGCTTGAAACTTTCTTGTAGCTTAGTCAAAAAAAAAAAAATAAAATAAAATACATGGCAGTTTTTTTCATCCTGTTTTTTTATATGAAATTGGGGACATTTGGTGTGTAAAAACAACCACAACCACCAATTCTGAAAAGGAGCCAGATTAATCAATGAATCAACTTTATTTAAATAGCACATTTCAAAACAAGCATGATTGACTAAAGTGCTCCCAACAAGGAGATATTGACCAGGATTTCTAAACTTTCAGCTCGCAACCTCAAATAACCATGTAATGTACTGCGACCTCCACTGCCAGATAAAATAAATGTCTGTAATAATTTGAACTTCAAAACCATTCAAATGGGTTGAAATTAGAGGTGTGCTACATCAAACTTCACTATCAGATTGTTGTTGTTTGTTGAGGGTCGCGAGGCAAATCTGGGGGTCGCGAGATGATTTCAAGATCTAACTTTACAATTATGACTTGATTTTGCATCTGTTTTTATGGTTTAGCATCGACTGGAAATTGGTTGTGTAAAGCAATAATATTACAAATAAATAGATTTTAGACCGAATTGAATGGTTTTCCAACTTTCTGCAGACCTTTATTTTATTCTGCTGTGTCGCGATGGTCAATAGTTGAGGGTCCCGGTCTGAAACATTTAGAAACCGCAGTTTAGTTGACCAAAATTTGTATTTTATTTTGTTACAGTTTGGATCAGACATTTGGTGACATCATTGAGACACTTGTAGTTTTACTTTCTACTCTAGTCAACCACAGTAGTCAAGTGTTCTGTCTCTAGTCAACCACAGACCAAAATTCAGCCAATCATAATGCTTTGATTAAATCCCAAATTATTGTAAAATACATCATCTTCAATTTTGCTTTCATTTAGGGACTTTCAGTGCGTTTAGAAACATGTATTAAGAGTTTGAATGCTATCATCAAGCATATGACTCAACAGCTTGATATGTCTTATATGGACCTTCACAATAGAAATGATGTCCTCTCCAATGTCAGACACTTTTTGTTCTTGTGTAGTTTTTGTGTAAACTTGATTTTATTGACATTCTCCTAAAAATACATTTTTGACCCATTTTGCGCAAACTAACCCCATTTTCGTCTTGTACCTGTCTCTCCTTAACATAAATGTCATATGTACATCTAGAATTATTTGCGCAGACCGATGATACACAAGAGGCTTACCACACCTTAAAAAAGTCCCAGACGGTGTTGAAATGCAGACAAATGATGAGGATTACACGGTCGTGGTCTGCATTATTGTATGATCTAACATGCAACTTGTAGATTAAGAACGCTTACTGGCTATTTTGTTTTGCACATAATAGAAAAAGATTCAGTAACCATTTCTAATTATGCTGTTAATGTGTTCAGAAAATTCCTGTCTCCACCTACATTCTTAATACTTAATGTGAATATTAATTGGCTGATGTTTATTTTTGAATTGTCAAGCTTTAGCGTTAGCATTTAGACACAAACACATCTTGTTACTGACACACTTCAGTCCGTTGGTGACGTTTTTTTCCTGATTTGTAAAGTTTTAACATGTTGTATGAGAAATAACAATAACAGATCAATGTTCACTGCCTAATCTTGTAGTAGTTTTTCATTTTAGACGGAGACAGTAAAAAAAACACACACAAATGAACTAAACAGGAAATGAAGACGCCAGTAAGATGTTAGCATTTAAAAAAAATAAACAAGCCAATTGACTTCTGTGCACAGAGTCAATTCATGTGGCTCAGAGTGATTCATATAAGTTTTTAAAATGTCACATTGTCACAATAGAAAATAAAACATAAATGCCTATTTACTGTAAAATATCACAATGACATTTCAGTTTGCATTTTTAACAGGAAGTCAATGGACCATTTTATGTTAATAGCCAGAAGACAAAGAGTAAATAGAGGATCTTATGTTATAGTTCAAAAAAACAAAACAACTTAGGTCACATGATTAAGTTTGGAGTAGTAACATACTTTTACACCTAATATGTTCTTGAAAAGTATATTGATCATTTGGATTGTCTGAAAAGCAAGACCCTCGTTATGTCCGTACTTGTTCATCAAAGCCTGATCCTGTCAGATCTCAAAGGCTAAGCAAGTCAGCACTTAAGGTCACAGTATTTGTCCTTTAAAGTGAAGTTTGTAGTAGTAACATACTTTTACACCGAATATGTTTAACAGAGCATTCACAGAGTCCTGAGAAGTACTATATTTGATCATTTAAATTGTCTGAAAAGCATGACCCTTGTGATGTCCGTATAGCCTTATCTGGTCACATCACAGAAGCTAAGTAAGTCTGGGACTGGTCAGACCACTGGAACACCAGGAGCCACAGTGGAATAGCCAGTGTATATGTTTATGTGTTCTTGGGCAAGACACTTAACCCATCTTGCCTCAATATTTGTCAGTTTATTTTGAACATAAAATTAAAACAAAAAATTACATATTTAAAAAGCTTGTTCACATTAGTACATTTATTCAATCTATCCCTACACCTAAGTGGGTGCAACCTTTTTTATACACTCCCCGTTTGAATTCTCTACATAGCAAAGTGCTTCGAGTGCCTTGAATAGTGGCATTATATAAGAAATTTTATAAAGAAAGATCATGATATTATATTTGAAACGTAAGATAAATGGAGCTTAACATTTGGCACATATAGGAGCAAATGAGTAGGCGGTTTGGGTTTAATTCAAAAGACCAAATGCCATGACGTTACACTCCAGGAATGAAACCTACTGTACGTAAAAAATACCACAAAAGCAGGAAACGTGACTTGTCTTTATATCAAATGCTCTCACATTGGGATCACATTAAAGCTGCAAACAGATTATTATTTTTAAAATGAAAATCTGTTGATTATGACTTCCGATTATGTGATTAGATTAGTATGTAAGAGATAGTGAGAATTATTCATAGTATGATCTATAGAGATCACGCTTTTTTCTGTTTTGGTGTAATTTCTGCTTTATGCAGTCTTAAAACTTTTTTTCTAAGCACATGGCATGCTTTTGGGTTTGTATTTGTTAGGTTAACAATATTTAATTACAAAGTTAGTTGATTAATACAAGTTGTAGCCCAAGATCACATTTTAGACCTTTAGAAGATTCTGTCTAGTTGGTTTAAATCATTCAAAACACAAAAATGAATGCCAAATAAATGTAATTATGTTTAAAGTAGGAATGACATCTTACTTTATTAATATTTGTTTGAATGTAGTATTGATAATGTCATGAAAAAGCACCCTGTTTACTGTGTGCAGACAGTAAGTGCTCCCAAAAAGCCTTTTATCTTTTATATTGGTCATTCAAATAAGTTTTGTGGTACATTTGACCACATACATTTTGTTTGCAGTGCAGATTTGTAGCTAGTTAAATCTGTTCTTCTCTTTCTAAATTTGGGTCTGAATCATTCTAGATTTCTTACTCTTACTCGTCTTTTCTTGACTCTTATGAAATATTCAGATGATGTTGCAATGATGAAGCCGAGACAGTGTCATTATGATAAATCCGGTTCCATTTTCAGGCTTTTTGTATTAGACTTTGTATTTAACGAAAGCCCCAAAAGTGGTTGTGCAAGTAATGTGTCACGTGTAATATCCTATATGTCATCCTCAGACGCCTAGAGCGATTGAAATGTGTAACTTCCCCTGCACAGCATTCAGAGTGCCACTTCTGCTTTTTCTGCGGTCATCTTAATACAACGTATTTTAGAGATTTTTTCATATCTGGCAACATATTTCATCGTAACAAATACAAAATCTGTGATGTTTCCCCTTAATCTTCAAATGAGCTTTTAGGTAAGTTATTATTCTGTTGATATTTCAATTTAGATTAATAGGGGTTAGGGTTATTCATTGTCTAAGTTTAGGTGATGCAATGTTTGATGTAAGAGTTTATTTGAAGACTAGAAAAAGTAGGCTACCATTGAATATTGCATAGTGCCATTAATGTGTTGTATAAATATATTTATTTTTTGTATTTAGGTTTTTAAGTTTTGTGCTGGTTCAACAATGGAAATAATATTTTCTTCATTGCCCTGTTTTTGCCAGGTAAGATCTAATATTATTTACAAACATAATAGAGGTTTTACAGACGACATCATTGTCATCAGTGAGTGGTGAGAATGAATGAGAGTCAATGGAGGTAAATTGCAATTTCACCAGAAGTAAGTCAAAACACAACCAATAATAGGAAAAAAGCAGCATACAGACTGATAATCACTATAAACAACCACAACTACTGCTAAATATGAAGTTTGAATGTGACTTGTTTAAGCAGAAAAACTACAACAACACTTCTGTTTTTCTCACATTTGTCACTGACACAACCTTAAAATTACACACAGTTCAATTCATTACCTTTCCTGAGCTTAATTAGGATGTTTTTAATATGTTAGATGAGTAAAAAATCTGTTGTTCAAGAGTAAACATACCCTAAAATCTCCAACTGCTGTTAGCAAACAAGCTAGCTGAAGTCTGCACTGTTGCCGGCGACAACGTATAAACAAGGCTAAAAAAAGCTATAAAACACATTTTAATACTTTTGCCACTCAGTCACAATATTGAGAAGCATTTTTCCAAACTAAAGAGTGTAACAGTATTTTTTTTAATGGTGCAAACCTAGTTTCTATGGTAACACTCAAGCTTTATAATATACTACATTTTTATTACAAACAAATTCACTTGTTTTTTGTAATGATTTGTGATTTCAGGTGTTTTGGGCACTTGTGACAGAAATCCAAAGTTGCTTGTCACGGCACCGATGAGGGAGTTGAAAGCTCTGGACGGATCCTGTCTGCAAATTCCCTGCACTTTCCGACCGGAATCAGAAGCAGCTACTATGGACAGCTCCAAACCAACATACGGCGTTTGGATAAAATTTGACCCCAGAATCGAATATAAGGAGAACATCATCTTCAACAGCAGTGGATCGACAAAGACATATCCCATGACAATTATTGGAAACTTGGCACAGAAAAACTGCACCACAATGTTTGCAAATCTGACCAAGCAACATTCAGATAAATACTTTTTTAGGGCTGAGAATGGAGATTTCAAGGCAACAGCATCCTGTAACGCTGTTCAAGTCAGTGTTCAAGGTAAGTAACTAGCAACACAACAATATGAACTAAAAGTAGAGAATAAGAATGAGAAAATTTGTAATTAAATTCTAATAAATGCAAGGCTGGTTTGGGTTATGCAAGTCATAGCTCTATGTTCTGCTTTCACTTGAGTGCTATTTCTGACTCATCATTAGTGTTTTAGCCTCTGCATTATGCTTTATGTGTTATTAAAGGTCATCTTTAGTGTGAATTCAATTTTTTGAGTTTTTGGCCATGTTCAAACAGTTTTAGCTAATTATTAGTTTACGTAAAGTTGTCATGCATATTTAAAAAGTCTTTTAGTCTGGTTTCACATTATTAATTTCACGTATCCCTGCCAACTGTTGGAATTTTTTGCAAGTATTCTTAAAAAATTCAAATATCGAGTGAAACATGTTAAAAATGTCATTCGGCCACATTCNAAATAAACACACTTGGAGCAGTGACACTAACAAATATTTGCATAACTTATTAAAATATTTGGATATTACCTGTAAAGTTCTATTGTTGTCATTTAGTCTGCAATAAGGCTTTAAATGTTTTACTTGTGAAGCAGAACTCAGTGTGTGATAGTAAACTAAATCCATTTGTCCTGTCATTTGACGTAAACTTTGGGATCCAACACTTCAACAGTCCGAGTTTCCAAGTAGAAATTCCGACCTAAAGCAGCATTCAAAACACATTTTTCCCAGTCGAAGCTCAGAACTTCCAAGTTCTGAGAGCACATGAATGCAGCAAAAGTCCCTTGTTAAGCAATGGTAAACAAAACCTTTTACCTCTTTTAAGACGTGTATTTGGTGATTTAAGTGTATTTTAGTTAAATAATAATGCAATCGAGTAACAATCTTGTTTAAATGGGGGTGGTTGATGTGGGGTTGTGTCAGAAATAGTAAATTGTTGGGTATAATTAAATTTTTGGACCATTGGATCACTTTCTTCACTGTATCACTAACCCGAACTTTATGTTTCCTTAAGTCCACATTTGCTGTTATAGTTGTTGAGCAGTGAGTGAATGCACTGTTCACATACAGTACGTTTTCCCCACAGAGGTCCGTTAATGGGCATTCCCTTTGATACGGACTGTATCTATGGGAATTCTGGGTAATACTCTTTCTGGCATTACTGAAGAGCAAGACTTTTAATCTTTCACAGTTGTAAAATGTGGGAAAAAAAGTGCAAGCTAGAGACAGGACATTTGGTTATTCATTATTTGTCCCATAATTGCAGAAAGACTTATAATAACTTATCTACAGTTATTTATCTAACAGGAACAACATAGAGCTTGTAAACTCTGTGTTGTCACTGTGGCGATGTCTGTCTGTCTGTGTTATAGTTCCTCTTAATGTGTTGAAACCTTATGATTGCAACACAGACCACATAGACAAGATATGTTACTGCAGTCAAGTCATTTTGAAGTTGAGGAAGCAAATCAGGCTAAAAAGAACTTATCGGCTGGTGTGCAGAAGGACTTAAACAGATGTAGAGTTGCTGCATTTTACTGCCAAGCAAGAACTGTCCTATTATGATAAAGTGGCCCATGGTTCATATTGATTTGTAAGCTGTGTTTGTCCTTAAATGCTCTGCTCTATATCAGCAGTTTTAGTGTTCACTGCTGTACATGACCAGATGTTACACTGTGATTTATATTTGAGCCTAAACATGCAGCAAGTGTGAGTGAATAAACTATAGCAAACTCCAGGTTTTGATCAGATAATAATAATTTAAAACGAATGAAAGTTTTGGATTCCTACTTTGAATATTGTTGTAACAGTATCTTAGCATTAGATTACACAGCAACATTATGATAACTAGGAAGTAATGCACTTTTTCACAGGTTTAACCACAATAGGAACTACTGGACATAGAGATAATAAAGTAATGTGAGTCGCAGATATCAAACTTTCAAGACTTATAACTGGATGACAAACTTTAACTTACTTTGTGGCTATGAGGCAAGAAGCCACTCTCCTCCAAATATCCCACGAAACCCCAGATTGGAATGTCATCAAGTACAAATTCAAAGTAGTACAACTCTTCAATGGCCTCACGAAGCTGGTCCACCTAAAAACAAGGCGCATATTTAATGAAACAGAAGAGATTTAAGCCATTAACAGCAATGACAAGCAATTTTTTTCAGAGGGATCGAAGAAAAAAGTAAGTGTAGGTTTTAAATTACTTTGACCAAATAAAATCACATTATTACAATTCATATGTTCTTCTTTCACATGGCACAAGGCTGGCCGGACGTCATTCAACTTTAGCTATTTAAAGTTCAGTTGTGTCATGTCATTGTTGTAAGCAGAGATGGCTGTGGTAGAATATTATGTACCTGCTGTTCGGAAAGACTGAGCTGGCAAAGCATTTTCTTCTCCACGTTTTCTCTGAACTGGATATGATACAGCGACTCCGCCATCCGGTCTCCGTCCAGCACCTCTCCCAGACTCAGCGACTTGTGATGCACCTGGAAAAGTGACATCGAACAAAATGAATTAATACATTACAACAAGAAAGAACAACAAAAAAGGCATCTACACTCAAATGAACAATTCACATGTTAATAAAGTGTGTGTACGGTAAGTGGAAATGAATGTTGCACTTAATCACTTCTAAACAATAGATTTTTATTCGGAACAGCAAAACAGGATGATAATCGATCTAGTAGTTTTACGTCTCTAGGTTTAATTGTTTTATTTGAAAATACTGTTCCAATATATCTGTGCCTAGACCATAAACTAATACTTGACTAAAAAAAAGTCATAAATGAACAGTGGGTCAATACTGTGACTACAACCAAAATAAATGCAATACTAAAGAATGAATAAAAAAATATATATTTTAGATTAGATAAAGAGTGAGTTCAGACTTGCATACACACCCAGTCTGGGGTGTAACTCTCCAGTAGTTACTAAATTACAAATTTAAGTAGCTTAGTGGTGTAACACATTACTGTGAAAATATTTGTAATTAAATTACACTGACAAAATACTCAACACTTTCAAATTTAATTTACGAAGCACATAATCTTTCTCTATTCACTGTTTAAATAACAAGCCAAGGTACATCAAGTAACTTTTTGGCTAAAAGAAAAACTCTCCTAAAACAAGTTTTTCTTGTTTAGATGTCTTTGTGACATTAAATAAACAAATTAGTATATATTACTTGGCCAGGAGGAGGGCCTCCTCATTTTTGTTTTAATGGAAAAGCAGCTCATTTAGCTATATTTTCTCACATTGAGATGCATTGATAATGGGCTCTGATGTGAACAAATGTTGCTGCTTCGAGTATCTGCCCAGAAATCATATCAGTTCAGCTGATATCCTGGTCTTTAATTGGATGTAAAATAGGACTTTTTGCTGACTGATGCTTGAAAAGTTAAGCACACAAAGTTACTTACTTACTTGATAAATTACACTTCTAAACCACTGCTCATGACTGTGTTTTAAGTAGAAATGGAGCAATTTTTAGTTCCCTCACTGTTTATCTTTTAGGTGTGGAAACTGGAAAAGTTGGATCTATGCATTCCTATGTCTAATTAATTATTTTTTCAAAGTAACTTCCCCAACACTGTAACACAAATGAAATTGTTACAAAACATATAATTAAGCAAGATAAAAATAAATCCGGACTAGAACAGAACTAAAGTATGTCTGTATGAATACTGAAGTGAGCTCAAAACAGGACATTTCACATTTTGAGATCTAGTGCTCTTGAATAACCTTTGTGCTATAAGGCTGCAGCTTTGTACTGTATTAACGTGCTGCAGAGCCAAGAGAACACTGACCTTTTCTGGCCTACACACGGGCAGGGTGTAGTAATGATATGTCTCCTGGGGGTTATGATAAGGCCCACTTTGTTGACATAGAGAGTCACATTGTCTCCTTGTTTGTAGCTCGCTGCACAGCCTGAGAGAAAGCACAAGATCAAAACGCAGTGCAGCTCCATGGTCCTCCAGAGAAACCCGCGAGGTCTGGGTCCTGTTCCATGCGACATTATCCCTGTGGCAGAGACAAACAAACTGTAACTCAGAAAAACAGGCAAAAACAGCACTACCAAAAATAGCTTGAGTTGTTCAAATTGAAACTGAATGGAGGCTAGAGCAAATTGCAAATGAAAAATACACTTAAATTAAATTAATTGCTATAATAATTGTATCCTGTCTCATTCTGCATAAAAACAGACAGCTAACTCTAAACCTAAGATGTGCAAAAGCATTTTAAAATAATACGTATATACATTTTTTTGCTTTGTTTGATCATTCATAGGCCTAATTCTTTCTGTGAATTCTCCTGGACATGATAAAAAGAAAATTTTGAAAACTTAATTTGCAAATACAATCTCAGGACTGCTCAAATATGTTTAATTAGAATTTTTTTTATTTACAAAATTTTGCAGTCTTACTTAGGGCTGTGTAATTAATCGACTTTCAGTTTCAACTACGATTATTGCTGTAATTGTTTACAAAAATTGGTTTGATTTATTGATTATTGACTGTATCTTACTAATACTACTACTGCTCATAAATTTCCTTGATATGAAAAGTAGGTGGTTTCTTTACAATTGCAGAATACATTTTTATTTCTTTGAGACCTGTCACACTTTTCATTTTATCTCTACACTCTCTACATTTAAGGGACACTACATGCTCTGCAATCTCTCTAAGCAAATAATCATTTGAATAATTGTGATTTCAATTATGATTTAAATACGGTAATCATGATTATTATTTTCATCACATTAGAGCAGTCTGAGTCTTAATTCTATTAAAAAGCTGCTAAAAATATAAAATCAATACATTATTTTTTGCATTGGTGTAAAAGTTTTTATTGATATAAAACTATGGCATGGACAGTAATATTTTTGTAGAAAATTATTTATATGTAGCAACATAGTTTTAGAGGTAGAAATAGTAACAAAGAGACAGAAATGGAACAAATGAAGCAGCAGGATGCTCAGTAATGATAACACCTAGGGGCATTTACATTTGGTTTTACTATACAAACAAATTATCATAATATTAATAACACTAAAAATGCTCTGTCATCAGAGTGTTTAAAATTCCAGAATGAAAGTGACTAGACACACACATCATGACACATTTTCAGTGACACATATCCGATGCATGCAAATGAAAGAATGAGGAACACATTTGAATTGGCAGGATAGGAGAATTGTGATTGAATTTGCTTTACAAAAGAGAAGAAAATACTATATATAGCTTTGCAAAAAATAGGATCTGTTGTGTGTTGTATTGCTAGATAGTAAATTAATCTTACAGGGAATTTAAATATTTATCTGATTGTATTACTGTATATGAGTTGATAAAAACTAAACAAAAACAGCTGTAAATTTTGTCCAGTAAAACCTACAAATGAGGAGTTTACTGCTATTTAAAATCTTTCCAATTATAATCACTTATTATGAACAAGCAATGCAAAATACTACTGTACAAGTGTTCAAGTCAGGTTCTGTAATGACTACTGGTGTATCTTATTTGTTTTCATAAGCAAATATATGCGATATAATGTGGTTATTTACAGTTTTTCCATTGCAATGTCCACTTATTTCTTATTTTTCTGAATAAAAGCACGGTGAAATGTGTTTACAAACTTTCAAAGGTGCAATTATTGTATCAGAATCTCTATTATAATGCTGTCATACCAGTCTAGCTGTTTGGTGACTTGTGCCTGCTGTTGTTGCTGCTGACCCGATCAAACCAGCCTGTCCTGTCGCTCCTCCAGGCTCCAGGCCCCGCTGCAGACTTGCTCCTCACCCCCGGGGACAGACTCTGGAGCTCTCACTGCACCGCTTTACCGCTGAACATGTTCACGGCGAAGCACGAAGACACTGTCCATCAATTACATCCAAGATAAACCGAGCAGTCACCGACATTCACAGCTTTTTCTGTTTGCAAGGCGCTCCACGTCACCTTAAAAAACAAAAATACTCGATTGAAATTTCCAAAACGGATGGAGAAATCACCAATCTTGCGCTTTTCTCATAAACATCTGGTTTTATATTCTTCAAATACCTTGTTTTAAATTACTGAAGATTAATTTCAACATCTGGAGGAGTGAAAAGCTACCTAAAAGCTACCCTTTTTGCTGTGAAAAGAACCGGATTTCCTTCTATGGAGCACAGCCAATCATATTTTTATTATGTTTCCTGGTTAGAAACCAGACCATTCTAATCATTAGTAAATCATCGATTGAACACACATTTTGTACTTACTAGACGACATCATGATTTATTACATAGTTATTTAGTCAAAACGTTCACATTCTTAAAAAAAATGATATAAATTCTCTAAAACGCAAATAACATTGCAAGTTGAAAACATTTCCTTTCGAGATAAAGCTTGTAATCTCGTTTGTAAAGCATCTCTGTTAGCTCAACTTCTCGAAATTCGTAAATTTCACCAGATATTGTTACACTGTACATACTTGTTAGTCTCAAAACTATAAGTATCGTATAAGTATATTTAAACAAAAATTTCAATAATATAACTTATATGTTTTAAAATCCTGAGCTGCCAAAGAAATCTCGCAAACTGCGGAAATGTCTTGGCAACGAGTGCTATCTCCGCGTCTAAAGCATCTCTGGTCTCCTTTTCTCAAAATAAAAACGAAAGCTCGCCTTCAATAATTTATAATGTTCTGTTTCTTGTATTATTTGCAAATTATCAAGTATGATGACTTATATTAAAAATACATAATTAAATATGTACAAAAAAAAAGCACGTTTATCCTGTCGCAAAACAGTAGCACGACACAACCAATCACAGTTAGGCACACCAAACTTCAGCCAATCACGATCAGCCTGCCAAATCCTCTCAGCCAATCAGCACCGAGTTTAGATCACTCGACATATCCACTGCTAATGCCTGTTTTTCTGTTTTCCCGCGAAAGTCTTGCACTGGGAAGCAAACGTGTAGCTTACAACAGCGTACTGCTAAAGCTTTGGGTAATTTTCACTTTTCTCTGAAAACACGCAATTAAGCGTAATAGCTGACTTCGTTATAAAAAGCAGTGAACATTTATTGTCGAGTATTTGTCAGGCTAAGTGTGCTTGTAGCCTTTGCTAACTGGAAGATATCAATCCAATTGTCTTTGCGAATGTTTTGTTTGATCTTGCTTGATTTACAATGTTTAGAGGAATAGTTCGCGCAAATTGAGGCTGTAAACTTATGTGACTGGTCCATTTATGTTTCAGATTTGTCAAAACAAGTCACAATGGGAATACATGGATTAGCTAAACTCATAGCTGATCAGGCGCCTGCTGCCATCAAAGAACAGGACATCAAAAGCTACTTTGGTAATGTTTCTCTCGTTTATGTCCCACACATCTTGTTTACACTTTTTACCTGAGTCCTGACTCAATTTAATGAATGTATTTGTTAATGACAGGTAGAAAATAGCTATTGATGCTTCTATGTGCATCTATCAGTTCTTGATTGCTGTGCGTCAAGATGGAAACGTGCTACAAAATGAGGATGGAGAGACAACAAGGTATTTATAAATATGATTTCATGCTTAAGATGAACATTTGAACGGTTATAAATTGCTACAGAAAGTATCACAATAAAAAGTTTTGTTGAAACTACTTGTAGTTTAAGTCACTAACACAAACACACAAAATTTACACAAAAATTTGTCATTATGTTACCATTAGATTATTTTCTGATTATAAAACAATCTAAACATGTTAATTGTTATTTAGTATGCATATTATAGAAGTACTATGTACTACGAAAAACCACACACAAGCAAGATTGAGACCTCATATTATTTTATACAGTATTTTAGACTTACATACTATAAAGGTGACTGCCTTTACAACAAAATTTAGATATAATACATTTTCTATCATCATTGACGATGATTTGCTATAATTAATGCTTTCTTTTTAATGTGATGCTAAAACTTGTGTTCTTTACAGTCACCTCATGGGAATGTTTTACCGGACCATACGAATGCTAGAGCATGGGATCAAACCTGTCTATGTGTTTGACGGCAAACCTCCTCAGCTCAAGTCACAAGAGGTCTGTAATGTTATCTCAGCAGTTGTCCATCTTCGTTAACATTCTAGCTTATACATCTTCTGGTTTCTACAGCTGTCCAAGAGAGGCGAGAGGAGGGCTGAGGCCGGAAGCTGCTAGCACAAGCACAGGAGGCAGGGGAACAAGAAAACATTGACAAATTTTCCAACGTTTAGTAAAAGTGACCAAGCAACACAATGATGAGTGCAAACAGCTGCTAAAACTGATGGGTGTCCCTTACATTGAGGTTCGTACAAATTCATCTCTCATACAATTAAAAACTGAAACCTATTTTGGTAATTTGACAGCATTCCCTCTGTGTGTCCGTTTAGGCTCCTTGTGAGGCAGAAGCCAGCTGTGCAGCTCTTGTCAAAGCTGGAAAGGTCTTTGCTACAGCGACTGAAGATATGGACGGACTCACCTTTGGCACAAACGTCCTGCTGAGGCATCTTACAGCCAGCGAAGCAAAGTACTTAACTATTTTTCTTCTGATAAATGTCAAATAGAACAAAGCTTAGTTGTAGTGATTATAAACAATTTCATTATAGAACAGTAATTACAATTCAAATAGTGAAGGCAAATGACTATGAGTGTGTGAAAAGAAAATATAGTGCCAACTATTTGTGAAGCATCAATCTGAAACTGGGATCGGATATTTGTGCTGATCCATAATTTTTTGCAGTATTGAGTATCGGAGAGGAGAACCAGAACTCCATGCATTCTTCTCTTTGCCATTTCTGCCTACAAATTCTTTAAACCCTTACGTATATAACACTGTTAACAATGTAATCTTATGTTATTTGATCTGTAAAATAGTTTTGCTCTGTGTTTTAGGAAATTGCCAATCCAAGAATTCCACTTTAGTAAAATGCTTCAAGACATTGGCCTGACAAATGAGCAGGTAACATTCTGAACAACACCTTTAATCCTATAAACCTTCTGTAATTATTTATATTTGATTATTTTTTTGTACTGTAGTTCATAGACTTGTGTATTCTTCTTGGCTGTGACTATTGTGGGACCATTAAAGGGATTGGTCCTAAAAGAGCCATTGACCTGATCAAAACACACGGCAGCATCGAGGAGATCCTGGAAAATATAGATTCCAACGTAAGCGCTGACCTAAGCTTGTGTATATTTGACAAGAGTTAATCTTATTATTCATGTTTGTCTTTCTTTTGCCTGACAGAAGCACCCAGCTCCAGAGGATTGGTTGTACAAAGAGGCCAGGGCTTTGTTTCTGGAGCCTGAAGTTGTGGATTGTTCAACAGTCGATCTGAAGTGGAATGAGCCCGACGAAGAGGGCCTCATTCAGTTCATGTGTAACGAGAAACAATTCAGGTAACTTGCAAGTGACTGTTTTCATGTCAAGGTTAATTTTATTTTGCAAATTAAACAGGTCATTTCTTAATTTCTCATTAAATTAAATGGCTACTTCCCTCGGCATATGATTTGAGTAATACTTATCTTATTTTGTCAGTGATCGATCCTTTACTATTGACTAAGTTTGTCTATATACAGTGTCAACAATGTACTTCTAGCTTTGATAAACAGCAATAGTAATGTTTTTGTTGACCACTTGGATGCACTGTTGAGTTATGTTGTTCTAGTATTGTCCTCCAGTAATTAGTACATCATAAACAAAATAAGTTAACAATTTTTTTTTGTAACACTGAGCCTAAATGGTAGAGAATATCATATTTTAGCCTTTTTATTTGCAAAATTAATAACTTTTTCTTTCATTGTTTTATTGACCTAAGCTGTACTTTGAACCTCGTAGATGACAAAGTAAAGGTAATGTGACAAAAACAGAATAACACTTACTTTTGCTTGTAATTCAGTCACAATGTTTAGGGGGATTCTTTTTCTACTCTCGGATCAGTTATTCTGTAATTGACAGAAATTAATATCTCAATATTTCTTTGCCATATCCCGATGAAGAGTAAAGACAAAAGACATTCATTCAAATTATTATAAGTGGAATCCAAAGTATGTGTTGCATTAAATTAAACACAATTTGCAAGCTTACAAGTGTATTTTTGTAGTAACTTTTTTGAAACTTTGCTTATATACATATTATCCACAATTTAAATATTGCCAGCCTTTATACTGTCACTTGAATAATCACAATGATCTAACCTAAGCTATTAATAACCCAATAATCTTGGTATTAAGTGGAGTAATCGAAGTTGTTTTGTCTTTTCACTGTTTCTTCTTGCCTAATACTAAATGACTAACATAAACAAATTATTGCTTACAGTGAGGACAGAATGCGCAACGGCTTTAAGAAGATTATGAAGAGTCGACAGGGCAGCACCCAAGGGCGACTGGACTCTTTCTTCACTGTCACTGGGTCTCTGTCCTCAAAACGGAAGGTGACATTGTGTTTTTGTCATTTCCTCTGTTCCTCTGCTAACCCTCAGTTCACTGTAACAAGAATGCACTTACAGTATAGACACTAACCAGATTGTACGTTTAAAGTTTTTGAGCATCATTCAAGACTATTTTACTTCTATATTTCCTCATCATTGAAAGAAATAAGGTGAGAAATCTTTGCCCTGAAGTTCAGTTTCCAAGAAGTTATTGAGTGACTTTTACAGAACAATTGCTTGAGTAAACATTGTAACTATATGGAAATGAATAATTATAGGCTGTGTCCAAATATCCACTAGCTGTTTTAAGTGGTGTTTGAATGTCCAGCAGATGGAAAAAAAAACAACTCAGCTAAATGAAGATAGGAGTCACTTAAACGCACCGTTGAGCCATGATTATGAACAAAACACTTGCTGCTAACAAGCTGTAAAGATTGCTAACATTAGCTACTTATCTTAGTTTGAACTGTAAACGTTAAATTATCCTTTTCATTTGATGTTTAACGTGGTGTTCAAGTTAAAGTGCATATGAGAGGTTTGCAATAATTTAGCATTTTACTTTAATTTAGTAGAAAAACACTAGTAGTAAATATAAAATTATGGTTTTACATGAATCAAGAACAAGTTTGTGAAGAAAAGTTGGATATTTTGTGTAAAATAACAGGAAGTAGAGCAGAGTTAAACTGAGGACATTTTACATTTTCTCACAATGATCACATGTCATGACTCTAAGCACCAATTTAACAAAACAAGTATGTTGTGGTGTATTATGTCTTAAGAAGTAAAATGCTGTTACAAGAGAAGTTTTTGCAAAACATTTTGTAAAACATGGTCGCTAAGTGGCTCTCTAGTGTGATGTCATCATCTATGACAGTGGTTCCCAACCTTTTTTTCCTCGAAGCCCCCCCCTGACTGAACGGGAGACTTGTCGAGCCCCCCTGTTTAAACCGGTGGCCTCTAAATTGTTATTGTATAATGAAAATTAGATTTAAAAACATTTATTTTAGCTAAATAAACATTATTGTATTGTTTTGATGCTTAGAATTGTGTTTTTCACTTATAACTACTGTAATTTCTGCCCTATTGAGCGCACCTGAATATAAGCCGCACCCACTAAATTTAAGTAAGAAAAATGATAAAGTACATATATAGGCCGCACTTGTTAATAGTAAGTCTATGAGAATCTATAATTTTGCTGCATTGCCTTATAAACCGCATAGTTCAAAGCTCATGAAAAAAGTAGCGGCTTATAATCCAGAAATTACGGTACTTTTAGAACTTGATCTTCTGACCAGACAAAGCTCTGGGGACCAACTGGAATCTCATGCGCCCCCCATGTTGGGAACCACTGGTCTATAAACAAGAAGTCCCTTTTTAATCCTAAAAAAATGTCTAAACTGGGACGAACTTTGTGCAATATTTAGTCTTAAATTTAATGATCTCAACTTTGTTTTAGTGAAAATAGTAGTTCAATCTGTCATAGGCACTTTAAATTAAACTTATATGATGATCATTAGCTCATAATTATGTGTGTCAGAAGCATTTATTACATAATCTATTTTTACTGAAGTTTTGCTGACTATTTCAATCAAGTGCCAGAGTCATGTGACCCGCGGTATTAGTAACAGTAGTAGTTGCAGTAGTAGATTTATTGTACTCACTCATAAGGAAATTGGTTTGCAGTGCGTAAAAAAGACACTCAGCAAAACACAAGACTTCCACATCAAGCGAATGACAACAACATAGAAAAACATTGAGGCTTGACCGGAAACCATAAATAAAAACATTTCATCTACAAAGTACACATTAAAACTAGTTTGTTGTCATCCGTCCTGCTGAGCAAAATCTAAAAGAATTTCTGTTAAGTTAGCTTGAATGTTGAAGTTTATGCTGCCCAATAATACCCGCGGTGAGTAGAATCTAGTGAGCAGTGTCTGAATGAGAGTGTGAATGATTGCACTTTTAAGTTCACTGATTAGGGCAGGATTATGTAGAGACTGAAAGGAAACAAGCGTGGGCACAGTCACAGCCATAGTAAATTAATTTTCTTTGCAAAATGTTTAATATATGGTGCTGCACTTTTGAACTAGAAGAGATTTATTAATGGTGAACAGATGTAATGCTTTTTTTTTCTTTAGGAACCTGAGACAAAAGCACCTGCCAAAAAGAAGCTGAAGACGGCCAACGGGACACCTGGCAAATTTCGAAAAGGAAAATAAATTGTACAATATTTTGGGTCAATTAGCAAAATAAATTGTAAAACCATTTTAGGACCGGCTTGTAGGATGTCTCACACTGTTTAACTGCAGCGTGTGTTACTTTTAATCTGTTTTTATCCTTTTGTTTTCAGTTATGAAATAAAAGTTTCCTTTTTTGTAAAAGGTGTTTCTATTTACTCAGAACAAAAATCATTTTCATTAGCTAAAGTCAAGGAGATACAACATTTTCTTTATATATCTTAATACGCAAGTACAGATATGTCTCAAATAATTGTAATATAAGGGAAAGTCAAATCAGTGTACAATTTTAGATTTGTGACATAAAATAAGTCATGCCTTTATTTTTTAAAGTTTTGATTATTCTGGCTTTAGATAGTAAAAATGTTAAAAATCTGTCTCATAAAATTAGATTATTCTAAAGGACACGCAATCAAATAGTGATGCATAAAACTGAGAAAACATGTCAGAAAACTAGCATTTTAATAATCTTATGCAATATTTTAATTTTTTGAGGCACAGATTTTTTTATTTTTACTAACTTACTCCAGGATAATCAAAATGTCAAAAATAAATGCATGAATTATATCACTTTGTGTCATGAGTCTATATCAGACCTGGGCAAACTGCGGCCAGGGGGCCAAATGCAGCCCACGACCTTTTTCAATAAGGCCCCTGACATGTTTTTGAGAAGCAGAAATGCATGATGAAGTTTAAGAGACAAAAACTAAAGCTACAACAATAAACTTTGCAGAAGTTTCACAATTAAATTGTGAGAATAAAGTCAAAGCCATAAAAAGCTCATTTCAATATTCAACTTTTTTAGATTGAAGTTGTAATTTGGATAATGGAACATCTATTGTGTGTTTTTATGCAAACATTTGACTCATCCAAGTCCAAGTCCTGATCATATTTAGTGTAAAATTACGATTTAATTTGCTAAGACTTAAATTTAACCAGTTTAATCTATAAATAGCTTCTTTTTATGGCTTTAACTTTCATTCATTCATTCATTTTCTACCGCTTAATCCCGTTAGGGGTCGCGAGTGACTGGAGCCTATCCCAGTAACTGTGGGCCTTAGGCGGGGAACACCCTGGACAGTGGCCAACTTGTCGCAAACATTCACTCTCTCATTCACTCACAGGGAAATTTACAGTGATGCCCAATTAACCTAAACATGCATGTCTTTGGAGGTGGGAGGAAACCGGAGTACCCGGAGAAAACCCACGGTGACACGGGGAGAAGATCGTGAGATGTTGGTATGGTTCGACCCGGGAGTCGAACCCACGACCTCCTTGTTGGGAAGCCAGAGCTCTAACCACTTGGCTACCGTGCACCCTTTAACTTTATTCTTGTATTTCAACTTTATTTTTATAAAAGTTTTAGTTTGATCTTGAAATTATATGCGTTCATCAAGGCGAGGCAAACCTTTCAATTGTACTGGACTAAGAGTGAGTTTTTTTTTTTTTAAATCAATGTTGACAGTCTGGTCCTCCACCACTGTTCTGGGTTTGGATATGGCCCTCGAGTCAAAATAATTGCCCACCTCTGGTCTATATTATACACCGGTTTGTCTTTCAGAATCTACAAAAATATTGAACTTTTTCTTGATATTGTTTTTTTTTTAGACATACCTGTGTATAGTACACAAATTTGTCCTCCATAATCTGTGTTAGTGAAGACATTTTCTATTGCTGCGATAATCCATTCCATCTAAAAGGAGACATCCAGACACCATGAGTATTATGTGTGCCTTAAGCTGACCACAATAAAAGGACACTGAATGTTCAGATGTTGCACAATTTAAATGAGTTCTGCTGGCCTTCTGACTGCAGGAATGTTCTTTGTGCAGTGAATGTTTTAGACGCAGTTACAGTAAAATGTTTTTAACTAAAAAAGGAAAAGCTGATCGTGTGTTTTGTTTTGAAGGGAAATTGCTGATTAAAAATGACAATGCAATGGGCTTCATGATCTGACGTGATGTCCACTAAAAAGGAACAGATAAATACATAAATAAAGATTAGAGGAACAAACACTGGACTGGAGGCGCATCATGAAATAAATTATAAAAAGGGAAATGTTTTAGCTTACAGGTTTGGTTCCCGATGTCGAAGTCACAAAATGATTTGAGGATATTATTCTAAATTATGTTAGGCAGCGTGTTTGAGTGAATTTTGGCCCTATGAAGAAATATACTTCTAATATAAATACATTTTGATCCAATTGAATGGTTTGGGGGCCAACATCACGAGGTGCATGGGCTTTGTTCAAACCAGGCAGTTGCTATGGAGATACAGTACTACATTCTAAAGTGTAATGGAAACACAACCAGACCGAGTAGAACTGAATAACAGGGCTAGTGGAAATGCTCCATGCACAGTATCATTGTGTCTATCAAAAAGTCATCTTAAAATGCAAATAGGTTTGACTGAGAGGATTATCTTGTTTGGAGTTTGCAGCTAGAAGTCAGATTGTAAGTTTATAAGTGGAAGTGTATTTAATTCAGATTAGTGGCTTGTGTTCTCATTATCACTGTTATCTGAATTTGTCCCATTGTGCCAGTCTTCTTACATAAAAGGCCATTTCAGGAACCGTAATAATATGCACAGTAAGTGGGACAGTGCGATGCAAAGTGGTTACTGTTTATCTTAAAATAGGCAGGCGGGGGACATAAAGCTTGTTGTTTTATGTTTTGTATTTGCATTTGTCAGATGGTTGAGATAGGTGTCAACACTGCAGGTCACATTTTCAATAGAGGAAGCAGCAGACACAGAAAGGTCGTGTTAGGTTTGCAGTCATTTTAAATCAAAATTGCATCGATTTTTAGTTCTTACTAATCTTGGACGAAAACATCTCAACAGGTGAGTGATTTTTTTAATTTGATCTAAGACGTACTGTAATGGGGTTTGTTGAGTATTTATTTTTCAAAATGTTTATTATATCTTTCAATAGAAAACCCATCAACGTACTATACATCAAGTCTATTTATATTTTAAATAGACTATATACAGTATACTCTATTGATATAATATGCTTATATTGTATTTTTTATATACTGTATCTTTATATCTATCCTTTTTATTGCCAAAGAAGGAGTAGTCCCAAATTCTGGGCGTGGTGAAATGATTATAAGTTGCACTTATACAGTTAGACCTAGTATTTGGTTGATTTTTAAGTTGAATACTGTATGCTTGTTTGAATTTTGGTAATATAATGCAACAAGCTACTAAAAAAAATAGAATTAGGCTCAAGCTTGAATGATTTTGAAGCTTGACATTATTAAAAAGGTATAGTTTATTTGTTGTGGGGGCAGCGAGTCATTGACTTGGTTATTTTGGGGGTTCCGGTCTGAAATGTCTTGAAATCGCCAGTTTATACTATTTACTCTGAGACATTAAAGATTGATATACATCAGCTTGAAACTTTTTTGTAGCTTAGTCAAAAAAAATACATGACAGTTTTTTTCATTCATTTTCATATATACTGTAGGCTAGAAATTGGTGACATTTTGTGTGTAAAACAACCACCCATTCTGAAAAGGAGACTGAGCCAGATTAATCAATGAATTAACTTTATTTATATAGCACATTTTCAAAACAAGCATGGTTGACTAAAGTGCTTCCCAACAAGGAGTTTCTAAACTTTTCAGCTCGCAACCTCAAAATAACCATGTAATGTACTTGCGACCCCCACTGCCAGATAAAATAAATGTCTGTAAAAATTTGAACTTCAAAACCATTAAAATTGGGTTGAAATTAGAGGTGTGCTACATCCAACTTCACTATCAAGATTGTTGTTGTTTGTTGAGGGGTCGCGAAGCAAAATCTGGGGGTCGCGAGATGATTTCAAGATCTAACTTTACAATTATGACTTGATTTTGCATCTGTTTTTATGGTTTAGCATCGATTTTGACTGGAAATTGGTTGTGTAAAGCAATAATATTACAAATAAATAGATTTTAGACCAAATTGAATGGTTTTCCAACTTTCTGCAGACCTTTATTTTATTCTGCTGTGCATTCACGAGTTGAGGGTCCCGGTCTGAAAAGTTTAGAAACCGCAGTTTTAGTTGACCAAAATTTGTATTAGTTGAGAGCACATTTGTGTTCTTTTGAATACAGTTTGGATCAGACATTTGGTCACATCATTGAGACACTTGGTAGTTTTACTTTCCAGTGCTTTCTGTCTCTAGTCAACCACAGTCCAATTGTTCCGATTATCAATCTTCAACTAATAGATTTGTTTTGAAAATATATTGTCATATATGTCTTATATGGGACCTTCACAATAGAAATGATGTCCTCTCCAATGTCAGACACTTTTTGTTCTTGTGTAGTTTTTGTGTAAACTTGATTTTATTGACATTCTCCTAAAAATACATTTTTGACCCATTTTGCGCAAACTTACCCTATTTTTTGTCTTGTACTTGTCTCTCCTTAACATAAATGTCATATGTACATCTAGAATTATTTGCGCAGACCGAGTGATTACACAAGAGGCTTACCACACCTTAAAAAAGCCCCAGACGGTGTTGAAATGCAGACAAATGATGAGGGATTACATGGTCGGTGGTCTGGCATTATTTGTATGAATCTAACATGCAACTTGTAGATTAAGAATGCTTACTGACTATTTGGTTTTACACATTACTCATAATAGAAAAGATTCAGTAACCATTTCTAATTATGCTGTTATGTGTTCAGAAAATTCCTATCTCCACCTACTTAATGTGAATATTAATTGGCTGATGTTTATTTTTGAATTGTCAAGCTTTAGCGTTAGCATTTAGACACAAACACATCTTGTTATTAACGCACTTCAGTCCTTTGGTGACGTTTTTTTTTCCTGATTTGTAAAGTTTTTAGCATGTTGTATGAGAAATAACAATAACAGATCAATGTTCACTGCCTAATCTTGTAGTAGTTTTTCATTTTAGACGGAGACAGTAAAAAAAAACACACACAAATGAACTAAACAGGAAATGAAGATGCCAGTAAGATGTTAGCATTTAAAAAAATAAACAAGCCAACTGACTTCTGTGCACAGAGTCAATTAATGTGGCTCAGAGTGATTCATATAAGTTTTTAAAATGTCACATTGTCACAATAGAAAATAAAACATAAATGCCTATTTACTGTAAAATATCACAATGACATTTCAGTTTGCATTTTTAACAGGAAGTCAATGGACCATTTTATGTTAATAGGCCAGAAGACAAAGAGTAAATAGAGGATCTTATGTTATAGTTTAAAAAAACAAAACAACTTAAGGTCACATGATTAAGTTTGGAGTAGTAACATACCTTTTACACCTAATATGTTTCTTGAAAAGTATAATTGATCATTTGGATTGTCTGAAAAGCAAGACCCTCGTTATGTCCGTACTCGTTCATCAAAGCCTGATCCTGTCAGATCTCAAAGGCTAAGCAAGTCAGGCACTTAAGGTCACAGTATTTGTCCTTTAAAGTGAAGTTTGTAGTAGTAACATACTTTTTACACCAAATATGTTTAACAGAGCATTCACAGAGTCCTGAGAAGTACTATATTTGATAATTTAAATTGTCTGAAAAGCAAGATCCTTGTGATGTCTGTAAAGCCTTATCTGGTCACATCACAGAAGCTAAGTAAGTCTGGGACTGGTCAGTCCTTGGATGGGAGACCACTGGAACACCAGGAGCCACAGTGGAATAGCCAGTGCATATTGTTTATGTGTTCTTGGGCAAGACACTTAACCCATCTTGCCTCAATATTTGTCAGTTTATTTTGAACATAAAATTAAAAAAAAAATTACATATTTAAAAGCTTGTTCACATTAGTACATTTATTCAATCTATTCCCTACACCTAAGTGGGTGCAACCTTTTTTATACACTCCCCGTTTGAATTCTCTACATAGCAAAGTGCTTCGAGTGCCTTGAGTAGTGAAATGGCATTATATAAGAAATTTTATGAAGAAAGATGATGATATTATATTTGAAATGTAAGATAAATGGAGCTTAACATTTGGCACATGTAGAATGAAAAGAGTAGGCGGTTGGGTTTGTTTCAAAAGACCAAATGCCATGACGTTACACTCCAGGAATGAAACATACTGTACGTAAAAAATACCACAAAAGCAGGAAACGTGACTTGTTTTTACACCAAATGCTCTCACATTGGGATCACAATAAAGCTGCAAACAAATTATCGTTTTGGTAATGAGTAAGTCTGTTGATGGAGGAGTATATGTTATGTTAATAATATTTAATTACCAAGTTAGTTGACAACAATTGATTAGTTGCAATTAATACAAGTTGTAGCCCTAGATCACATAAAAAGATTCTGTCTAGTTGGTTTTAATCATTCACCGCACAAATGTTGTGATTGCTTAAAGTAGCAATGACGTCTTACTTTATTAATATATGTTTGAATGTAGTATTTATAATGTCCTCAAAAAGCACCCCGTTTGTGTGCAGACAGTAAGTGCTCCCAAAAAGCCTTTTATCTTTTATATTGGTAATTTAAATAAAGTTTTGTGGTAACATTTGACCACATTACATTTTGTTTGCAGTGCAGATTTGTAGCTAGTTAGAATCTGTTCTTCTATTTTCTAAATTTGGGTCTGAATCATTGTAGATTTCGAACTCTTACTCGTCTTTATCTTGACTCTTATGAAATATTCAAGATGATGTTGCAATGATGAATGAGACAGTGTCATTATGATAAATCCGGTTCCATTTTCAGGCTTTTTGTATTAGACGTATTTAACGAAAGCCCCAAAAGTGGTTGTGCAAGTAATGTGTCACGTGTAATATCCTATATGTCATCCTCAGACGCCTAGAGCGATTGAAATGTGTAACTTCCCCTGCACAGCATTCAGAGTGCCACTTCTGCTTTTTCTGCGGTCATCTTAATACAACGTATTTTAGAGATTTTTTCATAGCTGGCAACATATTTCATCGTAACAAATACAAAATCTGTGATGTTTCCCCTTAATCTTCAAATGAGCTTTTAGGTAAGTTATTATTCTGTTGATATTTCAGTTTAGATTAATTCATTGTCTAAGTTTAGGTGATGCAATGTTTGATGTAAGAGTTTATTTGAAGACTAGAAAAAGTAGGCTACCATTGAATATTGCATAGTGCCATTAATGTGTTGTATGAATATATTTATTTTTTGTATTTAGGTTTTTAAGTTTTTTCTGCTGGTTCAACAATGGAAATAATATTTTTCTTCAGTGCCCTGTTTTTGCCAGGTAAGATCTAATATTATTTACAAACATAAGAGAGGTTTTACAGACGACATCATTGTCATCAGTGGGTGGTGAGAATGAATGAGAGTCAATGGAGGTAAATTGCAATTTCACCAGAAGTAAGTCAAAACACAACCAAAAATAGGAAAAAAACAGCATACAGAATGATAGTCACTATAAACAACCACAACTACTGCTAAATATGGAGTTTGTATGTTTAAGGAGAAAATCAGATAAACAGTGGCAGAAAAGCAGAAAAACTACAACAACACTTCTGTTTTTCTCACATTTGTCACTGACACAGACTTTAAAATTACACACAGTTCAATTCATTACCTTTTCTGAGCTTAAGATGTTTTTAAAATGTTAGATGAGTAAAAAATGTGTTGTTCAAGAGTAAGCATACCCCAAAATCTCCAACTGCTGTTAGCAAACAAGCTAGCTAGTCTGCACTGTTGCCATGACAACATATAAAACAAAAGCTTTCTGGAAGAGGAATTTAGGCTCAAAAGAAGCTAAAAAAACAAACAAACATTTTAATACTTTTTTGAGAAGCATTTTTCCAAACTAAAGAGTGTAACAGTATTTTTTAATGGTGCAAACCTAGTTTCTATGGTAACACTCAAGCTTTATAATATACTACATTTTTATTACAAACAAATTCACTTGTTTTTGTAATGATTTGTGATTTCAGGTGTTTTAGGCACTTGTGACAGAAATCCAAAGTTGCTTGTCACGGCACCGACGAGGGAGTTGAAAGCTCTGGACGGATCCTGTCTGCAAATTCCCTGCACTTTCCGACCGGAATCAGAAGGAGCTACTATGGACAGCTCCAAACCAACATACGGTGTTTGGATAAAATTTGACCCCAGAATCGAATATAGGGAGAACATCATCTTCAACAGCAGTGGATCGACAAAGACATATCCCATGACAATTATTGGAAACTTGGCACAGAAAACTGCACCACAATGTTTGCAAATCTGACCAAGCAACATTCAGATAAATACTTTTTTAGGGCTGAGAATGGGGATTTCAAAGCAACAGCATCCTGTAATGCCATTCAAGTCAGTGTTCAAGTAAGTAACTAGCAACACAACAATATGAACTAAAAGTAGAGAATAAGAATGAGAAAATGTGTAATTACATTCTAATAAATACAAGGCTGGTTAAAAGTGCTGGTTTTGGGTTATTCAAGTCATAGTTCAAAGTTCTGCTTTCACTCAAGTGCTATTTCTGAGTCATCATTAGTGTTTTAGCCTCTGCTTTATGCTTTTATGTGTTATTAAAGGTCATCTTTAGTGTGAATTCAATCTTTTTTGAGTTTTTAGCCATGTTCTAACAGTTTTAGCTCATTATTAGTTTACGTTAAGTTGTGTACTTCGGATTGAATCATGCATATTTAAAAAGTCTTTAGTTTGGTTTCACATTATTCATTTCACACATCCCTGCCAACTGTTTGTATTTTTTGTAAGAATCCTTAAAAAATCTAATTTAGAGTGAATCATGTTAAAAAATGTCATTTGGCCAACATTCCTATATTTTATTAGCAAGTATCAGGTAAATAAATGTAGTAAGTTTAGCAAAAGTAGCAAGTTTCAGGTCATAATAATTACACACTGTCTATTCTAGTATCATTTTGACATCAGTGTGGATTGGCCTAATTGTTTCCCACAAATGTGGGGTTTAGAATCACTTCAAATTTCAAAAATAAGAGGCAGGGCTTATCAGTTTTGCAGATTAGGTAGGTTAGTTAATTAGGAAATCATTTTATTTTATACTTGTAGGCACCTCCTGATTCAGTTTTTATTTAATATAAATTACATAGGTTAGGCCACAGTTTAGTCCTAACTACATAAAAAAGGTCTAAATATTGTCTTTGTTAGCCTGACATGTGAATATTATCAACAACTGGATTTAGCTTTTTTTTTTTAATAAGATACAGTTCATAACCGTAAACAAACTATATTTTTTTATGCAATCTTTTTGTCCTGCTGAGCTGTCACCACAGCGCACATGCAAGAAAAGATTCACTGAAATACATGGGATCAGATAAACCTGATGTTCACCTGGTCAAAGAAAAACAAATGTGCTAAGATTGAATATAAAATACTGTCTTATGTGTATATACTGTATTCATACATTGAACTGTTGTGTCTTCATTGACAGAATCCTTAATCCCTGTGATACTGATCTCTGGTGATCAGACAGAGACAGAGGTAGTGACTATAACATGCTCAGCTGACACTCCCTGTCCACTCGCCCCTCCTAAACTCACATGGACCTCCACCAAGACACTGCCAACATCATAGAGACCAACTCAGACGGGACATTTACCACTAAAATCACACAGAAGGTGCCTCTAACAATCGGTCATGATGGACGACAGATAAGATGCACGGCTGCGTATCGTCTCAATAATGGAGTAATAAAGAGAACTGCAAATACAATCAAGTTCAACGTCACATGTAAGTCCATCTCACACTCTGGCAAAATTTGTACTCAGGTAGAAGTAGGTATATATAGTTACATTAAGCTTTGTGTCAGTTTTTGTTCCATGTGGATTGGCCTAGAAATTACAGAAATATTGTATCAACCAATCAAACCAGCAAATCCGAAAAAGTCTTTCTTCGTAAGAGCTGAAAACATCACTAATATAGAAACAGATGCTACAGTGAGAGTAACAACCACAACTTGGCCAAATTTTTAGTTTATGATATGGGGAAAAATCTGGTAAATAGTAATAGAAGAGCATCAACAACAAGAACACTTCTGCCTCTCTCACATTTCTCAAGGACACAGACTGAAATCATTACTTTTCTCTTTAATAAAAAATATGTGTGCAGTTGAAGTGTCTTAAGCATCCAACTGGATTAAACAAGCTAACTAAGCTTCACAACAACAGAAAGGCTTCCATAAAGTTAATTTCTGCAAAACAAAAGCTCCAGAGACAAAAATAAAATAAATTGTATCCGTTGTTGAGGAGCACTTTTCAAATAAAGTGATTTAGAGATGTTGTGTTGCTACATGAACATGTCCCACTGCATAAAATAATAATGACTGTTTCTGTTGAGTTGAGATTGCACCAAGCCCTAACCCTAATTTACATGATCGCAATTACTGATCAACAATAATATTGACATCCTTACTGAGAGAATGAATGAAACATGCAAGCTTAATTTATGTATTGATGATGTGAGACAATATTAAAATACAAATTCAATATGCTTTGCCTCGACTAACTCTCTAACTAACTTAATACCCCTGCCTTGTGTGTCCTCAGATGGTCCTAAAAACACATCAATCATAGTCAGTCCGTCCGGTTCACTGTCAGCAGGTCAGTCAGTGACACTGAGCTGCTCCAGCAGAGCCAAGCCTCCTGTCCAACACTTCACCTGGTTCAGACACAGCTCACAGGGGCCAGTCAATGTCACTGAAGGACAGACTTACACATTCAACTTCAGCCAAGCTGCACATGGACAATATTACTGCGAGGCCAAGAATAAAGATGGAAAACAAGCTTCTCAAGTGATGGATGTGGGACCTGGAGGTAACTATTATGATACTCATCTTTCATTGGCTGAGGTGGGCAGTACACACAAACAAACTTAATGTTGACACCAAGAAATGATTTTAATCTGTTTATTTTACTCTCCTCGTATATTACCTATTTTTAATTTTTTGACACATAAACAATATAGTATTTGTGAAAATTTAAATGTTTTGGCCTTTCTATTATTATATTTCTATATTCCTATCTATTATTATCTATTATAACTTTTCAAAACAGTTATTTCACAAAACACTTTCTTAATCTTACATGTGTATTGTTTTGCAGTAATTTTACTCTTAATTGAGCACACATTTTTGGCTACTGTACCCACCTCTTTTTGTGGGTAATATCTAACCTTCCTGTTTACCACTTGCTTGTCTCCATGCCGATGTCATTGTTTCACCTGGATTATTGTACTATCTCGATGAAATCTCCATAGAGACAAGCAGGTGGTGGACCCCAACAGTAAGCTATAGCATACTTTTACATGTGGGTAATAGGGAAGTGAGACTATTTCTAAAAATGGAAGAGCAGAGTAGGACTTATTTATGAACATGATCATATTTAAGGCCCATATGACTTTTCAGTTCTCAGGTTTTTTTGTTTGTTTGTTTGTTTAACTATGACTTAATTTGTTGTGACTTTATGGTAAATATTTATCATAAGTTACAACAGTTAAGAAATAGTTTTAGTGGACATTCATATCATGATATTATGAAAGCATTTGTCAAACTGTATCTGTTGTATCATATACTGCAGGCCTATGTATTTTGCCTTTGTTTGCAGTAAGTTAGGCTACTAGGCAACACTTTTTATGTTCACCTAATATATATTTGTAAACCAAAGTACAAATATAAATGTCAACAAAATGGCCACTGGATGAAAACCAGCTAAATCTTATATAGGACAATCACTGTGTTTTACTGAAAATGTGACTTAACCTGCCATATGCACTTAGGTTAATTGTTTTCATATAGAATTAATACATTTTGAAAATTGCAATAGAAAAGCATTAAAATTGCCAATGACAAACAAGTGACATTTAACATGTGAGAGGCTTTTACAAAGATTACATAGTTTCTTAGATTTATAATTTTACTTCCTGATTGTCAATGATGACATCACAGAAGGGAAAAACAAGCCAAAGGTCCTCTAATATGATATAACAATAATTTCTATTTACTACAGATGATAGCACACAAAATAAGATTGAAACCAGAAAAACCTGTCTTATTAATTTTGATAGTTTTTGTTTTGTCATAACCATACTTATAAGTGCTGGAAAACAGTCTCTAGATTAAAAAAATACAGTTCAATGGAATAGAAAATATCCTTTCTTTTCTCATTCATGAGCATTTCCAAGTAAAGCATGCTAGTTCACATTAATCACAAGATTAGAGATCAGGTAATAAAATGGCTGTTATTTGCTTATGGGAATGTTTCATCACACCTGTAACCCGCTGACCCACATTTGCATCAGCCCAATATGAAAATGAAGAGATTAATACAGTTTTGTAGAGCCACTTTTATTATTGAACATGATTAAAGACATTTTTTATGTCTTTAATCAAAACTTATTTTTGCTGTTACTATCTCTTTATAAATTATGTTTCACCACTTGACCGTTACTGTCCCAACATAATGTTGCTTTGACAGTACTTTCTCGGCACAAGGTTATTTATTAAATGTATGCAAAACTGCATAAATTCCCTTTCACCGAAACCAGTCTGGCCATCAACAAAAACTTGCTTTTTAGAAAAATTTAGTTAAACATTTGCTTTTACGGCATTTACGACTTGTTAGGAGCTTTTATGTGGCTCTTGTAGTTGCAGTAAATAAAATAATTAAAGTGAACGTGATCTATGATTGGTTTGGAAGTTAGCTTACAATGTAGTTAGCTAAATGTTTTCTTTAATTTAAATGTTTTATTTAATAATGCATTAAATGATTTGATAAGCCATTTTCTTAATCAGTTCACCAATGTTTTAGAAACACTAATGCTAAATGAACTTTTGACTGTTAGTTTGCCTACACGTAAGCAAGGTAATGTTTATTAAGGGACAACGTACAATTACATTAAACACAATGGGAGAGATGCTTGTACCAGATTGTAGCTTTTTACAGCTAATTTCTATCTGTTGTCCTGGAGAGTTGAGAGGGGAGGCACATTGGACATGTTTTTAGTTGTAGGAGGAAACCGGAGCACCTAGAGGAAACATATGCAGACACAGGGAAACATGCAAACTCCACATAGAGTCAAAGCCAGGACCTTGTTGCTATGAGGCCAGCGCCCAAACTCTGCGCCACCGTGTCGCCCATGTGTTGTCAAGATAATTACAAACTGTGTGCTCACTATATGTTATTTCTTTGTGGTTCTTATGTTTTTTTTTACACATCTCTCTTAAAGCTAGCGTACCGAATTTTCGCTCAAGTAGGTATTTATATCAATTCAAACTGCTTCCAAGCTCACACAAATCCTTCAGCTCATGGTTAATATCCACATTAATTTATTTTGGCTGCAGTTGCAACTTAAGAACATGTTTTTGCAGACAGCAAAGTGAAGCTGAAGTGGATCACTCAAGCACAGCCAATCAGCTTTCGGCTGTAAATAAGATACAAAATGCTTTATTTTTAGAAAGCAGACAGTGATTTGATTTTGTCACTGTCTGCTGTAATTACAACATAGTGTTTGACCGGTATAGAGAAAGATGACAAGTTTAGAACTAAAAATTAAGGTATCCCCCTTTTAAGTATTTCAAATGGACATTTTTGAAGAATTATCTCCAGCCAAACAGGCACTAAAACAAGATGAAGGCAAAATTTTGATTCAGATTAGTAGGAGGAATTTAAAGGACTGGCCTTGAACCACTTAATATGTACAGCATTTAAGTTCCTTTAAGTAAAAATGTTCTTAATTGTATTTCTTTTCAAAAATACAAGACACTCCAGTGAAAAATGCTTTCTTGTTACATAAAGTGTATGTTTTGCAGGAGTGAGAGCAGCCAGCACCTGGTCTAAATCTACGGCTATAGCTGGTGGAATAATCGGGATTCTTCTGCTTCTAATTGTCATTTTTGCAATTTGGTAAATTTTTTTCAAATTCTTATGAGGGACATTTTATTGGTAATCTTTATATTCATATTTTGTTGTATTTTTTGTTGTTGCAGGAGGTTCAAGTTAAAACGCAAATCTTCCCAGCAAACACGAGTAAGAATTCACATGATACAACTACAATATTTAAAAATATCTTTGACATTGCACTTACTGTGAGTCAGCATTCAGAGAGAAAAAGAGAACTTGAAGTCAAAAAGGGCAACTTGTTGTGCTATTTCCAAAGGTTTTGTCAGCAAAAGACGAAGTATTTCACTCTCATTTGTGAAATACATGGATTAATATTATTGCTAGTTTTGGAGGTTCTTCTTTAACAGAGTAACACCTAGATCAGTTAATGTCTAGCAGAATTGTGGAAGACCAAAAAAAAATGTAATATGAGCATGTGCTTCCTTTTACCTGATCCATGTCTTTACTACATTAATTTAAGTAAAAAGGGCAGTTTGTTTACTGTAAGCTGTAACATTGATCTAAAACACTTCAATAAAAGGAAAAGGTCCATTGACTTCCCGCTCAAAGCTGCAGATCTGATAAGCGCTGCTTCTTCCTGGTAACATTTTACCTTAACAAACAAGGAATTGTAATTTACATGATTGTATTATTTATTCCTTTGTGATATTTTAGAACTCTGCTCAGTCAGTCGTTTGTTGACTTTGGCACCAAATACAAACAGTGGACGTGAAAATAGAAAGTTCACACGCAGCATTGAGAATCAAAAAAGAGACAGCCACATGTACTAAAAATGCAATATGTAACATTCCTGGTAGAAACTTAGCCCATTGCCTGACTTCATAGTGATGTCATTACGTTACTTAGAGCAGTGATTTTTAACCAGTGTGCCGGGGAACACAAGTGTGCCTGGAGGTATTGCCAGGTGTGCCTTGTAACCTGTTGTTCAATTGGAGTAAGGAAATTGACATGTGGATATAATTGAACAATTTATCATTTTGAGTGTCCAAGGCAAATTTCTGATCCAAAATGACAAGCAAAACGTCGTTTGTGCCAATTTAGTGAACACTGACACTGAACACATACATTAAAAACCATTTATCAAGTGCTATGTCTTATTTTGTAAAATAATTTTTGCATTGTCTAGAGAATATTTGCACAAAATGTTCAGATATTTTTATGTATTGCAGCAAAATGTCCTTCAGTGTCTTGATTTTTCTTTTCGGAAACATACATTGAAAAATATGGAAACAATATTACGTGGAACTGAAGCATTTCTGCATAATTATTGAGAGAAGTATAAAAATATTTTAATAATAGCTGAGTGTGAAGTTAGATTTTGATCCAAATGACAGACGACCAATCAGATCCTTTGTTTTATGTGTGTTGAAAATCACTAGTTTATTTGCAGTGAGTGTGCGCCTTTCCACAGATCTAATATTTTACTTAGAAAATCAAAACATATTGTTATGACAGATACCAAGGTCCTTTTAATTAACTTATCGTCATCGTTCCTCCTGTTCTAACATTCTAGCATAAACTTTTTAATTTGGATTGTGTTTTTGCAGTTGCACAATAACACAAACAGGCAACCAAGCAATCAACTTCAGAACTTCAGAAAGCACTTGTAACAAAGTTAATTAAAGCTGATTTTGCACAATAGTTCCCCTTTAATAAGCTCAGACAAACACATTTATAAAGTTGAGGAAATATCGTTGCTCAGTTACAGTTGCTTAGTTACACACTGAATAAACTGTAGAGCTAGCTTGAAATGTACAATGGCTTCAATTACATGGTTTATCAAAGGTTTTGGATGTGCGTGTCAAACATGATGTGATATGTTAGCTGACCTTTTTTGCATTACAGCGACTATAAATGGGAAGCATTTCACAGCTTGCAATTTCTTGTTCCCTCAGAGCCTCACAAACTCAGTCATGCCAGTCGACAGAAACAAATGTGATGACGTCCATTACGGTCAGATTGACTTCTCCAAACTTCCGCAGGAGTCAAAGGGTCAAACGCGGCGAGACAAGAACCAGGAAACTGTGTACTCAGCGGTCAAAGTATCCAACACGGCTAATGATGTTTCTATCTATACACCAGTGAAGAACTAAGTGTTGGGTAAATGTATGTTCTAAATGTGTCAATAAAGAAATAAGTAAGTTAGATTAGTCTTTCTTGTCTTGTCTCTTCTGATACAATTCATAATTCATAATTCATTTTTATTTCAAAATGTCTTTATTAGCTCAACTGATTTTTGAATAATATAGCTTTTCTTGTTAGTAACATCAGCCTTGTAAAATACAAAATCCAACCTAAAGTCTAAAATTTGATCATGTAAAAAAAACAAGAATGTAACTTTGACTACATAGAATGTCAAAATGCAGCAGAATTGTATCTAGTGTGCCTATGAATAAGTCACTTTCAGCTGAACAGTTTTAGTCCTAAAGCAGCGGTCCAGCTTCAGGAGAGTAAACCTTTATAATGAGTTTATATTATTTAAAGTATCCCAATACTTACCCGGAAAATCCAGACGATATATAAAAAAATATATTGTCTGGCCACTGTGACCCTCTTTCAAATTTCAGTGGGTGTGATTGACAGATTAATTAGCCAATCAGGGACACACGTCGTCTCCTGTATGAAAACCAACATGGCTGCTTGAGATGAAAAAAGTGCATGGAAAAATATGGAAAAAATACCATGCGGAACTGAAACATTTCTGCAGAATTATTGAGTGATGTAAAAAATGGATTTTAATGTGAGGTGAGTGAAGTTAGATTTTGCTCACCACACCAGGGATGTGGTGAGCAAACCCACTCTTCACAATTTGCTGAAGCGTGAACTCTGGATCCCAGATAATCTGATATACACCTTCCCTGTAACGATAAGCGTGCTGCCAATAAACTTGTCACGATATATAATGCGATACCGATACATCGAGTGTAGGCCTATGTGCAATTACACCACAACATTCCAAACTTCATTTAAAAAATAAATAAATAAATAAAAGTAAGTTGTTTTAATAGAAATTGACAATATAAGTTAAAGATTTCCAAGACTTCAGTTTATAAGGTGTGATCATAATTTTATGTTTTAGGTTACATAAGGCAGACAACTAGATCTATATATAATTTTAAATAACTTTAGAGCACAAATCTCTTCTAACTGAAAAAATGCATACGATTTTATTATATGGTTCTGTGAATGTAGCACATGCAAATTTCAAGTTTTTTTTTGTTATTTATTTTGACTGATAGATACCACATGGGAGAGACATTAACCTTGCTACATACTGCTTTGTTACTTAATTCTTTAACCTCTTTTTGTCAGTTACTTTTTTCCCCTTCAATCTCTATGGCATAAATAAGAAATGTACTTTTAAAACCACGGAAAACTTCATTATATGCGGGAGTGTCCATAAATTAGCGCCATAAATATTGTATCGCTCAAGTTCACCAGTTGATGGCACTGTTCACTTTTTTTAGCTGGTCTGTAACGTGATACTACAATGTGCCAGCAAACAAAAGTAATTTTATATGACAGGATTTTGATAATGTTGACCTATTTGTGATAAAGTGAGGTTTGATGTAGTTAGAGGTCCACGCCTCCAGGGGTCACTGGCTATAAAAGGAGGCAGTTTCCACTTCCTCTGCCTCTGGCCTTACACACCCTTGGCCCCTGTGTGGCTGTGTCCTCCATTTTTCCCAGCCCAGCAGTGTGGCAGCAGCTCTGGGCTGGGGCAAGTCAGAGTTGGTGGAGTCTCTGACCATGTCTGCACCAGTGCATGTGTGGGAGTGCCACATGCCCTGCTGAGTAGTGGTGCACACAGGGCCGGCCCTAGGCATAGGCAAACTAGGCGGTTGCCTAGGGCGCCATCTGGTGGTGAGGGCGCCAAATTGCACCCCTAATATGAAAATCAAGTTCTACCACTCATAAGCTATTTGCCAGTTTTTATTTTGTGTCATTAAGACACATATTCATTGAGTTATGACCACAAACAGCTGGGGCCACATTACAATTTGGGGCCCCAAACAATTTGTATCTTGGTGAGGATATATACTACATAATATAATATAACTTTACTAATGTAAAAGATACTTTAATTGGTCAAAAATACTCCAGATTATAGGAAATTGCATCTATTTTCTTCAATAAATAAATAAAATACAATAAATAAAAAAATCAAACATGACCTTGCATTCAACACTAATAGATATCATAGAACTATACAGAATTAAACTAAAAAAAAAAAGTTGAATATAGTGGTGGTGGGGCGGGGCGCTGGGGTCTAAATGAAATCTTGCCTAGGGCGCCAAAAGGGCTAGGGCCGGCCCTGGGTGCACATAGCCATGATGAGAGCTGAGGTGGAGCCAGTGCTGGCGCTGGGACTCTGTGGCCTTGCCTTTACATTTCTGTCCTTCTGCCTTTTTGTCTGAATCACACCGGTTTGGAGCAACGTGTAATGAACAGACTCTTTTAACAAGGTTGTACTACCTCAACTTGATGGAATCAACTATTTATTCTAACTTATTGTAACCAAATAAATGTTTCTATTTTTTTTCTACAATGGACCATGCCTTTCTTTCTCAAATGACAAACCTGTGTGCCTTGAGCTAGTTGTGTTTTTCTCCTTTTAAAAAGGAGTGGCGTTGTTGGACACTGTATAACTGACAAAAAGCTAATGTTAAAAAGAGGTGACAGAACCCTCGAAATGCCACTAATATTACTATCATTGCAAGTTTCAAATTCGATTCTAATGTAGCTAAATATATGATCTAACAGGAAATGTACAACAGCAAACTTTTAGTATCAACGTTTAACCAAAATAATGTCTACTTTAACTGCTGAGTCTACAGACAAAATGTACTATGGCCTTTCACTAGTAAAAATAGCGCTCCTCCACAAACAGTAATGTATAATCCACAACATTTTCTCTTTATGACTCAACTGAATAAATAGAGAAGTTGTTCGATTTCACAAGTGATAAAATCTTCAGAAATATTAACTTAATGTGGCTTGCTACTTGTGTGTCCCTTATGTTATACCACAATCTAAAAGGAAATGTGTCATGCCTTTTTCAGATACTATATATTTAACTCCTAATGCAAGTACAGTAAATCGTTTTTTATGTAGGCCTACGTATTTTGGTGATTGAAAACAAACATTGACTTAAAACAGCTTAGTCATAAACACATCCATTTAGTTCCTGTTTAAAACAATGACAAAGTGATATAAGCTCCATCTTCATTGTCATTTCATCATAACAAGAGAATTATCATTTACATGTTTTTGTTTACCAAGCACTGTGAGATTAGTGTCCTAGTTTTTGAAATAATCACATTATTGCAGAAATAACTTTTTTTTACCTTGTGAAATGTCTTTGTAAAAAGATTCAACCCTTATTAAAGGGGCACTGTGTAAGATTGAGAGGAATTTTAATTATCACTTATAGTCCACAAACATTTAAATCATATTTATTCTTTACAACATGAATACTTAAGAGAGCACTGTTAACCAATCCACATCAATTGTGATACATTTATACGTATTTGAAATGTTTTATTACGGGCCGGAATATGGATCATTGACGCTAGAGAGCAGCATGGTAGATAGGCAAAATGCATGTCAAAGGCTCCCTCTGGTGTTCAAAAGTGGAAATCACTTTGTTTGTTTGTTTTTCTTACATAGTGCCCCTTTAAAGCAGAGTTAATAAACATTTTTACCTTAATAAATATCTTTACACGTCTCTGTGATGGATACTTTTGAGGCATCTGCTTCTGCTTTCACTTGTCTCTCGATGAAATCTCACATTGGCAGTTTCTGATTCCTGATCCAGCACCAGCTCTACTAAACTTTTTTTTTTTTTTTTTTTTTTTGACAGTGGAAAAAATTTGTTTGAATGATTTTTATGCCTTTTTCAATACTACACAGGCAGAACTAAGTAGAAGTTTGACCTTAATGTTTTTGTAAGTCGGTTACTTTTGTGTCATCTCTCTCGGTGGAAAACCTGCACTTGCAGTTTCTAAACCCTGACCTGCTGACACCAGCTCTCCTGAGAAGCTCTGACTTTTTTATTTTTTCTTTGTAGTTGTTTTTTAATTTGATGCGTAAATTTAGTTTGGATGTGTTTTTGCTTCATTATTTCAACACTAAAGATACTCAAAAAGCATTTGATAGTTTATGTACACGAGTACGACAGAGTTTAAGGGCAAAGAAAAAAAAAAGCTTGAGCTACGAGAATAAACTTGAAACATTTTGAGATGAATCTCATAATTGTTTTGAGAATAAAGTTGAAGCTTTAAAAAGGTATTTGAGTGACAATAAAGTGAGAACTTAAAGAGAATAATGTTGCAAAAATCAGAATAAATGTCAGAATTTTGTGAGAATGAAATCAAAACCATAAAAGTAATATTTTTTTCAAGAATAAAAATAAACAGTTATGTGAATAAGTCATACACATTTTGAAAAAAACAACAACAACAACTTTGTATGAAGCTTGTCATTGGCGCTTTCTTGCGTTATGGAGAATACAACTTCTTAAAACTTCATTTTTATTCTAAAAAAAAATACAAGATTAATATCATAATGTTTCAAGTTTTTTCTCATAGCCCAAGCTTTTTTTTTACTTACCTCTTAAACTCTGTTGTACACAAGAGCGCTGTAGAGGGAGAACAAACCCATGAGGATCATATACACACCATAATTTCTCCTCTTTATAATATATCACATGTAAATTGCCTCATTGTTATTATAACTGCTGGACTGGTTTTGATAGATTCAACTGTTTTTAATATTATGCACAGTAATGAAGAAGAGAAAATAGAAAAATATTCACTGTAAATGTGAACTGTAAACCCACCAAATTATGTTGTTCTTACTTTATCTTTTTGGTTTTGTCTGTCTGTCAGATGAATACAAATCCCACAGTCTCATGTGAAATGCAGAAGTTGGGGCTCATCATCAAGAGGAAGTCGCTGTTACTTCACTAAAACTTTACTCAGAGAAGAGCTGTAGGTTCTTCAGGTGTGATATTTAAATATTATCATAACTTAATGTTCTTTTTATTTCTGTATTTAATGTTTGTGTTTGCAGATTCTGCTGTTTGGAAATATGTTTGTTCACATTTTACTCAACTTACTGCTGAGTTCAGGTGAGTTCACTTTAAATTTTTGTTATATATTTAATACATTTTTTTCAATCAAGACCTAAATGCTAAATGTTGTAATGATGATGGTTGTTGCTCTTGTTATTATCATTACTTTATCGGAATAAATTGTTTATATTTTTTAAGTTATCAAAAATACAATTGTGTTTGGTCAGATGTAATAACAAACATAAGCCAATGAAGCGAGTTAACCAAGATCACATGTGCACAAGGTACTCTTTTAATGTTTGTTGTTTTCAGGTGCTGATGCTCAATGTTATACTAATCTAAAACCTACAACTCCAAGTCCAATGGAGGCTCTGAATGGCTCCTGTTTGTTCATCCCGTGCACCTTTACACCTATAAATACAAACCATGACATAAACAATAACCCTGTCACTGGTATTTGGTTTAAAAATGGGAATGTGATTGCAAGAAGTAGAAACCCAGTTATATCTATCCCATGGAGTTCATTGGAGACCTGCCAAAGAAAGACTGCACCACAATGTTTTATGATTTAAACCAAAATAATAATGGTGACTACAAACTAAGAATAGAGAACCCTGGTGGTTTTACGGCATCAGCTGATTGTGACCCTCTTCATATAACAGTCAGAGGTAAGACAGATTTTGTTTTTATTCAAAAATGAATTATGAAAAATGAAATTATGCATTTAAATTCATTCAGCTGCTATGTTATCTTTTTTATACATTTTCATTTCTGCAGAACAATTAAATTACGCTACAGACAATTTTGTTGATCCAAGTTAAAGTTTATAAATTCAAAACTGCTTTTTCATATTTGTTTTGACCTTATTGTGACAGAAACCTGATAATTGGGGTTTAAATGTTTGGAGAACATTTTCACTTAAAAAACAAAGACCAGAGGTTGATAGAGGAGCCGAAAATTGCGTTCAAATTATAGTAAAGTAACTAAATTTATAAATAAATAAATAAATACTCATGTAAAAGTACAAAGTTCAAGAAATTATTCAAACTGTATTTTGAAACACTTTTTAAAGTAAGATTAACTTTTCAATTTAGCTTTTTCCCTTTGAAAACTGTGTAATTGAAATGATTCTAAATTAGCATCGTCATAACTTGTAGCAGATCTGAAGGAACAGAACTAAGAAACATGAACATAATAAATCATGAAATAGTGTCAACATAAACACTTATAACTTGACTCTAAGTAAGAACCAAGTAAACACAATTACCTCAAACTGAATATTACTCAAGTAGTGAGTGAGTAGTGTTCCAGAAATGTATTCACAAAAATAAATATATTATAAAATGTTACTGAAGTAAAAGTAGCTGAAAAAATTCTGTCCCCCTGTGATTAAGCCTCCAGTGTTTCTTATGAGCATCACACGTCACCTTAGAGCAGGGCTTTCCAAATGTATTTTTTTAAGGACCGATTTTTAAAAGGAGTGTGTTCCCAGGGCTGGCTCGGAGCACGCGTCACATCACATAAACTCAATTTATGGTCTCATAAAATCCTAGCTGAAGAAAACAAGGACTATCAATCAGATTTAGGATGTACAAATCCTGTGAGCTGGATCAGATATTTTGGAAGGCCTGATTTGACCCCCAGGCCTTATGTTGAATAGGTCTGCTTTAGAGAGTCTTTGTGTATATCTCTTCCTAATAGTGTGTGTGTGTCTCCCTCTCATCCTCAGATGCTCCTTGGATTCCGTCCATAACCAGTCTCTGTGATCAGACAGAGACAAAGATGGTGACTATAACATGCTCAGCTGTCACTCCCTGTCCAGACAATCCTCCCAATATCACATGGGACCTCCAGCAGGGCACTGCAAACATCAAATACAAAAACTCAGACGGGACATTTACCACTAAAATCACGCACAGCATCACTCTGACAGACGCTCATGATGGACTAATGATAAAATGTAATGATCGTATCCTGTGAGTGGGAGGAGGATTTAAAATGTCCGACAGTAACGTCACTCTCAGTGTCTCATGTGAGTGAACCACACTGATGGACCCAGTCTGTTCTGCTGACAGTTGCTCTAATGTTCCCTGTGTGTCCTCAGATGGTCCTAAAAAACACCTCAGCTGTGGTCAGTCCGTCCGGTTCACTGTCAGCAGGTCAGTCAGTGACACTCAGCTGCTCCAGCAGAGCCAAGCCTCCTGTCCAACACTTCACCTGGTTCAGACACAGCTCACAGGGCCAGTCAAAGTCACTGAAGGACAGAATTACACATTCAACATCTGTGAAGAAGAAGAATATAACTGTGTGGCTTCAAATCAACACGGAAATGGGACGTCTTCAGTCATTAGACTGCAAATAACAAGTAAGCGTTTGTTACTTTTGCCTTAAATGGACAAAACTCTGGTAAAGTTTTACAGTATTTACTGAACAAATACTATCGATACAAAAAAGGGGATAAATCACTTATTTTAAGTTTAACAAATGTTTTGAGACATTTATCCTGGAGATTGTCAGAGACACAGTTGTCTCATTCTGAGGAAGGAGGAGACAATGCTCAGTATTTAAAAGTTATTAAGCAATAAAAAAATTATAAGCAAGTTATTGGGTTTAAGTTCGAATATCATTTGTTTAAATGGTAACCAAAAAGATTGAGCCACTTGCACATATGCACACACTTAAACTCAGAGAGTGGAGCTGGAGGGTCAGAGGTGAGGGGCAGCAGAGAGCAGGACCTCACAGCTAAACCACACAAACACACTCACTCAAATAACAAAAAGGATTTAAACAATAATGTAAATGGTATCACCACCCAGCTCCAGCTACATGGACATTAGAGAATAAACAGTTGTAACCAACGGCAACAAGCCTGATTTGGGGTTTGCATTGAGCGATAATAAATCTTAGAATCAAATCAAAGTGTGACTTTAAAGAGATTAGATCTTATTTCTGAACATCTGATACACTTTTCCAAAAAAAAAAAAAAAAAAAAAAATTAACTTAAGTTTCTGATTTTAAAAAACATGAAGTACACAATCAGAATAAATATTTTGGATCATTATGAAACAATGGTTAAATATTCCAAAAACATTTTTTTAATATTTTTGCTAAAGTACATTAAAGCTAAAGTGCATTAAAGCTTAAATAATGTAAGTTTTGACACACTTATAGTCTGTTTCCTTTTCAATATGGAGCTTTGTTAACCCTGCAAAAGGCTTTATTTTCTGCTGTTTTTGATCATTTGTAAATCCCACTGCACACATTTTCTAATATACTTCTTTAAGATTGATAATAACTGCAATGTAAGTGCTACATGCCGATTTAGTGTAATGTTAATGACCAAACAAACAAGAAAGTCAACCACAGCAAACAGACAGTCAGTTCAGTCATGCAGCACAATATTAAGCTACACCAGGGTGACCTGATTTTCAATTGAAAACTGGGACACTGGGATAATACTACTAAAAAAGTGAAAAATCTTTATATTAGTATGCACTTAGTAAAGTCTTGGCTCATTCACATCTCTTTCACAACTAACTTGTGAGTCAGTAATGTGAGAGCCGGTGTTTTTCTCAATTTTGACCAAAAGAAACCACACTATGTTCACACAATTACCACTCTTGGATGTCAAAGTGATCTAAAACTGGGACAGCTAGGACATGACAAATCAAATGCCTTGGATACATTTGTTGGAATGTCGTACATGAGGCTCAAAATAGAGACTGTCCCAGGTAATAAGGAACGCCCGGTCACCCTTTGTTATGATTATTTACACTGCAAAAGTTAGCAGTGAAGAAAGTGCTACGTTGTGCAGAAGCAGGAGAATGCATTAGCCTCACACAAAGACACTATGCTCAGATGAAGCAAAATTAGCCAACTGAGCAAAAGCTTACACGCGGTTAAAACTTATGATACAGGTTTTCTCAATTTTTTCACAAGTTCTGTTTTAGTTTACTTTTAATATTTTTCATAGTTTTTCCACAGTAAATTTGCAGTTTATGAAGAAAAAGTGACAAATAGTCATCAAAAACACAGACAGGGGCAGCAGTTGTTGCAGTTTTCCTCAGCACACAGTTTTGACATTGAGCACACCAATCAACAATTGATTCACTTAACCTAGGCCAGTAAAATCTTCTCTAGATTAGGGACATAGTCTTTTCTGGGCCCCAGTGGCCTGCACGATCATGATACAACTGGAAAATATTGTATTGCTCACCCTCCGGAACCAGAAGCTGTAGCACAGGGTCCACCTCCTTTGGGTCCCATCTCTTGCGATGAAGTACTCAATCAGAAAGAGCCTGTCCCAGTGCTTCAAGATCGTTTAGAACAGATTTCGATTCTTTGCGCCGCTCTTGGTTGTGGATGAATTGGTTGGCCCACCTCTTTTGTAGTGCCACACATTGCTCTGGCCACATAGGCGCCCACATGTCCGAAAGACGGGATCTCCACTCCATCCCCCTCATCCATGGCGTCTCCAGCCGGACCTGGTGGAAAACGAGATAGAGCGTCTGTGCTCTGATTAGTACGTCCAGGCTTGTATTTGATTTCAAATTGAAAACTGGCCAGGCGTGCAGCCCATCTTTATTCCAGGCAGCCCAACATAGTAGAGTTTAGATGTACTAACGGATTATTATCTGTGTACACAATAAAAGGGGCGCAGTGCAAATACTCCTCAAAGTTCTTTGTTACTGTCCATGTCAGAGCCAAAAATTCTAATTTAAAAGAACTGTAGTTTTTATCATTTTTCTCCGTTGGGCTTAGACTTCGGCTTGGAAAGGCAATTACTCTCTTTTTACCTTGCTGATTTTGGACAAGTACGGCGCCAAGTCCTTTGCAACTAGCATCAGTATAGAGAATAAAGGGCAGGGTTAAAGTCAGCAAAGGCCAAGTGGGGCGCAGTGGTCAGGGCCATCTTTAAGTTTTTAAATGCTTCATCACAAGCTGAATTCCATTTAGCAGAAATATTACAGTCTTTATTTTGGGGATTTTGTGATGCTCCGACCAACATCTAATTCAGGGGTTGAGCTATTTTGACAAAGTCCTTTACAAACTACGATAATATCCTGCTAGGCCCAAAAAGGCAGTTGCAGTTGTTTTACAGTCTTTTGCGTGGGCCAGTCAGCAACACATTTAACTTTATCAGGGTCAGGAGACACATCTTTTGCAGAGACCCGATGGCCCAAATATTGAACTTCAATTTTTAATAGATGGCATTTGTTGGGCTTTAATTTGAGACCATGCTTAGACTGCTTTTCAAATACAATGTCTAAATTGTTCAAATGGGTCTCAAATCAGGAGAATACACCACTACATCATCCAAATATATTAACAAGGACTGCAAATTTTGTTCTCCCAAACAAGCATGCATCAATCTTTGAAATGTTGCTGGTGCATTTGATAATCCAAAGAGCATTCTAGTAAACTCAAACAGGCCCATAGGTGTAGTGAAAGCAGTTTTTTCTCTATCGGTTTCAGCTACAGGGACCTGCCAATACCCGCTTGCTAGATCAAGGGTGGAGAAAAATTTAGCATTGCCCAGATTTGCCAGAGATTCTTCTATTCTTGGAAGTGGATATGCATCTTTGTGTGTAACAGAATTAAGTTTGCGATAGTCCATACAAAATCTTAATGTCATCTTTTTTACGGACTAAAACAATTGGAGAAGCCCATGGACTGGAGCTGGGCACTATGATTTCAGAATCCAACTTACCTTGAATTAAACCTTTTACTTCCTGGTACATTTTGGGGAGGATTTGCCTGTAGCGCTCCCGTACAGGAGGAGCAAGGCCAGTGGGGATCTCATGCTGCATGGTGCTCGTTAACCCATAGTCCTCATCATGTTGGGCAAAGACAGCTTGGTGCGTATACAGCAGGTCATGTAGTCTTTGGCTTTTGTTCTGCAGGAAGATCAATATTAGTCAGATCAGGGAGGACACATTGTTCAGGCTGGGGTTTAATAGGGCCTGTACTCACTCTTACAGCATTAACAGATACACAAGTCATTGTTTCATAATTTTCTTGTATGATGTCAGCAGAATCAATTGTAAAAGTCTTAGCTAACTTCAGATGTCTGTAAATGTATGTTGGAGAATCATTGACATTTCGGACTCTCAAAAGAACTCTCCCATTTTTAACAGTAGACAAGGTACGAGCAACAAAAAGATCACCCACCTCCACAGGCTCTACCAGGCACTGGTAATCTTGGTCGTTGACTCCAGGTTTTGTGCAGCCAAACACTAGCACATCACTCTGACCAGGGACCAAAATAGGATGACGGCTGATTCGCCTGACATACCCAATAGAACCATCCGGAGCAGAGCAACTGGTCCGCTTGGCGCACACCTTGAATGCATCAGCCCATGCCGTTTGTTGGGCTTTATCAGTGGAAATGCTGTCAATTTGTTTCTTGGCTTCCTCAAAACAGTGTGAAATAATGTTCATTCCAATGACCCCCTCAGAAGTGGTTAAACAATGATTTTTGGTCACCAGGAAGCCACATTCTGAGAGCTCAACATGTCCAATTTTAACAGGTAACAGTACATACAGTAGCCTACGTATGGGATGTTCAGTCCATTAGCTGCTTCCAGGGCCAACCAGCTGCTTGCATCTCGCAACACTGTGCCATTATTGTCAAAATGTTTTTCAAAAAAGCTCTGTGTAATCATCGACACATTAGATCCTGTATACAGTATGCATTTGAGGTAAGAATTGTCCAGTTTCAAATCCACTTTTGGAACTTCACTGATTAATTTGCCTATGTCTTGCATCTGACGCCCTTTTGCCTTGAAGCAACCCACTGTCTGGGCCACCACAGTGGGATCCTCAAGTTTAAAAAGGCGGATTGAGCTCTGGATTGACAATATCGAGCTATATGGCCAGGTGTAAACACTTATTACAAATTGGATTGCCACGCTCATCGTATTTGGTTGAGTTAATGCGAGGCTTCAATCCCCCTCTTGATTTGTACTGAAGGTCAGAATTTAGAGAACGAGCTTGATTTAGTTCAGCTAAACTTCTTTAATTAATGATTGGGACAGTTCATTAAATTGGCTTGACACTTGTTTACTAATTTCATCTTTAAGCTCCACTTTAAATTGCTCCAAAATTTTCACATTATGTTTATTTGCATATTGTTCCCCTCTAGTTGCGTAGCATTGTAAATTTTCAACAGTTTCCCCATATGCATCTTCTCTTAAAACCAGTTCATTTTTAATCGTCCATTAAAATCTTAGTTCTGAACTCACCCCTCAAAGTTGCTTCTCACCGTCCCTCCACAAGATGGTCCCGTAACAGAACAATGGGCCTCATTCATGAAGTCTTCGTAAAATCTGTGCGTAACTTCCACTTTAAGAAGCTGCTGCGAAGACTCTACGTGTGATTCACGACGGGTTCTTAACGAGCCAAATTTCTTCCTAACAGCCTTTATGCCAAATTCACCAAACTCCAGCTCCAGCAGTTCGGTGCTATCAGCAGCTAGTTTTGCGGCGACTCACGTTAGCGTACGGTAATAACAAATCAGTGGGGCTTGTGTGACGCAACATGCGACATGCATCTAACGTCATGTTTAGTATAAACTCTGCTTGCTTTGGCCCTGGAGTAAAGCAGATACTAAAACAGTACCTGGTTTAGAGGGACCTGCCCCAAATGGAAAAGCTCCTCACCAGGGCTAAGTCGCGCTGAGTAGAGTGGAGTGGGGCCAAGCAGGTACTAATGGAAAAGTCCTAATAGACTTGCTTAGGATGTTCTATCATTCCTCTGCATTGCTCTGCCCGTCATTTAGTCCATTTGTGATTCATATGTTAACAAATTTAGATGCGTAGTTATCGAACTGTACTTGAACAGATCGCTGGGGACAGGAGTGAACACAGAGCAACAGTTGAGTTAAACTTACTAAAAGTGACTAAAACAAGTAGTGTAAAACAAATAAACTCTTATCTCACTTCTACTTCTAGACAAATGTGAAACAAAAACTGCTGTAGAGTTTTTTCTTTTCCGCTTTTGCGTTAAGGTAATTTTTCTAGCTGATCTTTAGTGTCTTCTGGTGGTTGTTTACGCCAACAAAACCTTGTCATCAGAACTGAGTGTAAGTATAAATGAAGTGTAAAATTTTTCCTTCAGATGCCCCTTGGATCCCGTCCATAACAGTCTCTGGTGAGCAGACAGAGACAGAGGTGGTGACTATAACATGCTCAGCTGTCACTCCCTGTCCACTCGCCCCTCCTAAACTCACATGGGACCTCTACCAAGACACCGCCAACATCACAGAGAGGAACTCAGACGGGACATTTACCACCAAAATCAGACAGAACATCACTCTAACAGACGGCCATGATGGAAAGATCATCAAATGCTCTGCTGCTTATCCTGTGACTGGAGCAGTCAGAACAACAGAAAGTAACATCACTCTCAATGTTACATGTAAGTCAAACATTTATCAAACATGTATCACTGTATTCATTGAATGGACTCTAAAATGTTGAAAATCTTGTCACTCAAGTCAAAGTATTTCATTTACATTTATAATTATTATGAAATATCATATCAACAAACTAGGAATTTGCGCCAGCCGTACGGTACCCAATACTGTAAAACACTAAGCAATAATAACAAAAACTTCTACCTTTTGGTAACGATGGGGACAACCTCTCACTCAGGTGAAATGTATAATGAAAGCAATTTTAAGGAAAATATAGGTTGACTCTTTTGATTTAAGTTCAGTCTGTGTAAGATGAAACACAAGCTCGACCAAACTGAAGAATTAAGGATTAATACAGTCATTGTAGCAGTTGTTTGCGGCTCAGTTGAGGGCTTTTGAATCTACTGTTACACCCATTATATTGATTATGTCAGTACAACAAAATATTTGCCTGGGATCCAGAGCCCACGTTTCAGCAAATTGCGATAAGTGGGTTTCCTGCCGGGGAATCAGATTAGTTTATTTGCATCTTGTACACGAAACAAAGGAGCTGATTGGTCGTCTGTCATTTAGACTAAACTATAACTTCACTCACTTCACAAAAAACGCTTATTGATTCTGCAAAAATCTGCGATGTTTTTCAGTTCCACATAGTTTTTCCATATTTTTCTCTGCATTTTATTTTTTCATCATTAGCAGCCATGTTGGTTTTCATATCATTTATCTGTCAATCACACCCACTGAAATTCAAAAGAGGGACACTGGGGCCAAACAATATATTTTGTCTCAATATATATTTTTATAGTTTGTTAAAGTCTTATATATTCACACTCTTCAGATGGTCCTAAAAACACCTCAGCTGTGGTCAGTCCGTCCGGTTCACTGTCAGCAGGTCAGTCAGTGACACTGAGCTGCTCTAGCAGAGCCAAGCCTCCTGTCCAACACTTCACCTGGTTCAGACACAGCTCACAGGGGCCAGTCAATGTCAGTGAAGGACAGAATTACACATTCAACTTCACTGAAGACGGAGAATATTATTGTGAGGCCTTAAATACACTTGGAAATAAAACTTCTCCAACCATCAGCCTTAAAAGTATAACAGGTAAGTTGCTCTAAAGTATTTAAACATTTAGTTTTGTTATTTACAATTCTTCGTGTTAAATAAAAGCCATCAAAACAATTCTTCATAGACTTGAAGTGCTGTATGCATTTTGTCTCAGATATTAAAGTTAAACTAAACCTGCCTGATTTCAATAACATCCTTGTGGGACAATGTAGATATCGACAATGACACTCAACTGGACACTGCCCTCTTAGTATTTTTGCTTGTTCTTTTTTTCCTCACACAGTGACAGAAGACTATCTTCTATAAGAATGATCCAAAGTTTTAGCTTTGTATTTCTGTGGAATTACGTAGGTTTTTTTACAGTGTCACTAATTTCTCTAAAATTAAAACTAATTTACCTTCATTTTAACCATTTTTTTTAAATCAAACATTTAACCCTGCATTTACTGTTTCAGAAGTAACAAGCCCTAGTGGTAGTGTTGGTGTGCAGTTGTGGGTCATTGTTGGAGCAGTTGTTGGCATTCTGATCGCCATCTGCCTGGGTCTGTCTGTCTGGTGAGTATCATCTATGATTGTTTTGTTGGAGTTGACTTTATCAATATACCATCTTTGTTTACAACTGATGCTAAACAAATTATTATACATTTTATGTGTGAATGATGCTTAAAAGTCAGTGCAACAGAATGTGTGATTAAAGCTGAACTAAGTGACATTTTTACCTTGTTAAATGTATTTGTAAGTCTTTGTGATGATGGCTGCATATGTATTTTGGGGATATTAAAGAAATCACAACTTGTCTGCCTCGTCACCATGCCAACCTGTGTTTCTCTCCTGAGGAATTATGGTTTTTTGATTTTTTAATTTAGCAATGTAAAATGTGCTAACCCATGCCTTTTTCAATCCTAAAGTTACGCAAACATTAGACAGTAAGGTTTGATTCTCTAGGCTAGTTTAAAGGGACTATGCTTGATTTTTTCTTTTTTTTTTTGCAACAAAATAACTTTTTCCCATGGCATTGATGTCTTGTTAATGTATCTATTCAGGTGGAAATTAGTCCGCAAAGTCCTATCTATGTCTGATAAAATTCGGTTTTTGTCCAATTTTTTCTGTTTTTAGCATTGTGGCTAACTATTGTCAGCATGGAGACTCACCTCGCTGCTAACACCTGTAAAAAATAATTAAAACTCATCACAATGAACACTTCTGAAGCTTAAAATGCATTGTCCAAGTGAGCAAATCATGTAGACTGAATAATAAATAAATAAATTATTTCTGTTTGTTTACATTTTTAAGGATGCAAAAATCAGGTACAGTCCCTTTAACCACACTGGAGAACTGTAGGAGTCACTACCACTGAAGTTGCTTCGTTGTGCTTTAACACTGCACTTTTACCTGATACTCAGCAATATTAGATTCCTCAATGTTAAGAACTTATAATTTGCCCTTGACAAAGATCCTTATATGTGATCTGAAAATCTGCTTTTGACAGAAGACTCTTGTGATATTGACTGATGGGACCTACAGTATTCAACTCAATTTATTTATTTGTACATAGTGTTTTACCCAACCTTCTTCAAGGCACTCCAATATCTACGATAGAATATATGACATATATAGGGTAAATTAAAATGTAAGATAGATGAAGTTAATGTAATACTACAGTGCTCCTTTAATGTGTCACTTTTTTAATTCCCTTTGACAAAATGAAAAGCCTTATTATTTATCACAGCAGCAGTCTGGGTTTTAGCTTTATGTGCTGAATCAAATCAGTGTCCAAACTTGCATATTGATTGTTGATGAATAATTTTGGGGTTTTAAGTTGTTCACAGTTGATCCACAATCCACAGTCAAACTTTGTAAGCCTGGAAACCCAGAGACCTAAAACACAGAGACAATTTCAGAACTATATAAATATTAATTTAATTGTTAGACCAAGTAGAAATAGCATCAGCATATCTCAAAGAATTAAAAAATAAACTAACCTCTATAGATAGACCGACTTCGTTTTATTACAAGTGTAAAACAAGCATGGATAACAACACATTTTTGATAATAAATACTCTGTTTCTTTTTTTCAGGTGTTTAAGAGGGAAATACCTTAGTCCAAAAGATACACAGGTAGCATCTACATTATGGGCGCTATCTTACGAAGTGGCGCTAAACTTGGCGCGTGCGGTGGTGCGAATAATGGGCGCCAGCGCTGTTTCAAACACCAGACGCAAAACTAAGTTCAAAAGGCGGAACCAGTTGGTGCTGATTAGAATAGGGTGGAGCTAAGCTGCCTACAGGTGGAGCCCCGTGAATTTGAGGATGCATTCTGGCCAAAAGCCTACAATATTTGCTGTTTTATAGTTTTTATAATTTCCTATTATAACTTGTATTTAAAAAACCTTTTGCACGTGACTAAGGAATGACGACATCATTCATCACACCGGGAACAAGGAGCAAGTTGGCCCCGTAATCAAATACGTTTGGAGGACTGTTTACTTGGAGCACTTTAAGCTGAAACACGGACTCTTATGGACCAGAGACAGAGCGACAGCAGTCTGACAGAACTGTAGAACACGCTATGGACAGCGGTCGTTGTTTGGATTTATTTAACTTTTCTTCAATGAGGACAGTTGCCAACACGTGACATGGATGTGCTGCTTCTGACACGAGGTAATATTTGCATGCTTGTGTTTAAACTTGGTTTTATATGGTAAATAAATGTGATCTGTAAAAGTGCAACGTATAAACTATTAAAAATACATTAGAGAGGCAACTGTCTGATTCAGTGCTGAGTCCTGGTCCTGGCTCTGCGTCAGTCCTGTCTTGTGGTTCTGTGCCTGCGTCAGCTCCTCCGCATACTCCATAACCCGCTCATGACATGAACGAAGCCAATGATAATGAACGTTTTACATTTTGTTTTTGCTTGTCTTTATAATAAAACTCGAACCTTTCCACGGTTCGAGCAGCAGACGCAGCGGCAGCGATCTCCGCGTCGCGCGCTAGATTCATTATTATGTTGCTTTTGGTTTAGTTATTTTACTGTTCTGTAACTACGCGGTTACTGAACGGATTTAGAACAAATAAAAACTGACATAGAGGTGATGATTTACTCTGTTGATATCTCCATACGGTCAATCCGAGTTCTGGCCTAGTTTTTGGCAAAACACATTTAGGAAAACTCTTCTTGTAGGCTTTTGACTGAGAGTACAACTTTCATTTTTTTCACTGACACAAACCTATTCTTTTGTGTCACAATTAGACCCCCACATATGCTAAGCCATGTTTCGTGAATCATGCAGCCTTTGATGTGCAGCCTATAAAACAAACACAAAAAAATTATAATTAATTAAAGAAAAAAATGTGTTAGGCTTAGGCCTATATTTTATTAATTAGGCCCATAGCCTATTGTTCATTTTTTCTGCATTTTCACACTTTCTTTCTGAGAGCGTGGGTCAGGCCACATTCCTAGGTTTTTGTCCAATGTGCGTCCTCAAATTCACGGGGGTTCCACCTGCAGGTAGCTTAGCTCCACCTTATTCTAATCAGCACCAACTGGTTCCGCCTTTTGAACTTAGTTTTGCGTCTGGTGTTTGAAACCGCGCTGGCGGCCAATATTCTCACCACCGCAAGCGTTAAGTTTAGCGCCACTCATAAGATACGGCCCTATATCTCTTAACAGAGGTGGGAGACCTGCTTGACTTGACTTGACTCAAGTCACACTTTTCATACCTGGCTTATGATCCCAAAAGACTTGACTTAACCTGACTTGAAACATACTGTATGACTTGAGATTTGTATGGAGACTAGTGACTTTATTTGACTTGGGCATGACTTGAATTGAAAAACACAAACAATGAGAATATACAAAGTTTAAGGTGTGGCAGATATCTAAAAATAAGGACAATATTAAAAATATTTTTACTCTAGTGTAATATTTAGTAAATCTAAAGACATTACTATTTATGAATTGAAAACAGCACTAGATGGTCACAAGAGAGTTTTTTAATTCTTAATTTGAGATGGAGTAAGGTTTCAGATCACTGCAATAATGTATCAGATGTAAAGTAAAAATGTTAAATGTTATGTTATAGCATTTTGCATTATACATGACTAAAATAGAGCAGGGTGCCAATTTAATTTACAAAGTCATAGTACCTAATGAATGAAAGAATGATTCATTTATTAATTCAATAATGCAGTGGTTTCCCAAAGTGGGGAGGCCTGGCCTCAAAGGACCTCCAGGGGGCCCCAAAGGTTGTCCATACCACAACCACAAAAAAAAAATTGAGTCTGAATTCAACTTTCCATCATTTATTTAATAATTTAATACTTATAAGCTATCAAATTCCACTGACCGTATTATCTTGTTCTTTTTACTGTTTAATGTGAGGAAAAAAAAAATTGTATTATTTTAAATTGAGTCAGAATATTATTGGGGGGCCTCATAGAATTTTCGCTCCAATAGGGGGCCACGGCTCTGAAGAGTTTGGGAATGGCTGCAATTAATTTGTGGTCTTAAAAATATATGACTTGCTATGACAGATGGAAATGCAATGACTTGATTTGACTTACTTGACCCTGATGACCAACTGACTTGAGACTTCTTTGTGACTTGGATGCTATGACTTGGAACTTAATTAATGACTTGCACATAGGTGGCTTACTCCCATCTCTGTTTCTTAGGCTATAATCTAGGACTGAACTTAATTGTTTGTGTTGCAGCGACAATCAATTGTACAAGGAATGGGGGAAACCATCCATTATGGAGAAATAGATTTTCCAAGATGAAATCTAAAAATGCTTCTAGCATTAATCAAGACGAACAGAAAGAGGAGACGATCTACTCCCAGGTCAAAGAGGCTCAGCCCAAAGTCCCAGAAGAGGAATTGGTCCAATATGGAGAAATCGACTTTTCAAAGTTTAGTCCAAAAGAGGTGCCAAAAATAGAAGAAGAGGGACGATCTACTCTCAGGTCACAATGTCTCTGTCCAAAGCAACAGAAGAAGAAACCATCCACGATGGAGAGATTGAGTTTTCCAATTTGAGTCCTAAAGAGGTGCCCAAAACAGAACAAGAGGAGACCGTGTACTCCCAGGTCCAGGTGTCAAAGCCAGCAGACACCACGATGGGACACGACACTGCACTGACTCAAAGCAATTAAACTCTGCCCAAAAGCTTGTGTTGATTTTATGAGAAAGGATATGCTGGTCATGGAAGCGTACTTTTCATGGGTTTGACAATGATAAAGACTGTTGCCATCGTGATTGAACAATTGAAGGCGAGACACTATAGGTGAATAGGAATAGTAAATAGATGTAAAAGATCAATGTGAAGCTTCTGCTGTAGTTTACGCACACTTGCAAGAACAAAAAAAAAAGGGTTTTATCATGTCATGTTTTCATATAGAAATGTATGTGTCAAAAATGGACAGAGCCAGATACATTTTTTGCTCATGTTCAAACTTAAGACAAAATTATACTGTATATCTTTTGAAAGTTGATTTGTTTGTTGTGAATGAAGCGACATTGTGCACCTTAAACAACATCCTGATGGACAGCTTGGACTCCGCTCAATTCTCTCTTCTTACTTACTTTCTGGCAGTGTCTCCTCGCTGTGTCTCTTGTCCCTTTGCCGGTCATAAATCCACTTTGCAACTCAGTAATTTCATCTTCTATCTTATTCTTGTTTTTAGTTAAAATAATGTGCAGCAGCATCTTCCGGAGGTGGCACTGGCTCATAAGGCTCAAGTTTTGATAATCTGAACAGATAGTAGCTTTAAATCTTTTGAGTAAACAGATAAAGATGGATTCATTTAGGCTTGGTGGTAAAAAACTTGAAATTTTGTTTACCAACCCACGAACTTCACAGAGCTTTGAAGATTTCTGTGTAAATTTGGTCTGGTCCAGCTGCCTTCTCTGCTTTCAAGTCTCTAATGGCTATTGTTAGTTCTTCTCTTATATCATTGTATATGTAGCTGGGTGATATACTACTCCCGTCTTTGCTTGATTTCCATTTCATCAAATAACATCCGTCCATCTTTGTTTCTAATGTTGGTGATCCTTGTCTTCTTTGGACTTTCTCCAGTGATTTCTTTAACTTTGTTGTAAATCTATTTGTATGTGTGGCTTACTTCAAGAACTTCGATTCTAGAGCACTTCTCATCCCAGTAACATTCTCTTGCTTGTAAGCATGCAACTTTAATTTCCTTGCATCCCTCTGGCTCCATACAAATCTACCATATGACCAAAAGAGCAAATTTGACGACATATTTGTGACACGTGCGTGGGTGTGATGTCAATTACAACTCATCATTTTAACAGCATGCTGATTATTTATAGATTTTAATAATTTTGTATTGTAGGGGAGACCGGGGCATGTTGTCACACTTTTTAGATTCATGTCCATATCTTTGGATCTGTATGTCATACACTTATAAAAAATATACCAAATGAAAGAGTCATGCCTTGGCTTCAAAATGTCTATTCATGTCATTTTTGTAGGAAACTCCAGTAAAGACATGGAAGCAGTTAAATAGACCCTGTGACCTTGTGACAACTTACCCCGGTACCGGGGTAAGTTGTCACAGCATGTGGGGCAAGTTGTCATTGTATTAGAACATTACATTTGAATTATTTTATAATGATATATTCTGATTTTGAGCAAAATGATAAACTGAAGCATCACATTGTAACATTTATGATCATAGAACATCTCTAAAATATGAATGAATGTCTTTGACAAACTGATAACAACGTTTGATTTTTTTTTTCTTTAGTGAAACAATAAAAACATAAATTTATTAACTTTTATTACACTGAAATGAATGCAATTCATGAAAACTCTTAAACATTAATAGAAATTGTGCTTCAAATGTTATTTGTTAAAATAATGTAGCACAATAACATGTCGACAATAGTTGTTTTAATGATAAAAACTGCTGTATTACCTAATAACATTTGTTGCACTCATTAATATATCTAAAACCTGAGAATTCTGTAACTTAAATAAAAATAATAAATAAATATAGTATATATAGTATATATGTATATATAGCTCAATAACATCTATCAAATCTTATAAAATTCTAGAAAAGTAAAAATGACAAATTATTGAATCATTATAACAATTTTAAGCTTTATAAAACTAAATTCTTTAATCAATTGACTTATTATTCAAAGTAATTTACTTAATGTATCACGAATAGCCCTAAAATTGACTTTTATTACAAAGTGAGCTTGTGACAACTTGCCCCGCCTTGACTGTGACAACTTGCCCCGAGCTGCAGAATGTGCTAAAACTAGCTCCAGCACAAAACTAGCTTCAAGAGAGACAGGAGTTAGAATGTGTAAATACTCTTAACACTCTCCTCTACCAACTCCAAAAATATAGTTTTAATATTTCATGTAATGACAGAGTTAGACTTCAAAAACTGAAATATAATTTTTTTACTTGAACATATAAAAAAAAGTTTTTGTCAAATCACTTTGTGATAGAGCAAGTCAGAACTTTCCCACTCAGGATATAATATCACACAAAGAAAAGCTACAAACAGCTATTAAGAATTTGAGCTGCTCCCCCTGGTTTTGGAAAAAAAGCCAGTGTGACAACTTACCCCGTGTGACAACATGCCCCGGTCTCCCATTTTGATGCATTTTCCTGCCTTGTAAAGCACTTTGAATTGCTTTGTGTATGAATTGTGGTATACAAATAAATTTACCTTGCTTGCTACGGTAATATACTCATGCACACCACTTAATATAACTTTTTGTTTTGTTTTGTTGCTCTACTTGAACAGTGTATTAGATTTAAGTTAAATTTTGTAGTTATTTTTTTATTGGATGTTTCTCCTGTTGTCCTTAAACTGTACATTGCAAGTCTGGAATTTTCCTATTGTGGGGCAAATAAAGGCAACCTTGTTTTATCTTAACTATTTATCTCTAGTGTGTCCTTGTCAGAACCTTAGGCTTGTGCATTTAGCCTTGAGATTGATCTATGGATAGATGCATTTCTATTCTTACACTCACATGTGTCTGCTTAGTTTGTCCTCTCTGGTGATTCTGATGGTCTCTGACTGTCTCGATGTTAGATCAAACTTTGTCTGTGCTGTGCTGTGTAACAATAAGCATAAAGAATTTTGAAATGGAATGCTCGCTGTGTTTTCTGACTTCAACAATGAAAGTGAACACGGTGAACTTTGTATTGGACACACTAATCACAAATATTACTATACATAATTAGGCTTAATAGGTCTTCATCACATATCATATCAAATATGCAAAGAGGCTTAGACTTAATGTGGAAGTAATACAGTTCTTCTTTGTATTTACATCCAGTCAAAAGAGAGTTGGACCAGTCTATGCTTGTATGAGCATCTGTATGTTTTAATGCAAGTTTTGGTCTGACACCAGCACTGTTATGTATGTTAATGGTTTATAATATGTTTTTTATTTCTTCTACTACAACACAACAACCAGGTGGAAAGAAGAAACTGAGTTGGAGGAGAAAATATACTTTGCTTCTTTTCTTACTCTCTGTATGAAAAAGTTTTGTTATCGATACTTTATTTGTTGTATGTGTTGTCACATCACTGATACATCACAAATAAATTAAAAGCATTTGCTGGTGCAGAAGTTTTACCAAACGAAATAATAAGTGAGTATGATACTTTTCTACTACATGGTTGTACAGGGGTCTCCAACCTTTTTCGCCAGGAGAGCTACTTTTGCAAAAGAAAAACTTGTCGCGATCTACTACTTTTAGTGATGACCAAAACGTGAAGTTAACTGTGGCATAATTAAAAGGCCTATTTGAAAACTTAGCCAATATTTATAAAAATTGACATAATTATCTAAAGATATTTACAGTGAAAATAGACATGTAATAAATAAAATTTGTGCAATAAAGCATAATTTGTATGATTCTAAAATCCTTTGGCGGTGGTGGCAAGCTACTGGCAGCTCCCGAGCTACAGGTTGGAGACCCCTGTGGTAGCAGAAATGGGTCACTTCTTATCGGGGTAGATCTCTACAGCAACATGCTGTAAACTCATAACCTGCTTTGGACCAGGATAAGTTCCCGAATAAGTTGAAAAAGACGAGGCGCCGGCCAATCAGAGTCGAGAATTTAGGCGTTTGTGAAGAGAGAGAGGCAGCAGAGAAATTAGTAAATGTGAAAGTCACGGTGTTGTAGGCCTATTCTTTTATAGCCTATCAATGCGATGTGCAAGGAGTGGGAGTTATGAAATTAACCCTCTACCGCATAGTGTTGCTTTTAGGCAACAAACCACTTTTTTGGCTTGGACACTGGCCTTTTAAGTTTTTTTTTATTTTTTTGTTTTTTTTATAATGTTAGCAGACATGTTTCTGTCCAATAAAATCAGAGGCTGAAGTGGGTGTGCACATTTGACTGAGTCTGAAGCAGTCATTTCTGGAAGCAAAGTCACATGTGACACAGTGCTAGGTAACGGTAAGATAAATAACACTTTCTCTGGGTTAAATTGGAATAATTTGATACAAAAAAATATTTTAATGTCCAGAAATATGTCAAGATGCACATTTGATTGTTTACATATAATTTTTACTTGTATGTTTATGCTAATACTGTGTTTTAGGTATGTTGCCTAGGCAACATCATGCAGATGTAGCACTTTTGTTGGGAAAAATAGTGCTCAAGAAGAGATGTGTTGGAGTGAATAATGAGTATTACTGCTTGTAGGAAAGGACATAAAAACATTTTATGGGTCCAAGAATGAACATGGTAGTGAAGTTCCATCCGACAGTGAAGACAGTGAGCTTGAGGACGAGAGTGATAGTGGAGAAGAGTGGCTCCCTGAATCAGTTTGATACTCAGTGTAGGTCAGGGGTCAGTCAGGGTTCTGTAAGATGTGTGTTGGTGTGTGTGTGTTGGGATAAAATGAGGATGAGGATGAGGTGTTTGAACCAGAGGAAGACAATGGCTGGAGAACACCCCATAATGCCAACTTCCCCGACTATCCTAAATGCAAGGAAGCCTTCCGAGATCAGAAGATTACTTCAAGATGTTTTTTTCAGAAAATATCCTGTCAGTGATCACAGAGCAGTCAAACCTGTATGCTCTACAGGTTTGACTGTTGTTGTTGTTGTTAAATTTTGTATATCTCACCTGCTCAGGGACTGCAGATGGAAACTAGCTACGGCTAAAATCTGGTGCAAAGCATCTTCAATGTTTTTGCACACTGTCCCTGTTAAATAAACTAATAAACTAAACTAAACTAAACAACCCAAGCAGACCTGTAAAACTCAGCACTAAAGAACTTGAACAGTTCATAGGTACTGTAGTCTACATGTCACTGTTTGGTACCAGTCACTCGGATGTTTTGGTCCAAGGCCTCTCGGGTGCATCAAGTACCGTAGCTGATACCATGAGTCTGAACAATGGGAGGCCATCAAGAAAGCTCTCCACTTCAACGACAATGAGGCAATACCTGCAGGAAGTCCAGATCCACTTACAAAATCGACCACTGGTAGACCATCTTATTTCAAAATTGCAATCCATCCCAATGAGTGAGAAGCTGGCTGTGGATGAACAGATAGTTCCCTTCAAGGGAAAGAATAAGAACAAGCAATATCTACCAGCCAAACCTAAGAAATGGGGATACAAAATACTCATTTTAGCCAGCTTTGAAGGTATTCCACATAACTTTGAGATCTACACAGGGCGAATAGTGCAACTCCTTGAGCTGGTAGATATAGGTGCAAGTGGGAACGTCATTTCTCCTAAATTGGCTCTTTTTTAGGTAAATTTTAGTATTATGTTGAATAAAACCTTTTCTGATACATTTTTAGATTATTTTCTCCTATTCCATTCAGTATTGAAAACCTTGGTGTTTTAGTACCCTCATCGCACACTGTTGCCCTGAGGCAACAAACCCAGATTTTTGTGGGGGGCGTGGGGGGGTCAAATGTTATAATTGATATAATGTCAGGGACCCACAAGCTCTCAAAAAGTATCTTGAAATATTTTTTTCCTCCTAAAATAAAAAGTCATGCAGTAGAGGGTTAACAAAGTTCAGGAGCAGGACCACAGCCCCTTGCCTTCTCGGAAACTCCTCCAATTACCCAGAAGCCTCTACTTAAACCGCCCTTTCTTAACAACACGTCATGTCTCAGATCCCTCAAACCCACCCTCCCACCCCACATCTCATCTGTCCTCCTGCTGAAGACATCTCCATCTACAGGTGGGGGGTCCTGAATCGGCTGAACGGATCGCCGAGACAGAGCCCCATCCACAGTCTCCCCGATCCAGCCATCGATCAATCATCAATAAATACAGTATATTAATTGCATTCTCTGATGTGGTTTGGTCCTTGCTAGTGAACCTATTTATAAAGAGGAGCCATGTCATCTTATATTTAACAGTGACTGGACTGAAGAATCCTGTTTAAGCTGTGTAACGATTAAAAACGTTTTCATTGTCAAGAAATAATGAATGACTGCGCACATTTGACTGTAGATCTTTACACATCACTTTGACTCAGACAAAGACTGAAGCTGCAGCACGTTTCCTTCACTAGATTTTAATACCTATATATTTTTCATTTATGATTGANTTCTGTAAGATGTGTGTTGGTGTGTGTGTGTTGGGATGAAAATGAGGATGAGGATGAGGTGTTTGAACCAGAGGAAGACAATGGCTGGAGAACACCCCATAATGCCAACTTCCCCGACTATCCTGAATGGCAAGGAAGCCTTCCGAGATCAGAAGATTACTTCAAGATGTTTTTTTCAGAAAATATCCTGTCAGTGATCACAGAGCAGTCAAACCTGTATGCTCTACAGGTTTGACTGTTGTTGTTGTTGTTAAATTTTGTATATCTCACCTGCTCAGGGACTGCAGATGGAAACTAGCTACGGCTAAAATCTGGTGCAAAGCATCTTCAATGTTTTTGCACACTGTCCCTGTTAAATAAACTAATAAACTAAACTAAACTAAACAACCCAAGCAGACCTTTAAAACTCAGCACTAAAGAACTTGAACAGTTCATAGGTACTGTAGTCTACATGTCACTGTTTGGGTTACCAGTCACTCGGATGTTTTGGTCCAAGGCCTCTCGGGTGCATCAAGTAGCTGATACCATGAGTCTGAACAGATGGGAGGCCATCAAGAAAGCTCTCCACTTCAACGACAATGAGGCAATACCTGCAGGAAGTCCAGATCCACTTTACAAAATCTGACCACTGGTAGACCATCTTATTTCAAAATTGCAATCCATCCCAATGAGTGAGAAGCTGGCTGTGGATGAACAGATAGTTCCCTTCAAGGGAAAGAATAAGAACAAGCAATATCTACCAGCCAAACCTAAGAAATGGGGATACAAAATACTCATTTTAGCCAGCTTTGAAGGTATTCCACATAACTTTGAGATCTACACAGGGCGAATAGTGCAACTCCTTGAGCTGGTAGATATAGGTGCAAGTGGGAACGTCATTTCTCCTAAATTGGCTCTTTTTTAGGTAAATTTTAGTATTATGTTGAATAAAACCTTTTCTGATACATTTTTAGATTATTTTCTCCTATTCCATTCAGTATTGAAAACCTTGGTGTTTTAGTACCCTCATCGCACACTGTTGCCCTGAGGCAACAAACCCAGATTTTTGTGGGGGGCGTGGGGGGTCAAATGTTATAATTGATATAATGTCAGGGACCCACAAGCTCTCAAAAAGTATCTTGAAATATTTTTTTCCTCCTAAAATAAAAAGTCATGCAGTAGAGGGTTAACAAAGTTCAGGAGCAGGACCACAGCCCCTTGCCTTCTCGGAAACTCCTCCAATTACCCAGAAGCCTCTACTTAAACCGCCCTTTCTTAAACCAACACGTCATGTCTCAGATCCCTCAAACCCACCCTCCCACCCCACATCTCATCTGTCCTCCTGCTGAAGACATCTCCATCTACAGGTGGGGGGGTCCTGAATCGGCTGAACGGATCGCCGAGACAGAGCCCCCATCCACAGTCTCCCCGATCCAGCCATCGATCAATCATCAATAAATACAGTATATATTGCATTCTCTGATGTGGTTTGGTCCTTGCTAGTGAACCTATTATAAAGAGGAGCCATGTCATCTTATATTTAACAGTGACTGGACTGAAGAATCCTGTTTAAGCTGTGTAACGATTAAAAACGTTTTCATTGTCAAGAAATAATGAATGACTGCGCACATTTGACTGTAGATCTTTACACATCACTTTGACTCAGACAAAGACTGAAGCTGCAGCACGTTTCCTTCACTAGATTTTAATACCTATATATTTTTCATTTATGATTGATGTTTCCTCATGTTTGAAGTCCTCAGTTATTCTTATTGGTCAGTTTGCCGCTATAAAATTGAACCCTCTAACGACAATAATATAATAGATCCATGCTAACAACAGCTTAGCTAATGCCTTTAGCTGGCACAAAGCCTCGAGAAAGCTCTCGTCTCTCAGTTCTTGCCTGGCCAGATATTTAATGCACTGCAAGCAAGATTTACAAGTAAAGTAGTAATACATATATGTATTTTTTGAGGCTTCACTTTGTGGAAGCTTTGGGCTGAGTTTGGCTGTGAAGCCCCCATTGGTTTACAAGGCTTCACATTTCCCATCACTATTTAGAGTAGTTTTATCACCGCTATTTACCTGCGTTGTGTTGTTTACTGGAGCTTGTGACGGTTTTACTGGTGTTTTATGATGATTTATGATGATTTTTTTTAGGCATGTCCTTCTTAAAGTGTCCCGTGGAAACAGGAAATAGACTTTTCAGTTTCACTAAAAATACAAATACAAACAATCAATCAATAATTTATAATAAAAAGGTGCAGGCTCTAGAACTACTGTATATTAAACTATATATTTTTAACATTTCTAAATGGTATTAAAGCTACCCATTGTGCCAGTCTTTTAACAAAAAGGGCAATTTCAGGAACCGTAATAATTTGCACAGTAAGTGGGACGGTACGATGCAAATTGGTTATAGTTAATCTTAAAATAGCCAGGCTGGGGACATAAAACCTGTTACGGTATGTTTCGTATTTGCATTTGTCAGATGGTTGAGATAGGTGCCAACACGGCAGGTCACCTTTTCAACAGAGGAAGCAGCAGACACAGAAAGGTTGTGTTAGGTTTGTAGTCATTTTAAATCAAAATTGTTTAGATTTTTCAGTTCTTACTAATCTTGGACGAAAGAATCTCAACGGGTGAGTGATCCATCCATTTTATCCAATCTTAATATTTAACTGAACAATTAAAAAAAATATATGAATTATAAGACATAAAAATAAAAACAACGGTCATGGGGTATTTGTTAAGTATTTAATTTTTTTTATATGTTTCAATAGATAACCCATCAATGTACACAAGCCTCTATTTATATTTTAGCTTATATAGTATTTTATATATATACTGTATCTTTACATCCTTTTTATTGCCAAAGAAGGAGTAGTCCCAAATTTATGGTGTTGTGAAATGATTTCAAGTAAATAGAATTAGACTCAATTTTAAATGATTTTGAAGCTTGACATTATTGAAAACTTTATTTCATTTTATTGTGGGGTAGCGAGTCACTGGCTTGGTTATTTTGGGCGTCATGGTCTGAAATGTTTAGAAATCGCTCGTTTACACTATTTAATCTGAGACATTGAAGATGGATATACATCAACTTGAAACTTTTCTTTTGCTTAGACAAAATAAATAAGAAAAAAAAAATATATATGACAGTTTCTTCATCCTGTATTTTCATATAGAAATGGGACATTTTGAGTGTTAAAACAAAACCACCAATTCTGAAAAGAAGACAGAGCCAGATCAATGAACAAATTAAGTTTATTTATATAGCACATTTTTAAACAACCATGGATGACCAAAGTGCTTACCAACAAAGAAATAGGAGTCCCCAAACCTTTCAAATCAGGATCTCCAGACTAACCCAGACTAACCTTATAACGTGTTTGTGACCCCCACTGCCAAATAAAATAAATGTTAATGTGAAAACTTCTAAACTGCACAGACTACTCACATGGTTCCTGGTCATTTTCTATAGCATTATATCATTATTTAAAACCAGAAAGTGAACTTATAAACAGTCCAAATTATTAATACATTTAAGGTAACGTTAGAAGTTTAATCTGTCATGATATTTTAATCTTGTAGCACTGTTTATTCATTATTAGTTTAGTTGTAGTTGTGTTTTGATTGATTCCTGCATGTTTAGGTTAAGCTGTTTAGTCCTGCGATTGATGTTTTAGTGTTCCGAGCTATCCACATACATTCTTGTACTTAATGTGAATATTAATTGACTGTGTGCATGTAACATGTTTATTTTTGAATTGTCAAGCTTTAGCGTTAGCATTTAGACCGTCGTGAGACAGGTTAGTTTACCCTACTGATGATGTGTGTTGCAATAGTATTTCTGGGGTTTTGCTCACAGCTGAGATGAGATAGTCGATCCAAGAATCCCAAAAAGTTAATTCTAAAGTTTTTGCTCACAGGTTCTGAGTGTGGTTCTTGCTAGTGCAATGACAGACAATCCCACACACATGTATTTGATTGAATCGTTATCAATAATCAAAGGCATTAGGAGAAATTAATATTTAATTTGAAGTTTGATAAAAAGCAAGGTTTTAACATTTTACTTTTACTATGATGTGACTTTCATATCGATAAGGGGTTCCTGGCCTCAAAAAGTTTGAGAACCCCTGTTTTAGACTAAAGCAGTAAAAAAAAACAAAAAAACAAAAACAGAAATGAACATGCCAGTAAGATGTTAGCATTTTCAAAAATAAACAAGCCAACTGACTTCTGTGCACAGAGTCAGTTAATGTGACTCCCAATGATTCATGTAGATTTTTAAAATGTCACATCGTCACAATAGAAAATAAAACATAAATGCCTATTTACTGTAAAATGTCACAATGACATTTCAGTTTTGCAGTTTTAACAGGAAGTCAATGGACCATTTTATGTTAATAGGATGTTTTAGATCACCAATGCACGGATGCATACAGAAGACAAAGAGTAAATAGAGGATCTTATGTTATAGTTTTAAAAAAACAAAAAACAACTTAATGTCACATAAGGTCACAAACTTAACTCTGTCCTTTAAAGTTAAATTTGGAGTAGTGACATACCTTTTACACCTAATATGTTTCTCCACAGGATCTTAAAAGGAATATTTGATATCCGTACCTGTTCATCAAGTCAGAGATTTGAGTGCCAGTAGCAATATATTAGAAATTGAATCACATTTACTCATTTTATTTATGTTAATTTGTGGACTTTTGTTAAAAGACTGATTTGAAGCCTGAATACTCATAAATATGCACTAAAACTACAAAATAAGGCCAGGGATGTGTATGTAACTTTTTAAAGACACAGTTAATCAGATAAATGTTTTTAAGATGATGATGATGATGATGATGATGATGATGATGATGATGATGATGATGACGATGACGATGACGATGACGATGACAATGATGATGATGATATTATATCTGAAACGTAATTTGGTACATATATGATGAAATGAGTAGGCAGTTTGCGTTTAATTCAAAAGACCAAAATGACGTTACACTCCAGGAATGAAAGATACACACACAAAAAATTATAGTTTAGGGCAAAGAAAAAAAAAAAAAACTTGAGCTACAAGAATAAACTTGAAGCCTTTTGAGATCAATATCATAATTGTTTTAAGAATAAGGTCGAAGCTTTAAAAATACAACAATTTGTGTGTCAATGAAGTGAGAATTTTGTGAGAATAATGTAAAAAATACGAGAATAAATGTCAGATTTTTGTGAGAATAAAGTAGAAGTCATACACAATACCGCTGTAGGAGGAGAACTAACCACTAAAAATGATTTTACTTACAATAATTTCTCCTCTTTATAATATATCACATGTAAACTGCCTCATTGTTATAATAACTGTTGGACCGGTTTCGATAGATTTCAACATTTTTCATTATACAATAATGAAGAAGAGAAAATGAAATATTCACTGTAAATGTAAATGTAAATGTGAACTGTAAACCCACAGAATTGTGTTACAGTGTTCTTACCTAACTTTACCTTTTTGGTTTGTCTGTCTGTCAGATGAATACAAATCCCACACTCTTCATGTGAAATGCAGAAGTTGAGGCTCATCATCAAGAGAAAGTCACTGTTACTTCACTAAAACTTTACTCAGAGAAAACTGTAGGTTCTTCAGGTACGATATTTAAATATTATCATAACATAACCTTTTTTAATCTATGTATTTAATGTTTGTGTTTGCAGATGCTGCCATTTGGAAATATGTTTGTTCACATTTTGCTGAACTTACTGCTGAGTTCAGGTGACTTCACTTTTTTTAAATATTGTGATGATGATGTTTGTTGTTGCTTTGCTGGTTTCGTTGTTATCATTACTTTTATCAGAAAAAATTATTTACATATTTTAAGTCATAAATACCTGCTTACAATTGTAGGGTTAGCAGGTATGAAGCAGGTATGAAATTCTCAAGAGTTATATTTTGGTCAGAAGTAATAACAAATAAAGAAGGTCATACAAATTTTTCACCAATGTAGTTCACATGTGCACAAGATATTGTTTTAATGTTTGTTTGTTTGTTTGTTTGTTTGTTTGTTTTTCAGGTGCTGATGCTCAATGTTATGCTAATCTAAAACCTACAACTCCAAGTCCAATGGAGGCTCTGAATGGCTCCTGTTTGTTCATCCCGTGCACCTATAAACCTATAAATACAAACCAAGACATAAACCCTGCAAACTCTGTCACTGGCAGTTGGTCAAAAGGTTCAGAAAATGCATATGGACAAACAAAGTTTTCAATCAGTGGAGACCCGAGCAAATCTTATCCCATGAAGTTCACTGGAATCTGAAAATCAAAGACTGCACCACAATGTTTTATGATTTAAACCAAAACCATCAAGACGACTATTACTTAAGAATAGAGAACAGTGGTTTTACGGCATCAGCTGCTTGTGACTCTCTTCATATAACAGTCAGAGGTAAGATTTTCTATTTATTCAAAAGTGAATGATGAAAAATGAATTGTGCATTTAAATGTTTTATTTTATTTTGCAACTTCATCTGTCAGTTGGGGAACAAAGCAAATTTAATACTGTCGGACGTAAACTGCATCAAAATGTATTTTTTGTATTAGTAATTCATTTAACTGCTATGTTAATTTGTTTATACATTTTCATTTCTGCAGAACAATTTGTTGTACAATTTTTTATCACGCTACAGACAATTTTGTTGATCCAAGTTTCAGTCTATAAATTCTTCTTTTCCATATTTGTTTTTGACATTATTGTGACATAAACTTTATACTTGACCCTAGTTTGAATAGTTGAAGAACATTTTCACTTAAAAAACAGTTTTTTTTATTTGTTTTTACAATTTTAATAGTTTTTACCTTTTGAAAATTGTGTACGGTAATTGAAATGATTCTAAATTAACGTCATCATAACCTGTAGCTGATCTGAAGGAACCGAACTAAGAAACATAAATCATGAAATAGTGTCAACATAAACACTTATTCCTTGACTCAAAGTAAGAACCAAGTAAACACAATTACCTCAAACTGAATATTACTAAAGCAGCAAGTGAGTAGTGTTCCAGAAATGTACTCACAATAAAAAATTTATATACTGAAGTAAACCCGTAGCTGAAAAAATACTGTCCCCCTGTGATAAAGCCTCCAGTGTTTCTCATGAGCATCACACGTCATCTTAGAGCAGGGCTATTCAAATTTGTTTTCTTGAGAGACGATTTTTTAAAAGAGTTTGTTTCCAGGTCCGGATAGGGCACAGTAAGTCACATCACATAAACTCAATTCGGGTCTCAGAAAACAATCAGATTCAAAAATTAAACCAAGATTACACAGTAAGCACGAGAAAAACATATTTTCTGATATTTTGGTTGATGGGCTGATTTTATTAGGGCCTGATTTGACCCCCAGGCCTTATGTTGAATAGGTCTGCTTTAGAGAATCTTTGTGTATATCTCTTCCTAAATAGTGTGTATGTGTGTGTTTCCTTCTCATCCTCAGTTGCTCCTTGGATTCCGTCCATAACAGTCTCTGGTGATCAGACAGAGACAAAGGTGGTGACTATAACATGCTCAGCTGTCACTCCCTGTCCAGACAATCCTCCCAATATCACATGGGACCTCCAGCAGGGCACTGCCAACATCAAAGACAAAAACTCAGATGGGACATTTACCACTAAAATCACACACAGCATCACTCTGACAGATGCTCATGATGGACTAATGATAAAATGTAATGCATCGTATCCTGTGAGTGGAGGAGGGTTCAAAATGGCCGCCAATAGCACCACTCTCAGTGTCTCATGTGAGTGAACCACACTGATGGACCCAGTCTGTTCTGGTGACAGTTGCTCTAATGTTCCCTGTGTGTCCTCAGATGCTCCTAAAAACACCTCAGCTGTGGTCAGTCCGTCCGGTTCACTGTCAGCAGGTCAGTCAGTGACACTGAGCTGCTCCAGCAGAGCCAAGCCTCCTGTCCAACACTTCACCTGGTTCAGACACAGCTCACAGGGGCCAGTCAAAGTCACTGAAGGACAGAATTACACATTCAACATCTGTGAAGAAGGAAAATATTACTGTGTGGCCTCAAATCAACACGGCAATGGGTCTTCTTCAGACATTAGACTGCAAATAACAGGTGAGTGTTTTTACTTGCATTGCATTGAATGGACAAAACTCTGGTGATGTTTCACTGTGTTTACTGGACAAATACTACACACATATCAAAACTCATCAGGTGCACTGCAGAATAAAGTATTAGCCACAACAACAAAGTCAATCATCGACCTCCGGTCTAGGGTGTCCTGGTGCAACGTGCACTGATGGACACCCTTGTGCTGGAACATGGTGTTCGTTATGGACAAACTGTAGCTTGCACAGAAGTCCAATAACAGAACACCGCTCGGATTAAGATCGGGAGGGCTATTCCTCCCGATCACCCCTCTCCAAGTGTCACTGGTATTGCCCACGTGGACGTTGAAGTCCCCCAGCAGAACCATGGAGTCCCCGGTGGGTGTACTGTCCAGCACCCCTCCCAGGCCGGGTACTCTGCACTGTTTCTTGGCTCGTAGGCTGCCACAACAGTAAGAGACCTGTCCCCAACCCGAAGGCGCAGGGACGCGACCCTCTCATCTACTGGGGTGAACTCCAACACATGGCGGCTGAGGGGCTATGAGCAGGCCCACACCCGCTCGCCGCCTCACACCATGGGCAACCCCAGAGAAATGGAGCGTCCAGCCCCTCTCAAGGGTAATGGTTCCAGAGCCCAAGTTGTGCGTGGAGGTGAGGCCAACTATATCTAGTCGGAAACGCTCAACCTCTTGCACCAGCTCGGGCTCCTTCCCCGTCAGCGAGGTGACATTCCATGTCCCCAGCGCCAGAGACCGTGCGCATGGCCAGGGTTGTCTGGGGACCTCTCCCCGACCACCGCCCAAAACACACTGCACCCTTCCCCTATGGTCCTTCCTGCGGGTGGTGGGCCTGTAAGAAGGTAGCTCTACATTGCCTTTCGGGCTGGGCCCAGCCGGGTCCCGTGGGCAAAGACCCGGCCACCAGGCGCTCGCCTACGAGCTCCCACTCCAGGCCTGGCTCCAGGTTGGAGCCCCGGTGACACCAATCCGAGCGACGTAACCAGCTTAGATGTTTTTGTCATCATAGGGATTCGTGAATCAGAATAAATATTTTGGATCATAATGAAACAATGGTTAAATAAATACATAAATACATAAACAAATTAATTAATTAATTAATTAATTAATTAATTAATTAATTAATTAATTAATTAATTAATTAATTAATTAATTAATTATCTTAGTGGTTTAAATTAGTTGTCTCGGCAACAGCATGCCAGCTTTGAACTCTGCAACAACCTAAGGATGGCGCTGACGCGCCCTTGGTCAGTGTGTGTTGTTGTATTAGTGCTTCGTAAGAGCCTCATCACAGTACAGAGCAGATCTGAGGGATTGTCACAGCAACAGTGTGCGAGATACGTTTGATCCTTGGACTTTTTTGTTCGGGGTGACATGAGGAGTCACTGTGCCAAATTTCACACACTTTTGTAAAAGTAAGAAAATTTTATGAAGAAAACAAAACACAGCTATACCAATCCTTATATCTACCAAAACATTTTAGGCGAAATTAGATTCTGTTGTTCTTTGTTTGGAGAAAGTTCTCACTTCTGATCAGAGCCTCTGAGTCATCAGAAGCTAAAACTACAGGGCTACAGCTTCACAAAGACCCCAGCCATTTGCCAGTGCTCCAAAGGATCAGAGATTTTAAACAGACATGTGAGGGAAAATAGGCCAGAAAGATACTATATATAGACTACTAGTGTAGTAGTCTATATACTGCTATGTAGTAGTACTAGCATAGCTACATGCACAAATGTATTTTCAATAACAAAAGTGTCATTTTATCTGGACTTGGAACTCGCACAAAGCTAAGACACGGTGTCGCTGACCACACAATTGCCTTAAAAATCATCAATCAGAGAAACATTTTTGTTTTTCTCCCAGATGCTCCTTGGAGTCCGTCCATAACAGTCTCTGGTGATCAGACAGAGACAGAGGTGGTGACTATAACATGCTCAGCTGTCACTCCCTGTCCACTCGCCCCTCCTAAACTCACATGGACCTCCACCAAGACACTGCCAACATCACAGAGAGGAACTCAGACGGGACATTTACCACTAAAATCACACAGAACATCACTCTGACAGATGCTCATGATGGACTAATGATAAAATGTGATGCATCGTATCCTGTGAGTGGAGGAGGAATCAAAATGTCCGACAGTAACGTCACCCTCAGTGTCTCATGTGAGTGAACCACATTGATGGACCCAGTCTGTTCTGGTGACAGTTGCTCTAATGTTCCCTGTGTGTCCTCAGATGGTCCTAAAAACACCTCAGCTGTGGTCAGTCCGTCCGGTTCACTGTCAGCAGGTCAGTCAGTGACACTGAGCTGCTCCAGCAGAGCCAAGCCTCCTGTCCAACACTTCACCTGGTTCAGACACAGCTCACAGGGGCCAGTCAAAGTCACTGAAGGACAGAATTACACATTCAACATCTGTGAAGAAGAAGAATATTATTGTGTGGCCTCAAATCAACACGGAAATGGGTCTTCTTCAGACATTAGACTGCAAATAACAGGTGAGTGGTTTTCACTTTACTTTTGCTTTGAATGGACAAAACTCTGGTAATGTTTCACCGTGTTTACTTCACAAAAACTACACACATATCAAAACTCATCAGGTGCAGTCCAGATTAAAGTATTAGCTTTATGTTACCGAGCAGTTTGAAAAGTGGATAAATTACTTAGTTTAAATTTAACAAATGATTTGAGAAATTTCTCAGGCGAATACACAGTTATCCCATACTGAGGAAGGAGGAGACAATGCTCATTAATGCTCATTAATGCTCGTCAGTATGCCCATGTAACTAAAAAGACTGAGCCACCTGCACACATACAAACAAACTCAGAGAGTGGAGGCTTGAGGGTCGGAGGTGAGGGTTAGCAGAGAGCAGGACCTCACACCTAAACCACACAAACACACTCAGTCAAATAACAAAAAGGATTTAAATAAAATGCTAAGTGGTTACCGTCACCACCCTGTTACAGCTACTGCTACAGGAACAATAGAGAAGAAAAAGTTTTAACTAATGTCAACAAGCCTGTTTTGGGGTTTGTCCTCATTGCATCAAGCAATAATAAGTCTTAAAGTCAAATCTAATCAAAGCGAACATTTGGTGGCCTGAGTGACTTAAAGAGATTATATCTACGTTTTCTGAACATCTGATTCACTTTTCCAAAAAATAATTGGTCTAATTTAAGTTTCTGATTTTACTGAACCACGAAGTACACAATCAGAATAAATATTTGGATCATTATGAAACAATGGTTGAATATTAAAAAAAAAATAAATAAATAAAATAAAATAAATAAATGGAATATTTTTGTCTAATGCTGGATGTACACAGACAGCGAGGCGGGTGCAGGTCATGCGGGTTTCTTGCAAAGTGCCTGTTACAACCAGATGCTGTCAACTGCGGTCCGGTTTCGTCCAAAGCCACGCGGATTCACGTAGATTCCCGCGAGAACGCTTGTATAATGAATTGAAAAGCCGCACAAGACCGCTGCGGTCTCCGGGAAAAATAGATTTCATGCGGATTCTTTCCGCTGCCCGCGCGGCTCCCGCACTAGCATCCTCTTTCCTCGGAGGTCCGTGTACATAGGCGCATTGTTTTTAAGCACTTTCTCAGCCCGATTTTGCCCTTTGTCTTAGCCGGTCTTAGCCTTGGTCTTAATTATTCCTCTGTTGGCCACTAGTGGCTCTCTCCAAGCTCTATACACTGTCAGTATAGAAGGTGTGGCTTCAGCCAGATGTGGGGGTGCAGTTTTGTTCATTGAACCTGACACATGCTCACGCCTGTGACAAGTGAGCAGCTGTGTTAGGATCACAGGCAAAAGTAACTGTAGCAGCAGCTTCAGTTTGGAAAAAAAACTATAATAGTAGAAGTCAACAGGATTTATGTAAAAGAAAAGACACATTTTTAGACAAAGTTGTTAAAGACTTTCACCAAATAGATTTCTATTATTATAGTTTTTTCACCAAATAGTTTTCTATTATTACACTTCTTTTCCAAACTGAAGCTGCTGCTACAGTAACTTTTGCCTGTGATCCTAAAGCAGCTGCTCACTTGTCACAGGCGTGAGCATGTGTCAGGTTCACTAAAGGAAATTGCACCCCCCACATCTGGCTGAAGCCACACCTTCTAGACTGACACAGTATAGAGCTTGGAGAGAGCCACTAGTGGCCAACAGAGGAATACTTAAGACCATCCGCTAAGACCGGCTAGGACAAAGGGCAAAATCGGGCTGTCTAAGTTCTGCGGGACCCGCGCAGGTCCCGACCCGCTCCGAACTCGCAGTCTGTGTACATCCAGCGTTAGTGGTTTAAAAGAGTGTCATCACTATACAGGGCAGATTAGTTGTCACGGCAACAGCATGCCAGCTTTGAACTCTGCTGTATTGCTCTACAACAACCTAAGAATGGCGCTGACGCGCCCTTGGTCAATGTGTGTTGTTGTAATAGTGCTTCATAAGAGCCTCATCACAGTACAGAGCAGATCTGAGGGGTTGCCACAGCAACGGTGTGCGAGATACAATGTGGGACCCCTGGACTTTTTTGTTCGAGGTGACATGAGGAGTCACTGTGCCAAATTTCACACACTTTCGTAAAAGTAACAACATTTTATGAAGAAAACAAAACACCAAAACATTTTTAGGTGGACATTAGATTCTGTTGTTCTTTTGTTTGGAGGAAGTTCTCACTTCTGATCAGGGCCTCTGAGTCATCAGAAGCTAAAACTACAGGGATACAGCTTCACAAAGACCCCAGCCATTTGCTTGTACTCCAAAGGATCAGAAATTTTAAACAGACATGTGAGGGAAAATGGGTCAGAAAAATACTAGACTACTAGTGTTTGGCATAGCTACATGCATAAATGTATTTTCAATAACAAAAGTGTCCTTTTATCTGGACTTGGAACTCGCACAAAGCTAAGACACGGTGTCGCTGACCACACAATTGCCTTAGAAATCATCAACCAGAGAAAGATTTTTGTTTTTCTCCCAGATGCTCCTTGGAGTCCGTCCATAACAGTCTCTGGTGATCAGACAGAGACAGAGGTGGTGACTATAACATGCTCAGCTGTCACTCCCTGTCCACTCGCCCCTCCTAAACTCACATGGAACCTCCACCAAGACACTGCCAACATCACAGAGAGGAACTCAGACGGGACATTTACCACCAAAATCCGACAGAACCTCACTCTGACAGATGCTCATGATGGACTAATGATAAAATGTAATGCATCGTATCCTGTGAGTGGAGGAGGATTCAAAATGTCCGACAATATCGTCACTCTCAGTGTCTCATGTGAGTGAACCACACTGATGGACTCAGTCTGTTCTGGTGACAGTTGCTCTAATGTTCCCTGTGTGTCCTCAGATGGTCCTAAAAACACCTCAGCTGTGGTCAGTCCGTCCGGTTCACTGTCAGCAGGTCAGTCAGTGACACTGAGCTGCTCCAGCAGAGCCAAGCCTCCTGTCCAACACTTCACCTGGTTCAGAAACAGCTCACAGGTGCCAGTCAATGTCAGTGAAGGACAGACTTACACATTCAACATCTGTGAAGAAGAAAAATATTACTGTGTGGCTTCAAATCAACTTGGAAATGGGTCTTCTTCGTGCATCAATCTGGAAATAACAGGTAAGTGTTTTCATTTTACTTTTGCATTGAATGGACAAAACTCTGGTAAAGTTTTACTGGACAAATACTACACACATATCAAAACTCATCAGGTGCAGTCCAGAACAAAGTATTAGCTTTATGTTACCGAGCAGTTTGAGAAGTGGATAAATTACTTAGTTTAAATTTAACAAATGATTTGAGAAATTTTCTCAGGCGAAGACACAGTTATCCCATACTGAGGAAGGAGGAGACAATGCTCATTAATGCTCGTTATTGGGTTTAAGTCAGTATGCCCATTGTTTATAACCTGGCCAGCCAGATGGTTTATCTCGCGGTATTTGTGAATTCACAAACACTAGATAAACCATCTGGCCTTCGTCCGGCTCGATTGGTTTGAGAGTCCGAAACGGCCGTGGTTCGGCCCACTCACATCACAGCAGCGTGGTTTTGAGGCCCAATCACATTGTAGCAGGGCGGGCTAACACGGGCCGTTAGCTCCCTGGTGCCGCAGCCGAGTCTGATTCAAGCTAAACAAGACGGCGGCTTACGTGGATGTACGTGTTTCTGCTGCTTTTGGTGCGGTTTCAGCAGAAATACGGAGTCATTTCTTTTTGAAAGAAGAGCAGTGTGTGTGACACGTACTTGTTCTATCTCACGCGGACATTGGATACACCATTACGAGTTGTTGCTGGCTTACCTCAAATAAGGTAGGCCCCACACCCAATCAGCTCGAAGTATTTCACTAAACGCCCCGCCTTTTCTCGAACGCTTTCAGCGAGTCAAGTCCCAGATGGATATAGTGAGAACTCAGATAGGAGTTCAACACATATCCATCTGGCGTGAGCCAGGTTACATTGTTTAAATGGTAACTAAAAAGACTGAGCCACTTGCACATATACATACAAACAAACTCAGAGAGTGGAGGCTGGAGGGTCAAAGGTGAAGGGCAGCAGAGAGCAGGACCTCACAGCTAGACCACACAAACACACTCAGTCAAATAACAAAAAGGATTTAAATAAAATGCTAAGTGATTGTTACCATCACCGTTAGTGGTTTAAAAGAGCATCATCACTATACAGGGCAGATTAGTTTCACACGGCAACAGCATGCCAGCTTTGAACTTCTGCTGCAACCTAAGGATGGCGCTGACGCGCCCTTGGTCAAAGTGTGTTGTTGTATTAGTGCTTCATAAGAGCCTCATCACAGTACAGAGCAGATCTGAGTGGTTGTCACAGCAACAGTGTGCGAGATACAACGTGGGACCCCTGGACTTTTTTGTTCGGGGTGACATGAGGAGTCACTCTGCCAAATTTCACACACTTTCGTAAAAGTAACAAAATTTTATGAAGAAAACAAAACACAGCTATACCAATCCTTATATCTACCAAAACATTTTTAGAATTAAGATTCTGTTTTTCTTTTGTTTGGAGAAAGTTCTCACTTCTGATCAGAGCCTCTGAGTCATCAGAAGCTAAAACTACAGGGCTACAGCTTCACAAAGACCCCAGCCATTTGCTTGTGCTCCAAAGGATCAGAAATTTTAAACAGACATGTGAGGGAAAATGGGCCAGAAAGATACTATATATAGACTACTAGTGTTTGGCATAGCTACATGCACGAATGTATTTTCAATAACAAAAGTGTCAGTTTATCTGGACTTGGAACTAGCACAAAGTTAAGATCCGGTGATGCTGACCACACAATTGCCTTAGAAATCATCAGTCAGAGAAAGATTTTTGTTTTTCTCCCAGATGCTCCTTGGAGTCCGTCCATAACAGTCTCTGGTGATCAGACAGAGACAGAGGTGGTGACTATAACATGCTCAGCTGTCACTCCCTGTCCACTCGCCCCTCCTAAACTCACATGGGACCTCCACCAAGACTCTGCCAACATCACAGAGAGGAACTCAGACGGGACATTTACCACTAAAATCACACAGAACATCACTCTGACAGATGCTCATGATGGACTAATGATAAAATGTAATGCATCGTATCCTGTGAGTGGAGGAGGAATCAAAATGTCCGACAGTAACGTCACCCTCAGTGTCTCATGTGAGTGAACCACACTGATGGACCCAGTCTGTTCTGGTGACAGTTGCTCTAATGTTCCCTGTGTGTCCTCAGATGGTCCTAAAAACACCTCAGCTGTGGTCAGTCCGTCCGGTTCACTGTCAGCAGGTCAGTCAGTGACACTGAGCTGCTCCAGCAGAGCCAAGCCTCCTGTCCAACACTTCACCTGGTTCAGACACAGCTCACAGGGGCCAGTCAATGTCACTGAAGAAGGACAGACTTACACATTCAACATCTGTGAAAAGGAAAATATTATTGTGTGGCCTCAAATGAACTTGGCAATGGGTCTTCTTCAGGCATCAATCTGGAAATAACAGGTAGGTTTCTTGTGACCAAATGGTTTGTGGTCACATTGTAACATCTTTACACCTATGGGTGTGTTGTCTGCTCTCCCTTTACCCTGTGTGGATGGAGGCAGAGTCTACATTGCCCCATTATGGCATTCACTCAGTTCTCTGCTGCTCCAGCATCTTTTAATGCCCAGTCTGGGTCTCTCCTCCAGCTCCACTTTTTTTCTTTGTGGAAAGGGAACATATTACTTTACACAGTGAAATTCTTTATTCTCACCTTCTTTTGGACAGTTAGGTAGGCAATTGGCAAAGTCACCCATGAGGCCCCAAAACTCAACTTGACCCCAGGGAATGATTTCTTCCTCAGTCCATTATTCACTAAAACGGTCTCCAAAGGGATACTTAACATGACGTCCAGTAAACGTAGATCGTTTTTCTACAACCAATGAATTTTTCCGTTTCCTTAATCTACCTTCATTCTTTGAAACAGACAAGCTTCTGGTACAGCATGTCTTTCTTCTTCATGGTATTCCCATATTTTCCTACTAGGTACAGAATGCCTTGTGTCAGTCACTGAGACTTCAACCTTTTTTCTGGTTTAATTCCACAAATCAACAAACAAGCTTAGAAAGTTAACAAGGCCTCAGAGTCTTCATTGTGATGACCCATAATGTCTGCACCTGGGGCTAATTTTGGTCTCTATCCCCTGAAGCCTGCTTACTAACAGTCACTTAGTTACAGAAAACTACTCTCAAGTGATGTTGATTTCCTTTAGATGTCCCTTGGATTCCCTCGATTAAAGTTTCTGGTGGTCAGACAGAGACAGAGGTGGTGACTGTAACATGCTCTGCTGTCACTCCCTGTCCACTCGCCCCTCCTAAACTCACATGGGACCTCCAGCAAGACACTGCCAACATCACAGAGAGCGTTTCAAAGGGGACAAGTAAAATCACACAGAACATCACTCTGACAGACGGCCATGATGGAAAGATCATCAAATGCTCTGCTGCTTATCCTGTGACTGGAGCAGTCAGAACAACAGAAAGTAACATCACTCTCAATGTTACATGTAAGTCAAACATTTGGTATCACTGTATTCATTGAATGGACTCTAATATGTTAAAAATGTTGTCACCCAAGTTAAAGTATTTCATTCAAATATATAATGATGATCAAATATTATATCAACAAACTAGGAACTTGTTTCAGCTGTAAGGTGTCACATACTCTAAAACACTAAGCAATAATAACAAAAACTTCTACCTTTTGGTAAGAAAAGGGACAAGGCTGACTATTTTGATTTAAGTTCAGCCTTTGTAAGATGACACACAAGTTCGACCAAACTGGAGAATTAAGAATTATTACCAAGTTAATATGGCACTTGTTTGCAACTCTTTTGAATCTACTGTTACACCCATTATAATTGATTATGTCAGTGCAACAAAATATTTGCCTGGGATCCAGAGCCCATGTCTGGTCACCATGCCCCCACCTTCATTTCATATCAGCTCCACAACCACAACCGGGAATCAGATTAGTAGTTTTTTTAAATTAAGCACATGAAATAAAGGAGCTGATTGGTCGTTTTGTCATTTAGACAAAATTATAGCGTCACTTACCTCACAAAAAAAAGTTTTTGTTTTGCTCATTGATTTTGCAAAAAATCTGCAATGTTTTTCAGTTCCATATGTTTTGTCCATATTTTTCTGTGTATTTTTCTTTTAAGCAGCCAAGGCTGGTTTGCATACAGGAATCGCAGCATGTCCTCAACTAATTAATCTGTTGATTACACCCACTGAAATTCAAAAGAGAATCACAGTGGCCATACAATATATATTTTGAATCAATGTATACTTTTATATGACAAAATATTGAGTAAGTGTTACTTTAATGTTATGTATTCAAACTCCTCAGATGGTCCTAAAAACACCTCAGCTGTGGTCAGTCCGTCCGGTTCACTGTCAGCAGGTCAGTCAGTGACACTGAGCTGCTCCAGCAGAGCCAAGCCTCCTGTCCAACACTTCACCTGGTTCAGAAACAGCTCACAGGGGCCAGTCAATGTCAGCAAAGAACAGGCTTACAGATTCAACTTCACTGAAGACGGAGAATATTATTGTGAGGCCTTAAATACACTCGGAAATGAAATTTCTCCAACCATCAGCCTTAAAAGTATTACAGGTAAGTCGCTCTGAAGTATTCCAATCACCAAAACCATTTTAAACATTTAATTTTGTTATTTACAAGACTTCATGTTAATTAAAATTCACCAAAACAATTCTTTATAGACTCAAAGTGCTGTACTGTATGCAGTTTGTCTCAGATATTAAAGTTAAACTAAACCTGCCTGACTTCAATTAGTAATCAAATATGAGCACAGTGAACAGGAGGGGTCCCAGAACACATCCTTGTGGGACACATGTAGATATTGACAATGACACGGAACTGGACACTGCCCTCTTAGTATTTTTGCTCGTTCTTTTTTTCTTCACTTAGTGCCATAAGACTATCCAAACTATAGTTTTAGCTTTGTATTTCTGTGGAATTATGTAGGTGCTTTTCCACAGTGTCACTAATTCCCCATGAAAAGGGCGACATTTCTATAAACTAATTTTCCTTCATTTTAACCAGTTTCTTATCAAACAATTAACCCTGCATTTACGGCTTTAGAAGTAACAAGCCCTAGTGGTAGTGTTGGTGTGCAGTTGTGGATCATTGTTGGAGCCGTTGTTGGCATTCTGATCGTCATCTGCCTGGGTCTGTCTGTCTGGTGAGTATCGTCAATGTTTGTTTTGTTGGAGTTCACTTTGTCCATATACAATCTTTGTTTACAACTGATCTCAATAAAAATAAACTGATCTCTATAGATAGACCGACTTTTATTACAAGTGTAAAACAAGCATGGACATTTTTGATAATAAATATGTTTCTTTTTTTCAGGTGGTTAAGAGGGAAATACCATAGTCCAAAAGACACACAGGTAGCATCTACATATACAGTATCTCTTAACAGAGGTGGGAGACCTGCTTGACTTGACTTGACTCGACTTGAGTCACACTTTTCATGACTTGTGACTTAGATACTTGGCTTGTGATCCCAAAAGACTTAAGGTAATACTTGTGACTTGAGACTTGATATAACTTGTGTATGACTTGAATGACGGTGAAAAAGTTCAAAGTAATGCAGAAATTTAAAATTATTTGTGTTTTTTGTGACATTAAAAATATTTCTAATATAATGTTTTATAGAGACTTGTGACTTGGATGTTATGACTTAAGACTTACTTAATGACTTAAATGTTATGACTTGAGACTTACTTGTATTTGGATGTTGTGACTTGAGACTTACTTGTGACTTGAATGTTATAACTTGAGATTTACTTGTGACTTGGATGCTATGAGTTTAGACTTGCTTGTGACTTGATGTTATGACTTGTGACTTGGATGTTATGACTTGTGACTTGAATGTTATGATTTGAGGCTTGTGAATTGCATGTTCTGACTTGAGACTCAGGAGCCAAACACATCGCACAAGGATTTTGGAGCAGAGCGGCAAGCGAAGTACCATGCGCAGGCAGGTGCCAGGCTCGTTTCACTTACGCGCCTACTGTGGGTCAGACCTTGCACACACTAAAGCCGGCGAGCCCTGAGGCGTAGCCAAAGCCGCTCGTCAATCCAAAATACGCTCCAAGCGTATTTTTACCACTCGAGGCATGAAAATCTGTCTGTATTGATGCATTTTAAAGACTCCAGCAGCTCCACAGCCCAGCACACATGACTAACATCAAGAGAATCTGACTCGGATTGACAAGATTTACACTTCTTTTTTCCTTTCAAAACTCACGCATCTGACCTACCATTCCATAGAGATGATAAAGACAACATATTTGTTGAAGTTTGTATGAGCTGTGCTCTGCAGTTGACTTCCTCATAGAGAGGCACAGAGGCAGCAGCTGCAGCCGCTTCTCTCCCCTCGCTCTCGGTGTGTTAACACTACACTCTCCGCCAAGCAATTTGCTCGCCGAGTGCGGTTGTTTGGGGCGTTACTTGTGATGTAGATGTTGTGACTTGAAACTTACTTAATGACTTGCAGATAGGTGACTTACTCCCACCTCTGTTTCTTAGGCTAGAATCTAGGACTGAACAAATGTACTTAATTGTTTGTGTTGCAGCGACAATCAATTGTACAAGGAGTGGAGGAAACCATCCATTATGGAGAAATAGATTTTTCCAAGATGAAATCTAAAAATGCTTCTAGCATTAATCCAGACGAACAGAAAGAGGCGACTATCTACTCCCAGGTCAAAGTGGCTCAGCCCAAAGTCCCAGAGAGGAAATGGTCCAATATGGAGAAATCGACTTTTCAAAGTTGAGTCCAAAAGAGGTGCCAAAAATAGAAGAAGAGGGGACGATCTACTCTCAGGTCACAATGTCTCTGTCCAAAGCAACAGAAGAAGAAACCATCCACTATGGAGAGACTGAGTTTTCCAATTTGAGTCCTAAAGAGGTGCCCAAAACAGAACAAGAGGAGACCGTGTACTCTCAGGTCCAGGTGTCAAAGCCAGCAGACACCACGATGGGACACGACGAGACACTTCACGCTAATGTAAAGAAGTAATGCTGCATTCACCCAAAGCAATCAAACTCTGCTCAAAAGCTTGTGTTGATATTATGAGAAAGGACACGCTGTTCATGGAAGTGGACTTTGCATGGGTTTGACAATGAAAAAGACTGTTGCCATGGTGATTAACAATTGAAGGCGAGCTTCTGCTGTAGTTTACACACACTTGCAAGAACAAAAAAACAACAACTTTTTTTTATCATGTCATGTTTTCATGTTCAAACACATATTGGACACATATTGATGGTGATTTTTTTTCTTGTCCAAAATTAAATATCATTAGTTGAATTGTTTTGATTTTGGTTAATTTTATAGCTACAAGGAGGAAACTTTGAATACCCTTTTTTCTTTTAGCAATTGTAATCTTGAATAGAATTAATCCTTTTCTAATCTTCAAAGTCTTCAAAAATTTTGTGCAGTCCAAGATTGTAAAGTTTACTGTGTGTATGTGTGCTACTTGAGAGGTCGATCATGATTCATATAGGAAAATGCATTTTGAGAAAACACACATTTTGAAGTTACAATGTTTCATATGAAGTGGGTTTAAATTATTTGTAGCTGATTGGATAATTTAGTTTTGTTTTCTCCACTTGAAAGCTTATGTGGATAGAGCAAACTGAACAAAAGGCAAGAGTTCCTGTTATATCTCGCTTTAAGACAAAATAATACTGTACATCTTTTGAACATTAGTTAGTTTGTTTGTTTGTTGTGAATGAACCTACAGTGTGCACCTTAAACAACCTCCTGATGGACGGCTTGGTCTCAGCTCAATTCTCTGTTCTTACTTCCTCGCCATATTAAGTGGCGTCATTACTGTGTCTCGTCTGTGGCCGGAAGTTGCCAAGATTGCAATTCTGTTACATCTTTAGGCTTCTTATTTTTTTTCTTGCCACCTGAGATGCACTTTCATGTCATAAGAGGTCATTTTTGTATATATAGCCACTAATAACTGATATAAGGACTTTAAGCATATTTTCATGAATGAAGTCTTTATTATTGATAAAATACAAATAAAAATAAACCACATTGACAACATTCAATTTGATAGCACCTTTCATGCACACAGACAATTCAAAGTGCTTTCCATTGCATAAATAAATCACAATCATACAAACAGCATATCAAAAAACACAAGTAAAACACATCATTTACAAAAATAAATAAATATAAAATTACAAAAATAAAATTTATTAAAATATCAATCAGTAAAAGTACAAGTTCTAATTAAGGAACATCAAATCGTAAGCAACCTTTGAAAAAAATCTTTAATTTAGATCTACAAAAAAATAGCAAATTTTCTTTTTTGTTTGTTATTGTATTATTATTATTATTTTTTGAAGGGCTGAAATGGCGTTTTATGTATGGAGCTTGATCACTTGTTGCTCTCTAAAAATCTGGCAACCCGGCCCAGAGGAATGGAGGATGTTGAGGACAGAGAATTGAGACTTACTTTACATTTCTTCATAACTCAGCAGGCACCTTCTTTGTAGCATGACGAACACATCATTACTTAAATTGTTATATTATTAGATTTACTTTAATTTTAATGTTGTATATATGAATAATGCTATAGCTTTTAAGTGAATATTGTACGATGTTGTGATTGATGTAATTCAAGATTTGCATGTAATGTTTTCTCCTGCCAATTGAATCTTCAATAAATCAGCTATAGAGCTTGACATCTTCATGAGTTCTTATTAAAACAGGCCTAACTAAAGGTGCAGTTTGTCACTTTTTGGTGAAGGGCACACATTGAAATTATAAATATACAATATATTCTACTTAGTCAAATCAGCCATTTTGGGAGAACTCCGTGTCTGTTTAAATTATAAAAATTATTTTAATCCCCATAAAGTACTTTTTAGCTAAAGTAGTTCTTCATTTAGCTTTTGAAGAGGAATTGTCGATGTTCATGTTCAGTTTTAGACAGGAGGAGTGAAGCCAAATATACATTTTGTCAATGGCAGATGTTAGTTGCTGGCCACTTGCTGTGTGTTATTTCCATGTGCATAGATGACTGCATCGTCTGCATACATGAGGAAATCTACATCTCTGCACACGTTCGGAAGATCATTGATGTAAATACTAAACAACAAGGGTCCCAAAATTGAACCTTGTGGGACTCTAGTTGTATTGGCCCTCCAGGTGGACCTGGCACTGTTAGCTTGGACACACTGCACTCTGTCTGAAAGATATGGCTGCATCCACTGCATAGCTTGATCTGAGGGGTTGTAGGGAAAGCTTGGACAGAAGGACACAGTGGTTAACGATGTCGAAGGCCTTTCACAAGTCCAAAAACACCGCACCCACTGAGCCTCCTCTGTCCAATTAGCTTTGATGCTTTCAATCAAATAAGAGCATGCAGCTTCAGTTTAATGATTGCTGCGGAAGCCAAATTGCATTGGATGTAGATAGTTAATATTATTCAAATGTTCTGTTAATTGTTCTTTAATTAAGTTACTTTCTCAAAAATTTTCGACACTGTAGGCAATATGCTAATAGGCCTATAGTTGCTTATTTAAATTTTACTGCCTGATTTATGAATGGGCGTTATAAAAGCAGTTTTGAAAAACACACTTTCTTTTATTGATGTATTAACAATTTGAGTTAAACTTGTTCTTAAGATCTCCTTGTGTTTTTTAATGAGTATTATCAAGTGCTATCTAGTCCCGAAGTCCTTAGCCTTGGAATTTGATAAGGTTTGTATTTTTTTTTATCTGTTTTGGCATCAATATTTTTGAAGATTAGAGCATTAATGGATGATGAAATGGATGGTTCACAAGGATTAAAAGATCCAAAAGGTTGTAATGTAATTTCTTTCACAGAATTTATAAAATAATTGCTAAAAAGTTCAGCAATTATTGGACCATTCTTACAAAACTCCCATCCACTTTAAGCGCCATTGTTCTACTTTTTGGTTTCCTTTTTACTGTTAATTTATTTGCCAAAACTGTTTAGAATTACCTTTGACCTGTTTAATTACATCAAGAAAAATGCCCTTGCTTATAGTATAAGTGTAATTTACATTTAGTTTTTGTAAAAGTCAAAATTAGAAAAAGAAAGAGGTCCATTGATTTGCTGTTCAAAACTGAAGAACTGATAAGCCCCGCCTCTTTATTGTAAGATTTTAATGAAACAAGCTGCAAATTTTTATTTTGTAGTTTTTATTGTTGTAAAGTGGCAATGTGAATATTTTGAACCACACATGATTCTGAATATTTAGAATAATCACAATTAAATACAGACAAGTGGGCGGGGATAGGTGGTAGGTTAAAACAGGGCTTTTCTGAGCATTCAATCGTCAGCTGCAGGACAAAACAAGATTACTCAAACATGCAGGAATAATTCTTAATAAAACTTTGAGTAAACCTATGAGAAGGCAGTTATATAACACGGTTAAACTTTTACACAATAGATCTTTTATAGTAATAGTTCTTGATTATTCTAGATTTGACTGAAGTTCACTTTCACAGACTTACGAATCTTCTCTTTTATCTACAAAAATTGACATAATTTGATCCTTCAGTACTCTGTGGGAAAGACAACAAATAAATGAATGTCAGTCTCCAAAGAAAAACTGAATATGTGGAGCTTGTGACTAACCTGCGGCTGAACCTCGTCTTTGGTCCTTAATTTCATTTTTATAAACCAAAAATTAACATAACTTTCTTCTTCCTGTTAAAAAACATTAAACAAAGTGAAGCTGAGAATGATGAAGTGAATAAACTCAAGACTCACCTCTTCATCTTCTGGAGCTCGACATTTGGCTCTTAGACGCCTAAAACGATGAAAGTAATAAACATCTAGGTACAAAGCTATGCTGCATTCTTGCTTTCTTTAGTTTTTGCTCAAATGTGTTTGTTGGTCTTTTATTCATGATACTTACAAAGCAAAAAGCACAAGGCAGACGACAAACAGGAGTCCAAAAACTGCTCCGAGACTGACATACAGCAGGAAACTAGCTGGTTTGCCTGAAAAGTAATAACATAGATAACTTTAATTTTCTTGGACAAACCTTTAAAATCATTAAATTTGTTTTGTTTGAATTTACATTTAAACTGTGTATCATATGTATGTGTAAATTTTTAATTTTACCAACCATTTTTCCTCAACTGAATGACAGGCGAAAACTGCAGGCCAAGAGCATTTAAAACCACACAGTAGTATTGTTCATCTTCAGTAAAGTTGAATGTGTAAGTCTGTCCTTCAGTGACATTGACTGGCCCCTGTGAGCTGTGTCTGAACCAGGTGAAGTGTTGGACAGGAGGCTTGGCTCTGCTGGAGCAGCTCAGTGTCACTGACTGACCTGCTGACAGTGAACCGGACGGACTGACCACAGCTGAGGTGTTTTTAGGACCATCTGAGGACACACAGGGAACATTAGAGCAACTGTCACCAGAACAGACTGGGTCCATCAGTGTGGTTCACTCACATGAGACATTGAGAGTGACGTTACTGTCGGACATTTTGAATCCTCCTCCACTCACAGGATACGATGCATTACATTTTATCATTAGTCCATCATGAGCATCTGTCAGAGTGATGTTCTGTGTGATTTTAGTGGTAAATGTCCCGTCTGAGTTCCTCTCTGTGATGTTGACAGTGTCTTGGTGGAGGTCCCATGTGAGTTTAGGAGGGGTGAGTGGACAGGGAGTGACGCTGAGCATGTTATAGTCACCACCTCTGTCTCTGTCTGATCACCAGAGACTGTTATGGACGGACTCCAAGGAGCATCTGAGGGAAAACCAACATTTTACAGACTGGTCATATTAAGGCAATAGTCAGTAGCACTGTGGGTCTTATCTTTGGCTACCTTCATTTCAAGCCCAAATAAATGGAGGCATTGGTTACAGAAAATACATTAGTGTTTGTAATCATGCTGAAGAAGAATCTATATTGGAATAGAACAAGTTTTGGTTGGAATCATAGGAAAGTCAATACATCTATTTAAAAGCAAATGAATAATGGTTCAATCCCTCAAAAAGTACATTTAGAATAACATGTAGCTGACCGCTTCCATTCATTGTATGAAACACGTTTGTCACAAAAACCTACCAGTTATTTACAGTTTATTGTCTGATGAAGACTTGTTGCTGTGTTGGTTTAGGGCCACACAACATTATGATTGTGATTATGATTATTACAGAAATGGACTAAAAGTGAGTCAAGACTTACTTCACATACAAATGTATTTAATGTGTTTTTATATGTTTTGAACAATTTAAACATTGTTTTATTAATGATCTAAAATCTTTACTGTGATAATGTAATGCTGATATCATCTTATTTGAACTATGAAATGAGCAAAAAAAGAAAATAGTGAAACAAAAACACTGCACTTGTCTCACATAATTTATGTTTCGGTAAAATCAGAAACTTTATTTAAATCAATCATTTTAAGGTGTTTATTACAGTGACATGACTGGATTAGTTTCTGTCATAAACAAAAGACCACATGTTTTCACATTTTCTCAAGATCACATTGTTTAAATCTTTAGCCTCTGTAAATGGTATTATGTACATGGATTCATATTTAACACAACATTCTCAGGGAAACATATTAATGATATAAGAAGGTGGAAAGTGAATCAGATGTGCAGAATCTAATCTCTTTAATGACACAATCGGGTCAGGAAATGTTCATTTTGATTTGATTGACTGAAGAGATTAAAGTCTCTTAAAGTCAAGACAAGTGGCATTTTAATTACCTTTTAAACACTGGACATTCTACTTTGATTCTATCAACTTACTTAACAATGTTTAAATAATGAGCTTTATCTCCTCCTTCCTCAGTATGACTTAACTGTGTCTCTGAGATTCTCCCAGGGAAAATTCTCAATCATTTGTTAAAATTAAAGTCTTTTATCCCCTTTTCAAACTGCTCGGTAACATAAAGCTAATATTTTATTCTGCAGTGCACCTGATGAGTTTTAATATGTGTGTAGTATTTGTTCAGTAAACACAGTAAAACTTTACCAGAGTGGTGTCCATTCAAGGCAAAAGTAAAGTGAAAACACTTACCTGTTATTTGCAGTTTAATGTCTGAAGACGTTCCATTCCCGAGTGTATTTGAGGCCACACAGTAATATTTTTCTTCTTCACAGATGTTGAATGTGTAAGTCTGTCCTTCACTGACTTTGACTGGCCCCTGTGAGCTGTGTCTGAACCAGGTGAAGTGTTGGACAGGAGGCTTGGCTCTGCTGGAGCAGCTCAGTGTCACTGACTGACCTGCTGACAGTGAACCGACGGACTGACCACAGCTGAGGTGTTTTTAGGACCATCTGAGGGCACACAGGGAACATTAGAGCAACTGTCACCAGAACAGACTGGGTCCATCAGTGTGGTTCACTCACATGAGACACTGAGAGTGACGTTACTGTCGGACATTTTGAATCCTCCTCCACTCACAGATACGATGCATCACATTTTATCATTAGTCCATCATGAGCATCTGTCAGAGTGATGTTCTGTGTGATTTTAGTGGTAAATGTCCCGTCTGAGTTTTTGTCTTTGATGTTGGCAGTGCCTTGCTGGAGGTCCCATGTGATACTGGGAGGATTGTCTGGACAGGGAGTGACAGCTGAGCATGTTATAGTCACCACCTCTGTCTCTGTCTGATTACCAGAGACTGTTATGGACGGGATCCAAGGAGCAACTGAGGATGATAGGGAAACACATACACACTATTTAGGAAGAGATACTGTACAAACAAAGACTCTCTAAAGCAGACCTATTCAACATAAACACCTAACTCTGATTGAGAAACAATCCAGTCCTGTAGGCTTTTCTGAGACCCCAAATTGAGTTTATGTGATGTGACTTGTGCTCCGAGCCAGCCCTGGGAACAAACTCCTTTTAAAAAATTTGGAAAGCCCTGCTCTAAGGTGACGTGTGATGCTCATGAGAAACACTGCAGGCTTAATCACAGGGGGACAGTATTTTTTCAGCTACGTGTACTTCAGTAACTTCTAATAATATATTTATTTTACTGAATACATTTCTGGAACACTACTTACTCACTGCTTGAGTAATATTCAGTTTGAGGTAACTGCTTTTACTTCTTACTTTGAGTAAATCTGTAGGTTGATGTGTTTATGTTGACACTATGACATGATTTATGTTCTTGTTTCTTTGCTCTGCTACAGGTTATGATGACAGTCGTTGATTCCAGGTTTTAATGAATAATTTTAGGATTATTTCAACTAAACAATTTTCAAAGGACAGAAGCTAAGCTGAATAGTTCATCTTAATTTAAAGTGTTTCAAAAGATGTTTGAATGATTTCTTGAACAACTTTGTACTTTTACATGAGTATTTATTTACAATGTATTAACTTTACTCTAATTGAAAAAAAAAAAAAGAATTGGCTCCTCTATCCACCTCTGGTCTTTAAAGTTTAAAGTGAAAATGTCCTTCAAACATTAAACCAGGCCAATTGTCAGGTTTATGTCACCAATAAGGTCAAAACAACTATGGAAAAGCAGTTTGATCAATTTTAATTTATAAACTTGAGATTGGATTAACAAAATCATCTTTTATGTGATGAAAAATTGTACAACAAACAGTTTTTTCAGATGAAATGCATAATCAAATGAACATGGCAGCTGAATGAATACCGGTTTCAATAATTATAATTTTTTATGTATTTAAATTCAATTACTAATACATTTTCCATAACAATTTTGTTGAAGATGTAAAATAAAATAAAACATTAAATGCACAGCTTAATTTTTCACCATTCACTTTTGAATAAATAGAAAATCTGTCTTACCTCTGACTGTTATATGAAGAGGGTAACAATAATCTGATGCCGTAAAAGGGTTGTTCTCTATTCTTAAGTAATAGTCACCATTATTAATTTGGTTTAAATCATAAAACATTGTGGTGCAGTTTTTCTTTGTCAGGTCTCCAGTGAACTTCATGGGATAATCTCTAACTGGGTTTCTACTTCTTGAAGTCATTGCCATTTTTTTTCCAAATACCAGTGACAGGGTTGCAGGGTCTATGTCCTATATTTGTATTTTCAGGTTTATAGGTGCACGGGATGAACAAACAGGAGCCACTCAGAGCCTCCATTGGACTTGGAGTTGTAGGTTGTTTTAGATAAGTAGAACATTGAGCATCAGCACCTGAAAAACAAACAAACATTAAAAACAATATCTACTGCACATGGGAATTATCTTGGTGAAAAGACTCTCATCACTGTCATTTGTTTTCATTTTTTCAACAGATGTGTAGATCTTCAGAATTTTCTGTATGTGCTTATTATAACAAAAATACATTTAATAATAAAAATACTACTACTACTACTACTACTACTACTACTACTATACTACTACTACTACTACTACTACTACTACTACTACTACTACTACTACTACTCTATACTTACTAATATAATAATAATAATAATAATAATAAATTTTAAAGTGAACTCACCTGAACTCAGCAGTAAGTTGAGTAAAATGTGAACGAACATATTTCCAAACGACAGAATCTGCAAACAAAAGATAATACATAAATAAAAAGAAGTTTAAGTTATGCAGTTTCCTCTCTAAATGACCAGCCTCAACTTGTGTGTTTCACATGATGTTTTCTAATAATCTGAACATCAACACTGAAGAATTATAAAAACTTAAGGAGACTGAAGTTGTTTTGTTTTTAATGAAACATGTTTGGGTAATCCTGTTTAATCAACTGAGACTCAGCTCCTGACCCCCGCCACAATCAACTGTGATTTAATGTGATTATTAAAAAACAATACATGTAATGAAACATGTAAATGATAGTTTGCTGTTTGTTCTGGTGAAACGACTTTGGAGTTTTTGAACCAGAACTGTTTTAAGTGTGTGGATGTTTCAAATACAAGATGTAGTCAGAACCAGTTTAAAGGTGGTTTTCACACTGCAAATATGGTTTCATGTGTTCAATCTGACAAACTTCCTCTCCAAAATGCTTTGACACGTGGTTAATATTGACATTTGTTCTTTTTTGGCTGCAATTGTGACTAATAAACGTCTTTTTACAAACAACTAAGTGAAACTGGAGAGGACCACCCAAGCAGAGCCAATCAGAGAGCTGCGTTCAGTTCCTGATGAGAATTCAGACAGACTCTTGTGTCTAAGGCGTACAGTCCAACTCTGGTGCTGCTATCGAAGCTTTTACTACACTTGAGAAGTTCTGAGAGTCACTTGCTCAACATACAGTCCAGTCCGGTGTCTCTGGTCCGATCAATCCGGCGCTCTGAAAATGTTTGCCGGAGCTCGCAGTAACCTTTTTTGTAAAGTTTGAGAAATTAAACTACGGACACAGAAATCATTCGAGAAAGTGTAAAGTGCATCCAGTAAATTTTTCAAATAAAATCAAGCCTACCCATTGTACGAACACGAGTCATGTTTATAGAAGAAGTGTTGAGAATGTAATCAAAAATCCCAGAGCAATGGAGCTTTGTCTGGGCTTTGTTTTACCACAACTTCCTATCAGGTTTTATTTATAGTACTAGTAATTAATTACTACTCATACATGCATTCATTACATCCAGACTTGACTACTGTAACAGCATTCTCTATTAGACTATCCTCTAAAACTCTTAATAAACTACAATACATTCAAAATTCTGCTGCCCGTCTCCACACTCACACGCTCCCGTGAACATATTAACCCCCGTTCTACAAAATCTCCACTGGCTCCCTATCCCTCAGCGAATCCAATTTAAAGTTCTTCTCATCACCTTCAAAGCCTCCACAACCTATGCCCCACCTACTCACTGACCTGCTTCAACGCTAAACTCAGCGCGCTCCCTCCACGCTCCTCAGACTCCAACCTCCTTCTCCTCCCCTGCAGGACAAAACTCTGAACCTGGGGCGACAGAGCCTTCCTCCATTTGCTCCCCCACCCTATGGAACATGCTACCTCAACAACTCAGAGACTTGCACCGACCTCACCACTTTCAAGAAAAAATCTGAAGACCATCTGTTAAATCTGCCTTTAATGTTTGATCAATGTTTTAGTTATGTTGACTGTGTGTATTTGCCTTTGTCTGTAAAGTGTCTTTGAGTATCTGAAAAGCGCTATATAAATAAAATGTATTATTATTATTATTATTATTATTAAAATTACTTAACAATTAAGAAAAAAAAAAAACAGACAACAGTAATGATAAATTGCGGCCTTAAAGGTGCACTGTGCATTGTGAGCAACTTTCTTGAGGTGAGAAAATACACTATACAATAGAATTATTACTTATATATTTTATGCCATAATGTGGAAAAAATACAGCTACTAAAACCTCTTTTCTATAGACACAAACATTGAGCGGGGTTCCTCCAGGGCAAACTCCAACCCTAACCCTCCATATTGATGTCATGCAAGCTCACTCAAATAAGACACTGATTTTTATAATTTATTTAATGCATCAAAGAGATCTAAATGGCAAAACGTGCTTTTTCCAAGTCTATTTTTGGCCAAAAGTTACACAGTGCACTTTTAAAACTGAATTTACATTACAAAACTGATTAACAATTTTCCAACATGCTAATGCCGCGTTCATGTGGTCCTCGGGAACTCGAAAAATTTTGCTCCGTGTTGAAAAATGCACATGCCGCTCGAAGCGCTCAGCACTTGACGTCACTGACACATGGAGACTGATGAAGAACTAAAACAAACAACCTTTAACGTTTGGACAGACTAACATCAGATCTCACTGTTAAAAGTGCTGTGTCAATGATTTATTATGGTTAACAACAAAAATCCCGACTTTCTGAAGTAAAAAGCACATAATAAAACGAGGTCCCATCTCGGAAACACAATCACCCGAGGACCACATGAATGCAGTATAACATCTTATCAGAATGTTCATTTCTTGTTCAGTTCATGAAGTTTCCACTGAATCAGTCTAAAATGAAAAAAAAAAAAACTACTAGATCAGCCAGTGAACAGTGAGTTGTGATCAGTTTTCTCAGAAAACATGTTAAAGACTTTACAAGTCAGAAGAAAACTTCACCAAAAGACCAAAGTGTGTTAATAAAAACAAGTCTTGTACGTTAATGCTAAAACTAAAGTTTGACAGATTGAAAATCAACTGGCAGGCAGGTAATAAAAGAAGGTTTGCTTTGAAGTAAAAGTGAAATATTTCAAACTGTGGTGAGTTTTGACAATACTAAACTCATCTAACACTAATCAATAAGTGACACTTATTGTTATAATAACACATCATAATGATGGTTAATTATAAGCCCGGCTAATGAGGATCCTTTCAATAAACAAGAAACACCATAAAATACAAGATTAAGTCTGTGACACCATTTGTCTTTAGTTCTTCTTGAGTGACAATGAGCTCAAGTACGATTTTAAAAGTTGTCTCTTATTCAGCCAAACGAAGCCAAGAGTAAACCCACATCAGTCACAAAAGACAGCTAAAACAGTCATTCTTTGACAATATGAATATAGTGTTTAAATTACTTATAAAGTCAATTATAAACCAATAAATAGAATAAAATAAATAAACTAGAGCTCACCAGACTTCCATCCATCTTTTCCTGGTTTGAGCAGAGAAACACAGAGCATCTGTTTTGTGACTGAGGGAGTGGTCAACAAACATCACCACATCATTTGCAGTATTTTATTTCCTGATAGAAACAATTCTGTTACACAAACGTTTTGTGACAAAACTTTTTTTTGTAACTGAGATAAATGCAGATTATCATGGATAGCTTGTTTATAAGAACAAATTTAAAAAAAGACGGAAAACAAACATATATATGCATTTGCCCTTACCAGGAAATACAAACAGGTAAATTTTATTGAAATATTTTTGGAAAGTTGGACAGAACATCGGGAAGAAACAGAATCCACCGAGTCAAAGATGCAAATTCAGGAGGAACTGTGACGCAATAAAAAGTTCCACAGAACTAAGCTGTGGAAAGAAACATTATTGTGACTTCTATTATGACATTTCTTTCTGTCTTTTTCTCCTTCACTCTCTCTCTGATGTTGTTTCTGAAGCTTTAGGCCTGGGAATACTCTGTCTCTTCTTGTTCAGAGCTTGATAACTTCTTTGGACTCAATTTGAAAAGTCAATTTCCTCATAATGCAGAGTTTGTTCCTTTTCTCTCGTGTCAGCAGTCTCCACAATCTGTGAAACAAAATGCCAAATGTAAATCAGGATTATCATAAGAAGAGCTGGAAGAGTGTGATCCAAGTTTTACTGTGAATGGCTTAGAAATTATATTTTAAATTGGGTAATGCAGGGCCCTCTTTTAATAAATATTTCTGAAACACGATTAAGTAACGACTCTAGATATAAGTTTGTGATCAAACAGTTATTTTAATGTCGACACCTCTCTCATTCATTGGTAATAGTAACTCTTTCTTAATTTTAGTCACTGCATAGTTTAGATTTGGTCATTGCTAACTACATATTTACTTCACTGTGTAACTTTCTGAAGGTGAAATGGTAATTTCACAATAGTAGAAGTAGAAATAGAAAGTTTAAGTCATACTTTGGGACATTCAGAACGGGGATAATTAAGTTTTATGTGGAAAAATAAAGCTAAAGAAGCATCTTTTCTATAGAAACAAGAATAGTCCCTCTTTAGGTAAATTAGTTCCAAGTAAAGACCCATATTTTTTGTGTTTATTTACTGCAACAAAAACAACTAGATAGCAAAAACAGGCCTTTCTTCAAGTCTATTTTTTATTTTGTTGGTCAAAAACTTTTAAAGGGCATATACTAAATTATTTCAGCTTTATTATCATTTTCCAGATTTACCTTATTGCCTCTTTCAGTTCTGTGTTTATTTTAATCAGAGGAGGACCAGGATACAAATCCTTTAAAAATTAAATGTCGTCCTCTGAGTAAAGTGATATCTTGTGTGGTCTTTAGGCCTGATCTTGTAAACTGGAGGTTCAGGTCGTTTGCTCTAGAGGTTCTGATAAAACCCAAAGTAATGTGCTACTTTGTGCTCTCAGGAGTTGAATTGGTTCAGATTGACCAGTTTGCTGAACGTCCTTTCAACACTGTCTGAATCAAATAAAATAAATAAATAAAATCTTCATAAAAGTCTGATCATTTTCATTTTCCCATTTTGTTAAAAAAAAAAAAAAAAAAAAAAAAAAAAAACGATCAATAAGAACAAATTGTACTGGACACATCTGGGGAAGTCTTTGAAAAGACAAAGCTATTTCTCTTATATTTCTTTTAAAACACAGATTGTCACTTCTTGCTTACATTTTCATAGAGTTTGTCCAGTTTCTCAGTGGGCTGTGTGTCGGCATTTTCAGTTTTTGACACTTGGACCGAAGAATACACCGTCTTTTCTTGTTCTGCCTTTGAAACCTCTTTAGGATTCAATTTAGAAAAGTCAATTTCTCCGTAATGCAGAGTTTCTTCTGCTTTTCCCGTGTCCACAACCTGTAAAACAAGACACTAACAGTAGTCTAACTCTCAATGTTTCTGTCCACATNCCACGATACAATAAAACCTACCTGTTGTTGCAGGTCTAATGTTAAGACGTCCCATTTCCAAGTGATCTTAGGACACCACCAGTAAATATTCTCTTCTTCACAGATGTTGAATGTGTAAGTCTGTCCTTTCAGTGACTTTGACTGGCCCCTGTGAGCTGTGTCTGAACCAGGTAAGTGTGGAACAGGAGGCTTGGCTCTGGGAGCAGCCTCAGTGTCACGACTGACCTGCGACAGTGAACGGACGGACTGACCACAAGCTGATGGGTTTTTTAGGAACCATCTGAAGGACACACAGGAACATTTAGCAGCAACTGACACTACGAACAGACTCGGGTCCATCAGTGTGTTCACTCACATGAGAACTGAGAAGTGACGTTACTGTCGGACATGTGAAATCCTCCTCACTCACAGATACGATTGCATCACATTTTATCATTAGGCCATCATGTTCCGTCTGTCAGAGTGATGTTCTGATGTGATTTCTTAGTGGTAAATGTCCCGTCCTGAGTTCCTCTCTGATTTGCAGTTGTCTCCTGGGAGGTCCCATGTGACGTCTTAGGAGGGCGCTGTGACCAGGGAGTCGACACTGAGCGATGTTATAGTCACCACCTTGTCTCAGTCTGATCACCATGAGACTTGTTATGGACGACTCCAGGAGAGCCTGAGGAGCAAAAGAAAACGTCTCTGTTGATTCTATAGTCACTGATCAGCACCACTTTTCATGAGTCTTATTTTGAGCACCTTTTATGTAGTTCTAAGCCCAAATGAGGCTGGGATAAGATTAATACTCTGATATTTTTAACAAAAGGGTCGTTTAGAACAATAAGCCAAAGGTTCTTTAACTACTTCCTCAAACCATTTAGTTTTTAATAGTGTGGCAGTAGAGTGAAAGATGGGATTTGGATAAATTTAAAGCTTTAGTTGTCAACAACGCCACCCCAGAATTTCACTGGGAGAGTATTATTTTGAATACTAAATTTCCCCAAATAGGCACACAGATTCGTTAGTCAGAAGCAGAGTCAGGTTCTCAGTTACAGAGTTTGTTTTTATTCAAGATTTCTGAATAAAACATCTTGATTGCATTATTAATTAACAAGGGCTACACAATATTTTTAAAATGGATCCTCTTTCACAGACACTCGCTCGTCTTAAAACACAAATACAAGTAACTTGTCTGTATTTAAAATCACACTGCTAGTACTGCCCAGCCTATTGTTCTGTAAATCTGGAGCAGGGACTGTGACAGCGCACTGCCACTGCGCTGCACAGGGTGCCTCCGATAAACCAATAAACAAAGTAAATGAAAACAATCCTATAACAAAAAGAATTAATCAAATAAAAGGAAACAGATTGATGAACAAATTGGTTAAACCAAACCCAAAGAAACCAAGAAAAAGTTAATTATTGTTGACTGACAAAACCAAAAAAAAGAATAATGTAAAGAAGATAAATAGAAAGCAAACAAAACCAAAAGCAGAGGCGTTTAGCAGAGCCGAACAAAGCAACAGAGAGCAAAGCAGCAGAGCGCAAGCAGCAGAGACGGTGTGCCCAGTGCCACTCCTGACTGCTCCTGACACCTAGAAAAATGTTAGTGATTAATTACATGGATTAATAGAAATTTCAAAAGACAGAAAAATTACCAAAAGCCTACCAATTTGGAAAAATAATGATCAAAGGTGGTCCACAGCCTTAGACCAAACAGGAGACCGCATTCAGCAGCAAACTGCCCATAAATAGACCAACCAATGTCCCAATTAGTGTTCAGAAACTGACAGTGACAAACAGTTTTTTTAGAATTAATTTACCTGTCCTTAAACTGATGCAAACACGACCCATAATCAAGCTCGCTGGATACCGCGAGTAAACGTGGCCCGCAGCGCACTACAGCAGGGGGACACGAGCATGAGAAAAGGCAAATGTATGAATGAAGAGCGGCCGCGCGGGGCTTTACCTGCTGCGGCAGATGGGCGCGCGCAGAGCGTCCACTTGACTCAACTTTCTTTTAGAAAGGATACTACAGGAGCGAACAACTGAGAACACAAGGGCTTTGTAAAGATTTGCACATTTGTATAGATGAACCAAGACGGTAGATTCTCATTACCTGTCGCCAAAGACGTACGACGCACGTGGACGCGTGAGTGCGTAAAAGGGAGCAGCACAAGCCTGGAAACTGGTGCCAAGCGCGGCCAGGCAGCGACACTAAAAGGGAACACTGATTTTAGGACAGGCGCATTTAGTGCGAAGATAAACGTGAACATAAATGTTTCTACCTGGGGCAGAAGGACGGAGCAGCCAAACACAGGACCCGGAAATGCGTGTGGGCAAAGGGGGAGCAATGAGAAGAGGAGCGCTTAAATAGTCCACACCCGCTCGCCATGCGGGGCGCCAGGTAAGACGCACCTTCAGCATTCTGGCATCAACAGCTGTCATGCCACATTCTACCCCCCAAGATGCATCGTCGCCCCGACGATGGAAAGGCAACCCTAACACCATGGCCTAAATACTGCATAGGTGGACCTAGCAGAAGCACCATCCTCTCTCGGCAGCGATCCAGCAATGGGCCTTGGCAACCGATGGGGATTTAAGTGTTGGCCCGCCGTTGACCGCGTGGATCGACGTAAAGGTACATCGCTGGGACCAGGGACAACAACTGGCTCAATTTCTGGTGGAGCCCGGTTAGCTATAACAACGGGGAGACCCGCAGGGGCCTCGGAAGAAGTTAGAGGCAAGGCAGCGGGTTCGAGAAACAAATCTCCCTCAAATAACTGTTCATCCTGCGGCTCCAAGACTACAGGAAGAGTCTGCGGACTTACTGTGTCAGCAGGCCCAGAGTGAACACCTCCAAGAAGTACCTTGAGCTGGGACCGGTGTACTCTTTTCATTTTAGTCTGCTGGTCCACCGGAGCCACTGTGTAAACCGCGCCCTCTTCCTTTGGTGCTTGCAGAACGACATGAGTCACAGAGCTCCATAAATCATTTGTCTTCCGCCGACCTTTGGCACTGTGGTCGCGAAGTAATACCAACTGACCCTCCTTAAGGGGAACATTTCGAACATGTTGGTCATAATTGACCTTTCGTCGAGAAGCAGTGAGGCGCAATCTTTCCCTCGCGCCGTCGAATGCCCTCTGCAAACGCGTCTGGTGCTCTTGCACCCACTCATGTACAGTTCCACCCACCGGGTCTTTCACTCGACCAAGCAAAAAGTCGATGGGAAGCCGCGGCTCTTGCCCAAACATCAGGAAGAATGGAGACTCGCCGGTCGACTGGTGAGGAGTGGTATTGTACGCGTAAAGAATCTGAGGCAAACAAACACTCCAGTCCCTCTTACGGGATACAGGTAGTGCACGCAACATGTTGTGTAGTGTGCGGTTGAAACGTTCGCACTGTCCATTACCTGCTGGATGGTACGGAGTGGTACGTGACTTTGTGATTCCATACAGCTTGCAGAGCTGCTGAATCAAAGTACTCTCAAAATTTCTGCCCTGGTCAGAATGGATGCGGGCGGGTACGCCGAATTTTGCAAACCACTCAGTAACCAGAACGTTCGCCACAGTGGAGGCGCACTGATTGCGGGTGGGGACGGCTAGAGTATACTTGCTGAACACGTCTGTCAAAATCAACACATTTTCCACTCCTGCGGACGTCGGCTCCAGCAAAGTAAAATCAACAGCAAGGATCTCGTTGGGCTGTGAAGCCAATAAATGGCCCATAAAGGCGTGAGCAACAGGTTGGTTGTCCTTCGCGTGCTGACATCTCTCGCAAGCCTGGCACCACTGAGCTACTTCACGTGACATACCTGGCCAATAGCATCGGGAACGCACCAAGGCCAGTGTCCTCTCTACTCCCTGGTGTCCATGTTCCTGGTGGAGGAGTGTGAGGACATCCTGGACCAAGGCTCTGGGCAAAAGGAGTTGGTACATAGCCCCACCACCGTCAGGACGAAACACCTGCCGATACAGCAGCCCCTCTAGCTCTACCAGGCGATCCCACTGGGCCAGCACTAAAAGAGCAGTGGAAGAGAGGCCTCGTCGCTCTTCACGAGTAGGCTGTCGATTCTGTTGCCAGAAGGGAAGGACCTCCTGTATGGTGGGGTCAGACTGCTGAAGCTCGTAGAGGTCAGCAGGGGCAACATCAGGTAGCACTGTCACCAAAGACTGTGTTGCCCGGATTACCACTCCCTGCAGAGCTTGCTGTAACTGCTCTGGTAGACAAGTGCCCAGAGCTCCCGATGCCACTTCCTGCAATGGATGCCCTGGCCAGCGAGACAGGGCGTCAGCATTTTTGTTGCACTTACCAGAACGATATTTCAACTCAAAATCAAAGGAGGCCAACTGGGCGGCCCAGCGCTGCTCAACAGCTCCCAGTTTGGCTGAGGAGAGATGACTCAGGGGTTGTTATCCGTATAGACCACGCATCTGTGGCCTAGCAGGTATTCCCTGAACTTCTCAGTCATGGCCCACTTAAGGGCCAACAACTCAAGCTTCATGGAGCTGTAGTTGGACATATTACGCTCAGTCGGTCGCAACCCTCGACTGGCGTAGGCAATAGGCCGCACCTTCCCTTCTTGCTCCTGGGAGAGCACTGCCCCCAATCCAGCATGACTTGCGTCAACCTCCAAAATAAATGGGAGGGAGAAGTCAGCATAGGCAAGGACCGGGGCCATGGTGAGCTTTGCTTTTAAAGCATCAAAGCTCTGCTGACATTCTGGGTCCAGGGTCCAGCATCATTCTGGATGGGCCTCTTCCTGGACCGTTTACCAGTCAGTTCAGCAACTCGGCGATGCAAGGGAGCAGCCAGTTTGGCAAAACCCTCAACAAAACGTCGGTAGTAGCTGGCAAATCCAAGGAAGGAACGGAGTTCCGTTGCCGAGGAAGGTGTAGGCCAGTTGGCTACTACCTCGATTTTGCTGGGGTCCGTGGCCACCCCCTGGTCCGAGATAACATGGCCCAGGTAGTGCACCTCCCGCTGGAAGAAGCGGCACTTGCTAAGTTTAGCCTTGAGTCCTTCTTTCTGTAATCTCCCCAGCACCACGTCCAGCCTCTCCAGGTGTTGCAGTACCGTGGACGAAAAGACAACAATGTCGTCCAGGTAAAGAAGGAGCGACTGGCATTGCTGGTCACCAAAGACGCGTTGCATCAGGCGTTGAAAGGTGCTCGGGGCATTACAGAGCCCAAAAGGCATACGATTCCACTCAAAGAGACCGAAGGGCGTACAGAAAGCTGTTTTGTGCCGGTCACTCTCTGCCACAGGGACCTGATTGTACCCGCTGGCCAGGTCCATAGTGGAAAACCAGCGGGCCCCTGTTAATGCATCGAGCGACTCTTCGATTCGTGGTAGTGGAAAAGCATCCTTCCGGGTCTTCAGATTGAGTTGACGGTAGTCAACGCAAAGACGAATACTGCCATCCTTTTTCCGGACTAAAACAATGGGTGAAGCGTATGGGCTCGAGCTCTCTCTGATCACTTGTGCTTCCAAGAGCTGATGGATATGCTCTTTTACCAGCTCATATTCCGATGGCGGAATACGGCGGTATCGCTGCCGGACCGGGACATCATCCAGAAGTGGGATGTCGTGAGTGATCAGGTTTGTACAGCCCAAATCCTGATCATGTGCAGCAAATACTGAGGTGTATTTGTTAAGTAATGACCGCACCTGCTCCTGTTCCTCAATGGACAGGGAGGATAGGTCAACTTCTGCAAATGGGTCCGTAGCTGAGGCAGCAGCACTTTGTGAGGAGACACTCGCAGCCACGGGTGGAACCTCAATCACCCCTGCTGGAAGACTCACCACATTGACATTGTCCAGCGTCCCCACTAGGGTACGTGGATAAAGCAGCACGTCGTTGTCACCAACATTGACAACTGGAACATAAGCAGTACCGCGGACCACCTGAACCAACGCTGGAGATGCCAGCAAACCTGCTGGTAGGCCAGTCTCCAAAGGTTCAAATAACACAGTAGATCCGGAGTACCGCTCAGAACAAGTAGCACAACAATTTTCATTGAACCCCCTGGGATGCGAACAACCCCTTTTCCCAACACCCTGGCCTCACCTGGTCGCTTTAAGGAGGGCTGCACCTCAGCCGCATGACACTTCTGGAGGGCGTTGACCAATTGCGTCGGGAACGCTACAACCGGAGCAGTGTCAAACAAGGAGGTTCCAAACTGTCCAAAGAGCTCCTGGTAACACTTCCGAAGGATGTTCATTCCCAAAACTCCAGGGGTCTGCGAAGGACCATTTCCAGGTGGGTCTCTTACCACTAAGACGCCACAATGGGGCATCACCTTACCACAGAGCTCAACAGTTAACTCTAAGTAACCGATGTAGGGAATTTCTAAGCCATTGGCGGCCTTCAATTGCAACCAGTGGCAGGCTTTAAGACGCTCTTCGCCCCATGGTTCAAAGCATTTTCGGAAGAAACTCTCCGTTATTGTAGACACCATCGACCCAGTGTCAACTAAACAGGGCACTGTCACTCCAGCCATATTCACATCAATATGGGGGCAAGACGCAATTAACTTTGGTGCGTCAGCTACACTACTACGAACCTGAGTTGAGCCTGTGGATGCCCCACCTGAGCCTTGGCTCTGCAGCTTGGTGGGCGCTAGTTTTCCGGCTGCCGTCCAGAGCGATGCTGTGGAGGCCGGGTCTCCTGCCGGCTGAGAACGCGAGGACCATCGCAATTTCTCGCAATATGGCCAGGCTGCTGGCATCGGTCACACACAAGAGGGCCATAGCGTGGTGAACGGCTACGCTGGCGATTAGACTGGGCTGACTGTAAGAGAGCCAGGCTTTGAGTCAAGAGGTCAAGCTGCTCTTGCTGCTTCTTAAGGAGCGCCTTCATCTCCTTACCTCAGAGGGAATAGTGGAAGTTCCTGGCTGTGGTCCTCCATGTACTGCGTATTGAAGGCCAAATGCCGAAGGCACAGAGTTACTACGCCCCCGCATGGCGGGAGGCAGACCCTCACGCTCCCACCTCATCGCTTCCCCCCTGACCACAAGCAAAGTTGCTGTAGGGTTTTGACGGACATATTGTTTGAGCATTCGGCGCAGTGAGCCATCTAGTACATATTCCATGAACTGATCGCGCAACAGAAGCTCAAAATTTGGCAACGGCGCGGAAGCACGAGCCTTAACTTTATCCATGAGGTTTAGTAAAGCGAGCGAAAATTCTTGCAGTGTCTCACCTTCATGTTGCTTTCGAGAGAAGAACTGCTCTTGTAAGGCGACGTAAGAATCCGAGCATCCATATAGTTCCTCAAGAATGGAAATAATTTTATCCGGGTCGCTACGTTCCTCATGAGAGCGAAATTTTATTTCCTCACGTGCCTCTCCTTCCAGGTGGTCGAACAAGAAGAATGCCTGATCCGCCCGTGACAGGTGTCGCGCCCTCATGCAGGCCCGGACCTCATCCAACCATTCACCCAAACCAATGCCGGTGTGTCCCCTGAACATTGGACATTTTCTGTCGCGCGGGATAAACACTAACCTGTCAGTTTGAGGGGTTGCCTGACTGGAAGAGCCAGCGGATGAACCTTCCCTGGTACTAGCTGCTGGTTGGCCCTGTTCTGAACGCAGCCTCTCGTTTTCAGCCGTCAACCGGGCCACTTGATCTCTAAGGCCCTGCATTTCTTCCGCCATTCTCAAAAATGCGCAAAATAGAATGCCCTCCCCAAGAACAGGAAAAAAAGAACGGGTCCACACACCGACTGCTGCTGCTCTGCTCTACAAAAAAAAATCTCAACAGTGTTACCAAGTTACCAGTAGCCAAAATACAATACCCAGAAATTTCACAATACAGATGGAGAAAGTTAGCTCAGTTTTAGTTTAAATGTAGCACTAGCAGAAGTAATTAAACCAGTTACCATGTACCAAGGTTCGCCGTTAAAACAAATATAAACACAGCAAAACCAAATCACATCAAAAACATTACATGCAACAAAAATTGGTACTTAAACATGCAAGTGGTAACCCTAGGCAAAGGACTAGCTCAATTTACTGCGTCAGCGCATACATTTTTTTTTTCTGGGCACACTTTGCCTCCGTATCTCCACACCAAACAATTATAATCACTGGAACCTGGACTCTGTTAAATATGACAAATCCTGCCAGCAATAAGCCAAAATGTGGCAGTAGAGTGGTAAATAGATGGGATTTTGGATAAATTTAAGCTTTAGTTGTCAACAACGCCACCCCCAGAATTCCACTGGGAGAGTATTATTTTGAATACTAAATTTCCCCAAATAGGCACACAGGTTCGTTAGTCAGAGGCAGAGTCAGGTTCTCAGTTACAGAGTTTGTTTTTATTCAAAGTTTCTGAATAAAACATCTTGATTGCATTTATTTAATTAACAAGGGCTACACAATATTTTTAAAATGGATCCTCTTTCACACAGACACTCGCTCGTCTTAAAACACAAATACAAGTAACTTGTCTGTAATTAAAATCACACTGCTAGTACTGCCCAGCCTATTGTTCTGTAAATCTGGAGCAGGGACTGTGACAGCGCACTGCCACTGCGCTGTCACAGGGTGCCTCGATAAACCATAATAAACAAACAAAGTAAATGAAACAATCCTATAACAAAAAGAATTAATCAAATAAAAGGAAAACAGATTGATGAACAAATTGGTTAAACCAAACCCAAATAAACCAAGAAAAAGTTAATTATTGTTGACTGACAAAACCAAAAAAAAGAATAATGTAAAGAAGATAAATAGAAAGCAAACAAAACCAAAAGCAGAGGCGTTTAGCAGAGCCGAACAAACAACAGAGAGCAAAGCAGCAGAGCAAAGCAGCAGAGACGGTGTGCCCAGTGCCACTCCTGACTGCTCCTGACACCAATTTGGAAAAAAAAAAAAAAAAAAAAAAAATAAAAATAATGATCAAAGGTGGTCCACAGCCTTAGACCAAACAGGAGACCGCATTCAGCAGCAAAAAAAAACCAAAATGTCAGACTGACAAAACTGTCCTTAAACTGATGCAAACACGGCCCATAATCAAGCTCGCTGGATACCGCGAGTAAACGTGGCCCGCAGCGCACTACAGCAGGGGGGACACGAGCATGAGAAAAGGCAAATGTATGAATGAAGAGCGGCCGCGCGGGGCTTTACCTGCTGCGGCAGATGGGCGCGCGCAGAGCGTCCACTTGACTCAACTTTCTTTTAGAAAGGATACTACAGGAGCGAACAACTGAGAACACAAGGGCTTTGTAAAGATTTGCACATTTGTATAGATGAACCAAGACGGTAGATTCTCATTACCTGTCGCCAAAGACGTACGACGCACGTGGACGCGTGAGTGCGTAAAGGGAGCAGCACAAGCCTGGAAACTGGTGCCAAGCGGCGGCCAGGCAGCGACACTAAAAGGGAACACTGATTTTAGGACAGGCGCATTTAGTGCGAAGATAAACGTGAACATAAATGTTTCTACCTGGGGCAGAAGGACGGAGCAGCCAAACACAGGACCCGGAAATGCGTGTGGGCAAAGGGGGAGCAATGAGAAGAGGAGCGCTTAAATAGTCCACACCCGCTCGCCATGCGGGGCGCCAGGTAAGACGCACCTTCAGCATTCTGGCATCAACAGCTGTCATGCCACAATAGTGAACACTTGGGAAAGTTTAGCACAGCCCATTAGACACATGAATGATAATCGAGCACTGAGCAGGTGCTTGTTGTTTAAAAGATAATTTATTTGTTCATACTGTGGTCGGGTTAAGATACATTTTATTGTCTGTAGAAGTTTAACCTCCTTTGACTCGTGCCTCCAGGAGCATTGAGTACAACTGTGCAGCCCTCGAAAACCCATCTCCAGATCTCCTGTTAGGTTTGGATTGGTGGGGTAACTAGGGTGCTCGGAGGAAACCCAGACTCAGGGAGAAACGTACTATTCCCAAACAGAAAGCCCTGTGCCCAGGAGTCAAACACAAACAGAAGCAGGAGACCTAGAAACTATGACACCAAGTGAGAATAATGCAGAATACAGCAGCTGGACAGAGTTGCTCACAAGTAATTGTTCTGGAGGGATAGTTTGCTGCTGCATAAGTTGAAAGAAGTTCGAATGAACATTTTGCGGCATAATCAGCCCGACGTTAACTTTTAGAGCGATTCTGCTGATTTGGAGACCAAAGAGAATTGAGTTCAGCCACAGATCCTATGAAGTGAAGGTTTGCTGCCATTGTTTGCAGAGTGGAGCTTCATTCGACATAAAACAAACAAAACACTCTTCTTTTTCATGGGGACAATTTACACAATTTTGATAGTTACATGATTAAATTTGGGAAAGTTAGGGTTAGGGGTGGATTTTTGATTAAACCAAATCAAATGCAGCTTATGGAGCTAGCTGCATTTTAAAGTCTATATGACTGATGGACACCCGATACAATAAAACCTACCTGTTTGCAGTCTAATGTCTGAAGACGTCCCATTTCCAAGTTGATTTGAGGACACACAATAATATTTTTCCTCTTCACAGATGTTGAATGTGTAAGTCTGTCCTTCAGTGACTTTGACTGGCCCCTGCGAGCTGTGTCTGAACCAGGTGAAGTGTTGGACAGGAGGCTTGGCTCTGCTGGAGCAGCTCAGTGTCACTGACTGACCTGCTGACAGTGAACCGGACGGACTGACCACAGCTGAGGTGTTTTAGGACCATCTGAGGGCACACAGGGAACATTAGAGCAACTGTCACCAGAACAGACTGGGTCCATCAGTGTGGTTCACTCACATGAGACACTGAGAGTGACGCTACTGTCAGACATTTTGAATCCTCCTCCACTCACAGGATACGATGCATTACATTTTATCATTAGTCCATCATGAGCATCTGTCAGAGTGATGTTCTGTGTGATTTTAGTGGTAAATGTCCCGTCTGAGTTGCTCTCTGTGATGTTGGCAGTGTCTTGGTGGAGGTTCCATGTGAGTTTAGGAGGGCGAGTGGACAGGGAGTGACAGCTGAGCATGTTATAGTCACCACCTCTGTCTCTGTCTGCTCACCAGAGACTGTTATGGATGGGATCCAGGGAGAGTCTGAGGATGAGAAGGAAACACATACACACTATTAACCCTCCAAGGTGATGTGTGATGCTTATCAGAGGCACTGGAGCTTAACCTGAGGTGGACAGTATTTTTTTTTTTTTTCCAGTTACATTCAGTAACTTTTTCAGGTACAGTATACTATATTATATATGTTTGGTGGATGTTTTTCTGGAACATTACTTACTCACTGTTTAAGTAATATTCAGTTTGAAGTAACTGCTCCTACCGTTTCTTATTTTGAGTAAATCTATTGGTTGATATGTTTATGTTGACACTATTTCATGATTTATGTTCATGTTTCTTGTTCTGTTCCTTCAGATCCGCTACAGTTATGATGACCAGTGATTCCAGATTTTATGACTAATTTAGGGTAATTTCAACTAAACAATTTTCAAAAGATAAAAGCTAAATTGAAAAGTTAAGTGTTTCAAAATACGGTTTGAATAATTTCTTGAACAACTACTTTGTACATGGATACTTTTTATTAATTTATTCTAACTTAAATGCAATTTTTGGCTCCTCTATTTACTCCTGGTAGAGTTTAAGTGTCTTTTAGTCTTAAAATGTCCTCTAAACATTCAAACCAGGACCAATTATCAGGTTTATGTCACAATAAAGTCAAAACAAATATGGAAAAGCAGTTTGTTAATTTGGAATTAATACACTGATTTGGATCAACAAATTGTACAACAAACTGTTTTTTAGAGATGAGAATAATTAACAACATGGCAGCTGAATGCCAATTCCGATAATTATGCAAGATTGTTGATGCAGGTAAATTCAATTACTATTAAATTTGCTATTAACAGTTTTGTTGAATGTTGAAGATGCAAAATAAAATAAAACATTAGATGAATGATTTAATTTTTCACCATTAACTTGTGAATTGGTAAAAAATCTGTCTTACCTCTGACTGTTATTTGAAGAAGGTCCCAAACAGCTGTTGCTGCAAAACCACTGTTCTCTATTCTGAAGTAATACTTGTCTTGATGAATTTGGTTTAAATCATAAAACATTGTGGTGCAGTCTTTGATTTTCAGATTTCCAGTGATATTCATGGGATAAGATTTGCTCGGGTCTCCACTGATCGAAAAGTTTGCATTTACGTCTTGTACACCTTTTAACCAAATGCCAGTGACAGAGTTTGCAGGGTTTATGTCTAGGTTTGTATTTACAGGTTTATAGTGCACGGGATGAACAAACAGGAGCCACTCAGAGCCTCCATTGGACTTGGAGTTGTAGATTGCAGATTATTAGGTACAGTACATGCAGCATCAGCACCTAAAAAACAAACAAACATTAAAATAATCTTTAACCTTTAGGTCTAGATTGAAAAAAATAAGAACTTACAAAATCTAAAGTGAACTCACCTGAACTCAGCAGTAAGTTCAGTAAAATGTGAACAAACATATTTTCAAACGGAAGAATCTGCAATCACAAATATTAAATACATAAATAAAATGAAGGTTAAGTTATGATAATATTTAAATATAAAACCTGAAGAACCTACAGTGTCTCTTAACGATCAGCCTCAACTTGTGTGTTTCACAAGATGTTTTAATAATCTGACATCAGTAACATTAACACTGAAGAATTATGGACAAAAACTAAAATAAGAGACTGAAGTTGTTTTGTTTTATGAAACATGTTTGGGTAATCTTGTTTAATCAACTGAGACTCAGCTCCTGACCCCGCCCACATCACTGTGGTTGCTTTTATAAAAGAAAATAAATAAATAAATAAAAAAACAAACACACACACACATGTAATAAAACATGGAAATGATAATTTGTTGTTTGTTTTGGTGAAATGACTTTAGAGATCATTTCTGTAGTTTTGAACCAGAAGCTGTTTTAATTAAGTGTTTGATGTTTTCAATCACCAAAATGGGGTGCACCATATTAAGTGTACGGAAGCACCAATGGGGCTTTGTGATTTTTGGGGCATGGTTTGTTTTGGCAACAAATTTTTAGACATTTTGTCTGGTGAACAGCAGCTTTTGTATTTAGGCAACGTTGAATAAACGTTCCAGTGTTTTATCTTCTGCCACAGTGTAATTATAGTTAAAGTACCTAAAAAAGCATGACACATCTCCTTTAAGATTTATTAAATTGTTGATTTACATTAAAGGAACGTACAAGAAGTAAGAACCAGTTAAAGGTGGTTTTCACACTGCAAACATGGTTTATGTGTAAAATCTGACAACTTCCTCTCCAAAATGCTTTGACACGTGGTTAATATTGACATGTATTCATTCTGGCTGCAACTGTGACTAATAAACGTCTTTTTACAAACAACAAAGTGAAACTGAAGAGGACCACCCAAGCAGAGCCAATCAGAGAGCTGCATTCAGCTCCTGATAAATTCAGACATTACTCTTGTGTCTCGCGCTCAGTCTGCATCTGGTGCTGCTATCGGAGCTTTTACTTCACTTGAAAAGTCTGAGAGTCACTTGCTCAACATACAGTCCAGTCTGGTTCCCGGTCCGGTCAATCCGGCGCTCTGAAAATGTTTCGCGGGAGCTCGCAGTAACCTGTTTTGTAAAGTTTGAGAAATGAAACTATGGATACAGGAAATAATTCGAAAGTGTAAAGTGCATCAAGTAAATTTTTCAAAATAAAATCTAGCCTACCCATTGTACGAACACGAGTCATGTTGTAGAAGTGTTGTGAATATTGTCAAAAATCCCAGAGCAATGGAGCTTTGTCTGGGCTTTGTTTACTACAACTTCCAATCAGGGTTGCCAGATTTTCAGAGAGCAACAAGCGATCTAGCCTTTGAAGAAAAGCCCAGATCATGAATAAAAAGTAACTAAAATAATTAAATAATTAACATTATGTGGCACAGCAGAATTCAAGTTCATGGTTTTGACGTATTTTAAATAGTATTTGATCATTATTAAAGAATTTAAAGCGTGAAAATGCGCTAAAAGTTTAAATATCTGTCATTAGTGATACATTTTCTTGAATCAAATTTGGAAAAACTGCTAAAATCCTCTTCCTCTCAGGAGCAAGCACAAAAAAAGACACAATCACTTTCCAAAAAAAGAAGCCCATAGATAAAGAAGCAGACTTGGCAACTCTGCTTCCTATATACATGGTGAGTTATATAGTATTAGTAATTAAATCGCTAACAATTCAAGAATAAATAAAGCAGACAACAGTAATGATAAATTGCAGCCTTAAAGGTGCACTGTGCATTGTGAACAACTTTCTTGAGGTGAGAAACTACACTATACAATAGAATTATTAAAACCATACTTATATATATTTTATGGAAAAAATACAGCCACTGTAACCTCTTTTCTATAGAAACAAACATTGCAGGGCAAACTCCAACAATAACCCTCCATATTGATGTCATGCAAGCTCACTTCAAATAATGACACTGATATTTTATTATTTATTTAATGCATCAAAGAGATCTAAATGGCAAAAGCTTTTTCCAGTCTAGTTTTGGCCAAAAAGTTACACAGTGCACTTTTAAAACAGAGTTTAACATTAACAATTTTCCAACATGCTAAAGCCGTGTTCATGTGGTCCTCGGGAACTCAGAAAAATTTTGTTCCGAGTTGAAAAATGCACATGAACGCTCCAGTATCTCGGAATAACCGCTCGGAAACTTGGGACAAACGGAGCTGCCCGAGCTCTGCACCTGACGTCACTGACACATAGAGACTGATGAAAAACTAAAACAAACAACCTTTAACGTTTGGACAGACTAACATCAGATCTCACTGTTAAAAGTGCTGTGTCAATGATTTATTATGGTTAACAACAATATCCCGACTTTCTGAAGTAAAAAGCACATGAATAAAAACGAGGTCCCATCTCGGAAACACAATCACCCGAGGACCACATGAATGCAGTATAACATCTTATCAGAATGTTCATTTCTTGTTCAGTTCATGAAGCTTCCACTGAATCAGTCTAAAATGAAAAAAAAAAACTACTAGATCAGCCAGTGAACAGTGAGTTGTGATCAGTTTTCTCAGAAAACATGTTAAAGACTTTACAAGTCAGAAGAAAACTTCACCAAAAGACCAAATTGTCTTGTACGTTAATGTTAAAACTAAAGTTTGACAGATTGAAAATAAAAAAACTTACAGAGTCAACTGGCAGGCAGGTCATAAAAGAAGGTTTGCTTTGAAGTAAAAGTGAAATAATTTCAAACTGTGGTGAGTTTTGACAATACTAAACTCATCTAACACTAATCAATAAGTGACACTTATTGTTATAATAACACATCATAATGATGGTTGATTATAAGCCCTGGCTAATGAGGATCCTTTCTATAAACAATAAACACCAGTAAAATACAAGATTAAGTCTGTGACACCATTTGTCTTTAGTTCTTCTTGAGGTGACAATGAGCTCAAGTACGGATTTTAAAAGTTTGTCTCTTATTCAGCCAAACGAAGCCAAGAGTAAACCCACATCAGTCACAAAAGACAGCTAAAACAGTCATTCTCTTGACAATATGAATATAGTGTTTAAATTACTTATAAAGTCAATTATAAACCAATAAATAAATAGATAAATAAATAAATAAACTAGAGCTCACCAGACTTCCATCCATCTTTTCCTGGTTTGAGCAGAGAAACACAGAGCATCTGTTTTTGTGACTGAGGGAGTGGTCAACAAAACATCACCACATCATTTGCAGTATTTTATTTCCTGATAGAAACAATTCTGTTACACAAACGTTTTGTGACAAAACTTTTTTTTGTAACTGAGATAAATGCAGATTATCATGGATAGCTTGTTTATAAGAACAAATTTAAAAAAAGACGGAAAACAAACATATATATGCATTTGCCCTTACCAGGAAATACAAACAGGTAAATTTTATTGAAATATTTTTGGAAAGTTGGACAGAACATCGGGAAGAAACAGAATCCACCGAGTCAAAGATGCAAATTCAGGAGGAACTGTGACGCAATAAAAAGTTCCACAGAACTAAGCTGTGGAAAGAAACATTATTGTGACTTCTATTATGACATTTCTTTCTGTCTTTTTCTCCTTCACACACTCTCTCTCTGATGTTGTTTCTGAAGCTTTAGGCCTGGGAATACTCTGTCTCTTCTTGTTCAGAGCTTGATAACTTCTTTGGACTCAATTTGAAAAGTCAATTTCCTCATAATGCAGAGTTTGTTCCTTTTCTCTCGTGTCAGCAGTCTCCACAATCTGTGAAACAAAATGCCAAATGTAAATCAGGATTATCATAAGAAGAGCTGGAAGAGTGTGATCCAAGTTTTACTGTGAATGGCTTAGAAATTATATTTTAAATTGGGTAATGCAGGGCCCTCTTTTAATAAATATTTCTGAAACACGATTAAGTAACGACTCTAGATATAAGTTTGTGATCAAACAGTTATTTTAATGTCGACACCTCTCTCATTCATTGGTAATAGTAACTCTTTCTTAATTTTAGTCACTGCATAGTTTAGATTTGGTCATTGCTAACTACATATTTACTTCACTGTGTAACTTTCTGAAGGTGAAATGGTAATTTCACAATAGTAGAAGTAGAAATAGAAAGTTTAAGTCATACTTTGGGACATTCAGAACGGGGATAATTAAGTTTTATGTGGAAAAATAAAGCTAAAGAAGCATCTTTTCTATAGAAACAAGAATAGTCCCTCCTTTAGGTAAATTAGTTCCAAGTAAAGACCCATATTTTTTGTGTTTATTTACTGCAACAAAAACAACTAGATAGCAAAAACAGGCCTTTCTTCAAGTCTATTTTTTATTTTGTTGGTCAAAAACTTTTAAAGGGCATATACTAAATTATTTCAGCTTTATTATCATTTTCCAGATTTACCTTATTGCCTCTTTCAGTTCTGTGTTTATTTTAATCAGAGGAGGACCAGGATACAAGATCCTTTAAAAATTAAATGTCATCCTCTGAGTAAAGTGATATCTTGTGTGGTCTTTAGGCCTGATCTTGTAAACTGGAGGTTCAGGTCGTTTGCTCTAGAGGTTCTGATAAAACCCAAAGTAATGTGCTACTTTGTGCTCTCAGGAGTTGAATTGGTTCAGATTGACCAGTTTGCTGAACGTCCTTTCAACACTGTCTGAATCAAATAAAATAAATAAATAAAATCTTCATAAAAGTCTGATCATTTTCATTTTCCCATTTTGTTAAAAAAAAAAAAAAAAAAAAAAAAAAAAAACGATCAATAAGAACAAATTGTACTGGACACATCTGGGGAAGTCTTTGAAAAGACAAAGCTATTTCTCTTATATTTCTTTTAAAACACAGATTGTCACTTCTTGCTTACATTTTCATAGAGTTTGTCCAGTTTCTCAGTGGGCTGTGTGTCGGCATTTTCAGTTTTTGACACTTGGACCGAAGAATACACCGTCTTTTCTTGTTCTGCCTTTGAAACCTCTTTAGGATTCAATTTAGAAAAGTCAATTTCTCCGTAATGCAGAGTTTCTTCTGCTTTTCCCGTGTCCACAACCTGTAAAACAAGACACTAACAGTAGTCTAACTCTCAATGTTTCTGTCCACATGTGAAAACTTACTTGCATTTCTTTCAATGCCTTGCGTTTAGATCTGACACCACTAAAAGATTGGGTTTCAGAGAGATGGAGAATCAGCACTGCTATGATAATAAACAACTTAAAGCAAATTAATACATGATGAAGTTCATTAAACATCCAGATTTAAATATTTACTAACAATATCAGACTAGATCTGCCAGATTTATAGTCAATCTTTTTAAGGTGACGTTTTGATGCTAATCTTCCTCAGGGCTAACATGTTAATGTGTTATTAATGTGACTCTCATCAGGCGTGATTGTGGGCGGAACCGGAGACATCTTCTAAAAGTCAGGGCCGCTGCTAGCCTTTTGGCCTATGGAAGATTTCAAAAAGGTACCCCCTCTCCTCCCCCACAACATTTAGGTGATTTATTATGATGCCGTTAGATCCCTCCAAACGTATCAATTTCTGAAGACACAGAGTCTGAGAGTCACCTACAATCTTTCTTTCTTTTTTTTTTCGAAACATAATAGTTGTATTTGCTTTTAATCTGGGTTGTTTTAGACCAGGAAGTCCACGTTCAATAATTCATTTCAAATATTGCTTTCCAGTTTCCTCCTCCCTAAACTGCCCTCTGCTCTGCCACTGTTCCCTCTCCTGCGCAGCTGCTCCTTCTCGTGTGCACACTGAACTCAGCTCAACGTAAGCTGCATCCTCGAGCTACAGTCTGAAGAAATACTAAAGTCTGTAATTTTTGTCAAGACAAACAGACTAGATTCATGGTTTGTGTTTCCCTCTGAAAGAATCTAAACATAAATTTGGAAAAATCCACCACGGATCAAATCTGCAGACGTCTTAATTCATCTGCTGTTTCTTTTTTTCTCCAACCCAGTTATGCCATACACCATCACTTTGCATTGGTGACTATGCTAGCAAAAGTTTATCTTTTAAAATATTTACTTAAGGGATTTGGGTAAGGTTAGGGTTAGGATTAGGGTTAGGTTAAATTAATTTAGGGATTTGGGAAAGATATGCTAACCAGGAAGCGGCATAACTGCGTTGGGAAAAATAAAGACGCGTCCTGTTGATGTGAAATAAGAGCCCGATCTCACAAGAAAGGTACATTTACCACGACATTACACAACATGTAAATTACGTATGATTAGCACGAGTCACAGCTGTTTTGCGTAATTATAGTACGCGTCACAGTCCCCATTCATTTCAATGGTGGTTGTTAAGACGTGTTCTTTTTCATGAATATTATTGAAATCCTGATCTAATCTTAACCTGCCTCAAGCCCCAGACCTAATCTTACCCATTTTAGTAACTTTATGCCTGAACTTACCCGTTTCACTTGAAGAAAACGTCCCCACGTGGTTCAACCAAAACTCGTCTTTTTTAACGCTGTGAAATCTCTCGTGTCATTTTTACAATTTTTTATATCGGGCTAAATGCACGGCGTAACATAAGTACTAAAAATAGCTGTGAGCTCGTGGTCAAAATACGCTGTTTTTGTGTCGTGGTAAAAGTACGCCATCTAGTGAGACTGTGTTGGAGATAAAGATTGGCAAAGAGCGTATGTACTGTTGAACATGTTTCTGTTTTTCGAAACGATTTCCAGAGTCTTTGATTTTGCGCTGTGTTTAAGAATCATCTAGACCAGACTTTTCTGTTACTCATGAGTTCAGTGGGTCAGCACAGCTCGACTTGGTCCCCCCAAAGCAGGTGGTGCCCTACGTGCTCTGCGTTATTGGGGGCGACGGCACTGCTCACAGTCACCAAGCAATTCAAGCTAAACTCTGATTCAAATATATGAACAAGTTCACATTTAAATCAACAACTTAGCCCTGGGGAAGATGTTTGGTTAGCAACGAAACATCAGCTTAAAAATATTGATTGAGTCCAGCAGATCTAATCTGATATTGTCAGTGAATATAAATTTTTGAAGAACTCAAACTAGTCCTAAAGAAAACAGATGTAAGCTTTTATTTTAAAGGACTTACACAAAAATCATGCCCAGGCAGATAATGATGATGACTCCAAATACTGTCAATAGAATATCCTTCCATGGTTCAGCAGAACAGAAGATTGTTCCTGACAAAATAGATTTAAGCTAATTTAACTGACTCAGATTCAGGAGCAGCACAAGGCAAAGTCTTTCTCAACCAGTTACCCTGAAATCCAGCCACAGCCGAGGAGTTTTCAGAACCACCTGAGGAGAGACAGGGAACATTAAACAACTGTCACCAGAACAGACTGGGTCCATCAGTGTGGTTCACTCACATGAGACGTTTAGAGTGATATTGCAGTCGACCATTTTGAATCCTCCTCCACTCACAATGCAGTATTTTATCATTAGTTTATCATGAGCGTCTTGTGTGATTCTAGTGGTAAATGTTCCGTCTGAGTTGCCTTCTTTGATGCTGTTTTGAGGGGCGAGTGGACAAATGTTTACCCATGCACAGTTCATAAAACTGCTGTTTCAACCTGAGGACAAAACAAATATGAAAAAACAGTTTGTCCCCTTGAAGAGATGTGGGTTTCTGCTATGCCAGGTGTCTGCAACTTTTAACAGCAAAAGAGCCACAATGCCACATTTAGAAGAAAAGTTAGAAAGAGCAGCACATCAAAATAAACAAAACAGTATAGTGGTTCGTTCGGCCAAGAGAACTGTGCAAAGAGACCTGCCTGTGCTGGAAACTCCGGGGGACATGTTTGAGCTGCTTATATCAGGTTGGAGGTATGCTCTCTTAAATGCAGGTCTGCACGTCAGGCTAAGAGCTTCTTTCCACGATGTGTTATCAGCGTGAACAATGCACTTTAAATTAGACACCTTACACTGTACTTTTTTATTGATTTCACAGTGTCATTGTGTCAGTTGTGTCTGTGTTATTTGTCTGTTTGGTTGTTAGGTTTTATGAGCACTGAACTCTTTTCCAATGTGTTTTTACTACAAAACTAACCTAACCTAAAACAAGATGAATATACTCAAATTTTAGGCGTACTTGAAAATTCTTGAACTATCTACCACTTTCTGCTTGCTAATGCACTAATGATAGAAATAAAAAAAAAGTGTTTTCTTAGGCAATGTCTGTGAAAGTATGACATATGTGTATCTTTCATGGGAAGAAAAGAGGACTTGGGGACATATGCTAAAGCAGGCCTGGGCAATTATTTTTTTCACTGGGTCATGTTCGAACTCATTGGTGTAGCAAATTATCATTACTGCAAGCAATTTTTTCTAAATCACAGGCTTTTTAATCTACTATTATTACCATTTATTGTGAATATTATTAGGACAACAATCAAATAAAAGAAAAATAAAGAGTAACACTTATTCTCAAAAATATACCGGGTGTCGCACGTAGCTAATGTTTATTAAGGACAATGTACACTTACATTAAGCACAAAGGCAGAGATGCTTGTACCAGATTGTAGCTTAGAGCTAATTTCTATTTGTAGTCCTGGGGAGGGGAGAGGGAAGGCACATTGGACATGTTTTTAGTTTTTAGTTGTAGGAAACCGGAGTACACATACACAGGGAGAACATACAAACCCCCGGGCTGCCTGGGACCTACTTGCTATGAGGCCAGAGCGCTAACCGAGGATGAAGACTGGTCCAATGCTGACCACCCTCTGCACGACACAATGACAGCTCAAAGGAGTAACCATAACAACAGGCTCCTCCCACTGTGCCAAGAACAGAGAGGTTTAAGACTGTATACTAGTGCAGTAGTACTCGAGGCCAGTCTTGATCTTGAGACCGCTTTTTAAGGTCTTGGTTTTGGTTTGAGCACATTTGGACTCTATCTTGTCCTGGGCTCCGTCTTATCTTGGACTTGGCCTAGGACACCGCAACCAACTGTCCCAGGCACAGTTTGCAAGAAAGCAGTGAAAAATAAGATCATATAGATACAGACACTGATAAATGTATACAACTTTAAAGGTGGTCTTGATTTGGTTTTGATCAGACCTGGGCAAACTGCGGCCCTCTGCCTGTTTCAAACAGTTCCCTGTAATGCTTTTGAGAATAACAGTGCCACATTTAAGAATTCTAGATTTCTAAAAGGAAATCTTAACATTATCAGCATTCATTCAGTCATTACCATCTTGATTTTTTTCTTCTATTTAATATGAAGACATGTTGACAAAAACTTGCAAAGTTGCAAAAATCTAACATCAGTACAGTTTAAGATTGTTACATCAGCTTATCCAAACATTTAAATCAATTAGTATTAGTGTCAAAAGATCCACTGTTTTTTTGTTTTTTCTTTTTTGTAATAAACACATTTTTATTGCTACAGTTACAGATTTTTTTTTCACATGACTTAATGACATTAAATAGTCTTAAAAACTCTTAAATTATACTTCACGCAATGTAGAACTACTTTGAAGAAGTGTTGCTCTGAAATAATTGATTGAATTGTCTATATTTTGTTGAAATGTGCTTGCAATAATGAGATTTTGTTGCAAAGATCGTACGCCAGCCCTCCGCCACTTTTCTGGATTTGAATATGACCCTCAGAGAAAAATAATTGCCCACCCTGGTCTTGAGGACTGCGATCCTGCTCTTGTCTCGGTCTTGACCTAGAAAAGTTTCCATCTTGACCCTCGGAAAGGTCTTGGTCTTTATTGTACGGTCTTGACTACTACACTATGTACTGACAACTAACAACTGTAATTTCATGTGTGTGATTTGATTTTTTGTCTTGCTTACGAACACTTGAATTTCTCCTATAGTAATCTAAAAATAAATAGTTTTGTACGCCAATGTGAATCTCTAGGCAACTATTTCATTAAAACAATTGTAATTATTGACAATAATCCAATTGAAAACACACTTATTTACACCTATTTAGTTAGAGTGCACTTGGTGTGGGATACTATAATCTTGGCAGTGCTCAGGACATAAAAAAGACAGTTACCATGGTTACCAGCAAGACAAGTTCATAAATTAGGCCTGCTCATAAAATAAGCAAGCTCAAATATATTTTCTTTAAAACTGTGATGAGTTTTGACATTTAAACTCACTCGAACAAACGCCTAAGTAATATTTTTAGTTTGGTTTTCTCAAGTACAGTTACATTGGATCATTAAACACATATTTTTCTTTTAAATCTTTGACAAAACATCAACTACAGCTTATAACATGAGCATGTGTAAAAAATAAATAAAGCTTACCGGACTTCCATCCATCTTTTCCTGGTTTGAGCAGAGCAACACAAAGCATCTATTTTTATGATTTAGGGAGTGGTGAATTATGCAGAACATGAAAGGAGCATTTTCAGCTGTTTATTTCCTGATAGAAACAGTTTGTATGTAAAGCAGGAAAGAGTTTATGAATGTTTACAAATATATCAAATAACCATCCATCCAAATAAAAAAATAAAAAAATTGACACATTAACAAAATCTCTTCTCATGTTGTAATTTGCATATAATGATTCAATTTAAAACACATACAAATCTAAAAACTACTACGCAATACAGTGTAGAAACAATGTTTACACTTGAATTCTAAACAAATCAAAGTCAAGATACATAGAACAATGACTTGCAAAATACAAAGTTGACATACAACAATATAACAAACAGTAACAGAATGGTCTCATCTGAATTTCATTCTAAACTGTCTGTTAAATCATAAATCAATCCATTATACAATCATCATCATCTTCATCTCATCATTATAATCATCATCATCCATCATCAATCATCATCATTTATAAAACCATCATCATTATCATTATCATCATCAATTCATCATCATCATTTCATCATCAATCAATCATCATCATCAATCAATATCAATCAATCAATCATCAGCCATCCATCATCATCCATGGTCAAGTAACACACTTGTTTTATTTTCACAGCAAAGTCCAATGTAACTGATTTTAACAGCTAAATTAAGCTTTCATTTGCAAAGTTCTTTTGTTCACCAGGAAAAATCAATTTAAGACTTGTTCAGTATTATTTATTCATTTGTTTATAGATTTCAGTCTCGACACCACACCAGGTTATCGGAAAGAAGATACAGTTTTTTCTATTAATAACATTGTACTTTGCCATAAAAAAGAGACGACTTCTTGAGGAACTGAACAAATTAAACATTGCATAACAAAAGTAAACTCAATTAAACAATCTTCATTTTACCTGCCCCCCTATCAGATTGAAATAACACTGTCCAGAATGTTGGATGTTTGAAAACTATGCCCCTGGACAGACGTAATATGCACTCCTTTTCTTTGATCAGAATAATGTAATAAGTAAAAAAAAAAACTAAACAATTGTGGCTGTTTTCTGAAGTGTATTTACACAAGGAAGCAGCAGAGGGCCACACTCACTGCAGAAGTCACTTATTTCTGCTTTAAAATATAAAAAGTATAAGCTATATATACTTTAAAAATTTACACAGTTCATTTCAGAGATTTCAAAGAGGCTTTAACTATGCTAAAAAAAATTAAAGCAATTCTGTATATTCTGGTTATAAAATTGTAGAAAACTGACAAGAGTTGGTTTTAAGTTTTCGTTTCAGCCACATAATTTTCATATATTGTTGTCTCTGGTTTCTTTGTCTAAAACAAAATACAAAGTTAGTGAGTTAAAAATAGACTCTGAATGTGTTTAAATACAGACTGATGCTTGTTTACCTGCTCACGTTTCTTGTAGATTTTTCTGAACCAGCTGAAAGTAAAGAAGAGTCATCAGTTTGATATTTTGCTCATAGACCACTGACAATAGTGTTTTGTCAATAAGTTGATTAAATATTAAGTCTCACCACTCAAACACAACAAGAGAGCTGCAGAGCAGTAAAACCCACAGAGCTGCACAATGTTGTATGAACCAATCCAGTCACATCTGCTTTCACTGTGTTTTCTAAAACTACTATTCATAAAGAAAAACATGTATGTCATTAGTTATAATTCTTTATATTGACACTATGTTTTATAAGAATATTGTTTTTTCATTAAACAACATAAACTTAGTACAGTGATGTAAATAATTATGAACTTTAATGTGAAATACCTTCTGTTCTGAGCAGTATGATGGGAGAGAATTCGTTCCTGAGTTGATTTGAGGCCACACAGTAATAAACTCCGTCTTCAGTGAAGTTGAATGTGTAAGTCTGTCCTTCAGTGACTTTGACTGGCCCCTGTAGCTGTGTCTGAACCAGGTGAAGTGTTGGACAGGAGGCTTGGCTCTGCTGGAGCAGCTCAGTGTCACTGACTGACCTGCTGACAGTGAACCGGACGGACTGACCACAGCTGAGGTGTTTTTAGGACCATCTGAGGACACACAGGGAACATTAGAGCAACTGTCACCATAACAGACTGGGTCCATCAGTGTGGTTCACTCACATGAGACACTGAGAGTGACGTTACTGTCAGACATTTTGAATCCTCCTCCACTCACAGGATACGATGCATTACATTTTATCATTAGTCCATCATGTTCCTCTGTCAGAGTGATGTTCTGTGTGATTTTAGTGGTAAATGTCCCGTCTGAGTTGCTCTCTGTGATGTTGGCAGTGTCTTGGTGGAGGTCCATGTGAGTTTAGGAGGGGCAAGTGGACAGGGAGTGACAGCGAGCATGTTATAGTCACCACCTCTGTCTCTGTCTGATCACCAGAGACTGTTATGGACGGGATCCCAGGGGCGTCTGAGGGGAAAAGAAAAACTTTTCTGGTGATAGCTATAGTCACTCCACCTTTCATGAGTCTTATTTTTGGGCACCTTTATGCTAGTTCCAAACTCAAATGGGGCTGGGATAAGATTGTAATACTCTGGAATTTTAACAAAAGGGCAGTTTAGGAACAATGAGCAAAAAGGGCAGAGACTTGAGTCCACCTCCCAAAACCATTTATAGTTTTTAATAGTGAACACTTGGGAAAGTTTATCACAGCCCATTAGACACATGAATGATAATCGAGCACTGAGCAGGTGCTTGTTGTTTATGAGATAATTAATTTGTTCATACTGTGGTCGTAAGATACTTATTGTTGTAGGTTAACCTTTGATCTGCATCAGGCACGATCCGTGCAGCCCTCGAAAACCCATCTCCAGATCTCCTGCTAGGTTTGGATTGGTGGGGTAACTGAGGTGCTCGGAGGAAACCCAGACTCAGGGAGAAACGTACTATTCCCAAACAGAAAGCCCTGTGCCCAGGAGTCAAACAGAAGACCCTCTTTGTGTGAGACGAGAGTATTGGCAATTCTGCATTTGCAACATTACAGGGTCATCCATGTTTCATGCACTTAAAAGAACATGTTCCAAATAAATGCGTTATGATCTTCTACTGGAATGTGACAGACAAGACTTTTTCTTGAGAAACAGAAGCAGAAGAACTAGAAACTATGACACCAAGTCAGAAAATGACGCAGAACACAGCAGCCAGACAGAGTTGCTCATAAATACTGTAATTTCTGGATTATATGCCGCTACTTTTTTCATGAGCTTTGAACTATGCGGCTTATACGGCAATGCAGCAAAATAATTAGATTCTCATAGACTTACTATTAACAAGTGCGGCCTATATATGTACTTTATCATTTTTCTTACTTAAATCTAGTAGGTGCGGCTTATATTCAGGTGCGCTCAATAGGGCAGAAATTACAGTAATTGTTCTGGAGGGATAGTTTGCTCCTGTACAAGTTGAAAGAAGTTGGAATGAACAATCTGCGGCACAATCAGTCCATTGTTAACTTTCAGAGCGATTCTGCTGATTGGAGACCAAGAGAGTTGAATTCAGCCACAGATCTTAAGTGAAGGTTTGCTGCCATTGTTTGCAGAGTGGATCTTCACTCGACACAAAATAAACAAAAAACTCTTCTTTTTCATGGGGACAATTTTATACATTTTTGACAGTTACATTAAGTTTGGGAAAGTTGGGGTTAGAGGTGGATTTTTGTTAAAACCAAATCAAATGCAGCTAGTGGACCTAGCTGCATTTTAAAGTTTAAATCACTGACACCCTGATACAATAAATCCTACCTGTTGTTTGCAGTCTAATGTCTGAAGACGTCCCATTTCCAAGTTGATTTGAGGCTTCACAATAATATTTTCCTTCTTCACAGATGTTGAATGTGTAAGTCTGTCCTTCAGTGACTTTGACTGGCCCCTGTGAGCTGTGTCTGAACCAGGTGAAGTGTTGGACAGGAGGCTTGGCTCTGCTGGAGCAGCTCAGTGTCATTGACTGACCTGCTGACAGTGAACCGGACGGACTGACCACAGCTGAGGTGTTTTTAGGACCATCTGAGGGCACACAGGGAACATTAGAGCAACTGTCACCAGAACAGACTGGGTCCATCAGTGTGGTTCACTCACATGAGACACTGAGAGTGACGTTACTGTTGGATATTTTGAATCCTCCTCCACTCACAGGATACATGCATTACATTTTATCATTAGTCCATCATGAGCATCTGTCAGAGTGATGTTCCGTGTGATTTTGACGGTAAATGTCCCGTCTGAGTGCCTCTCTGTGATGTTGACAGTGTCTTGGTGGAGGTCCCATGTCAGTTTAGGAGGGGCGAGTGGACAGGGAGTGACAGCTGAGCATGTTATAGTCACCACCTCTGTCTCTGTCTGATCACCAGAGACTGTTATGGACGGATCCAAGGAGCATCTGAGGGAAAACCAACATTTTACAGACTGGTCAGTAGCACTGTGGGTCTTATCTTTGGCTACCTTCATTTCAAGCCCAAATAAATGGAGGCATTGGTTACAGAAAATACATTAGTGTTTGTAATCATGCTGAAGAAGAATCTATATTGGAATAGAACAAGTTTTGGTTGGAAGTCATAGGAAGTCAAATACAATCTATTTAAAAGCAAATGAATAAATGGTTCAATCCCTCAAAAAGTACACTTAGAATAACATGTAGCTGACCGCTTCCATCATTTGTATGAAACACGTTTGTCACAAAAACCTACCAGTTATTTACAGTTTATTGTCTGATGAAGACTTGTTGCTGTGTTGGTTTAGGGCCACACAACATTATGATTGTGATTATGATTATTACAGAAATGGACTAAAGTGAGTCAAGACTTACTTCACATACAAATGTATTTAATGTGTTTTTATATGTTTTGAACAATTTAAACATTGTTTTATAATAATCTAAAATCTTTACTGTGATATGTAATGCTGATACCATCTTATTTGAACTAAATGAGCAAAAGAAGAATAGTGAAAACAAAAACACTGCACTTGTCTCACATATTTATGTTTCAGTAAAATCAGAAACTTTATTTAAATCAATCATTTTCAGGTGTTTATTACAGTGACATGACTGGATTAGTTTCTAAACAAAAGACCACATGTTTTCACATTTTCTCAAGATCACATTGTTTAAATCTTTAGCCTCTGTAAATGGTATTATGTACATGGATTTCATATTTAACACAACATCCTCAGGGAAACATATTAATGATACAGAAGGTGGAAATGAATCAGACGTGCAGAAATCTAATCTCTTTAATGGCACACTCAGGGCAGGAAGTGTTCATTTTTATTTGATTTGACTGAAGAGATTAAAGTCTCTTAAAGTCAAGTCAAGTGGCATTTTAATTACCTTTTAAACACTGGACATTCTACTTTGATTCTATGAACTTACTTAACAATGTTTAAATAATGAGCTTTATCTCCTCCTTCCTCAGTATGACTTAACTGTGTCTCTGAGATTCTCCCAGTGAAAATTCTCAAATCATTTGTTAAAATTAAAGTCTTTTATCCCCTTTTCAAACTGCTCGGTAACATAAAGCTAATATTTTATTCTGCAGTGCACCTGATGAGTTTTATATGTTGTAGTATTTGTTCAGTAAACACGTAAAACTTTACCAGAGTGGTGTCCATTCAAGGCAAAAGTAAAGTGAAAACATTACCTGTTATTTGCAGTCTAATGTCTGAAGACGTTCCATTCCCGAGTTGATTTGAGGCCACACAGTAATATTTTTCTTCTTCACAGATGTTGAATGTGTAAGTCTGTCCTTCAGTGACTTTGACTGGCCCCTGTGAGCTGTGTCTGAACCAGGTGAAGTGTTGGACAGGAGGCTTGGCTCTGCTGGAGCAGCTCAGTGTCACTGACTGACCTGCTGACAGTGAACCGGACGGACTGACCACAGCTGAGGTGTTTTTAGGACCATCTGAGGACACACAGGGAACATTAGAGCAACTGTCACCAGAACAGACTGGGTCCATCAGTGTGGTTCACTCACATGAGACACTGAGAGTGACGTTACTGTCGGACATTTTGAATCCTCCTCCACTCACAGGATACGATGCATTACATTTTATCATTAGTCCATCATGAGCGTCTGTCAGAGTGATGTTCTGTGTGATTTTAGTGGTAAATGTCCCATCTGAGTTTTTGTCTTTGATGTTGGCAGTGCCCTGCTGGAGGTCCCATGTGATACTGGGAGGATTGTCTGGACAGGGAGTGACAGCTGAGCATGTTATAGACACCACCTCTGTCTCTGTCTGATTACCAGAGACTGTTATGGACGGACTCCAAGGGGCATCTGAGGATGATAGGGAAACACAGTCACACTATTTAGGAAGAGATACTGTACAAACAAAGACTCTCTAAAGCAGACCTATTCAACATAAGGCCTATGGGCCAAACACCTAACTCTGATTGAGAAACAATCCAGTCCTGTAGGCTTTTCTGAGACCCCAAATTGAGTTTATGTGATGTGACTTGTGCTCCGAGCCAGCCCTGGGAACACACTCCTTTTAAAAATTTGGAAAGCCCTGCTCTAAGGTGACTGTGATGCTCATGAGAAACACTGCAGGCTTAATCACAGGGGGACAGTATTTTTTCAGCTACGTGTACTTCAGTAACTTCTAATAATATATTTATTTTACTGAATACATTTCTGGAACACTACTTACTCACTGCTTGAGCAATATTCAGTTTGAGGTAACTGCTTTACTTTTTACTTTGAGTAAATCTGTTGGTTGATGTGTTTATGTTGACAATATTCATGATTTATGTTCTTGTTTCTTTGTTCTGCTCCTTCATCTCTACAGGTTATGATGACAGTCGTTGATTCCAGGTTTTAATGAATAATTTTAGGATATTTCAATTAAACAATTTTCAAAGGACAGAAGCTAAGCTGAATAGTTCATCTTAATTTAAAAGTGTTTCAAAAGATGTTTGAATGATTTCTTGAACAACTTTGTACTTTTACATGAGTATTTATTTACAAATGTATTAACTTTACTCTAATTTGAAAAAAAAAAAAAAAAAAAAAAAAAAGAATTGGCTTCTCTATCCACCTCTGGTCTTTAAAAATGTCCTTCAAACATTAAACCAGGGCCAATTATCAGGTTTATGTCACAATAAGGTCAAAACAAATATGGAAAAGTCGTTTGTTCATTTTTAATTTATAAACTTGAGATTGGATTAACAAAACTGTCTGTTTTTTTATTGTATTTAAATTCAGTTACTAATACATTTTCCATAACAATTTTGTTGAAGATGCAAAATAAAATAAAATATTTAAATGCACAATTTCATTTTTCATTGTTCACAGTAATAAATAGAAAATAAGTCTTACCTCTGACTGTTATATGAAGAGGGTCACAAACAGCTGATGCCGTAAAACCACTGTTTCTATTCTCAAGTAATAGTCGTCTTGATGACTTTGGTTTAAATCATAAAACATTGTGGTGCAGTCTTTGATTTTCAGATTTCCAGTGATATTCATGGGATAAGATTTGTTCGGGTCTCCACTGATTGAAAACTTTGTTTGTCCCAATGCGTTGCTTGAACCTTTTGACCAACTGCCAGTGACAGGGTTTGCAGGGTTTATGTCTTTGTTTGTATTTATAATTTTATAGATGCACGGGATGAACAAACAGGAGCCATCAGAGCCTCCATTGGACTTGGAGTTGTAGGTTTTAGATTAGTATAACATTGAGCATCAGCACCTGAAAAACAAACAAACATTAAAACAATATCTACTGCGCATGTGAATTATCTTGGTGAAAGACTCTCATCAGTGTCATTTGTTTTAATTTTTCAACAGATGTGTAGATCTTCAGAATTTTCTGTATGTGCTTATTGATAACAAAAAATACAATTTAATAATAAAAAATACTACTACTACTACTACTAATAACAATAACAACAACAATAATAATAATAATAATAATAATAATAATACATTTAAAGTGAACTCACCTGAACTCAGCAGTAAGTTGAGTAAAATGTGAACAAACATATTTCCAAACGGAAGAATCTGCAAACACAAAGATTAAATAATAATTACATAAATAAAAAGGTTAAGTTATGATAATATTTAAATATAAAACCTGAAGAACCTACAGTGTCTCTTAACGATCAGCCTCAACTTGTGTGTTTCACAAGATGTTTTTAATAATCTGACATCAGTAACATTAACACTGAAGAATTATGGACAAAACTTAAATAAACACTGAAGTTGTTTTGTTTGATGCAAACATATTTGGGTAATCTTGTGTTATCAACTGAGACTCAGCTCCTGACTCGCCCACATCACTGTGATTAATGTGATTATTAAAAACATATAGGCTACATGTAAAAACATCTAAATGATAGTTTGTTGTTTGTTTTGGTGAAATGACTTTGGAGATGGATCATTTCTTTTTTTTTTTTTTGTTAGTTATTTTATTTTCCTTGTGTTTAGTGCATAGTTTAAATTTTAACAACTCATGAAAATTACATTAACAGATATAAAAAAAATAGTAATAATAAATAGAAAAATAAAAAAAGAAATGTAATAATTCAGATATTCAATTCACCAATTTTTCCAGTTATTTCAACCATAAAAAACAATAAAAAAAACAATATTATATATATATGTATATGTATACATACATACACACCGACACATGCATATATACAAAGAACGCATACACCCACATACATGTATTTGTATGTGTACATGTATACACACACATTATAAACACATGCCTTCCACATTAAATGCCAATAACAGCAGCAATTGTTATTCTTCCCATTGCTGTTATTTTTCATTGGTGTTGTTATTGCTCACTATTATTATCACTGTCATTGTCATAATGTATTTTTTTAATACTAGATTTTCTATTATTATTATTATTATTATTATTATTATTATTATTATTATTATTATTATTATTATTATTATATTATTGTGATGATGTTGATGATTAATATTATTATCATTATTACCATTATTGGTGTATTTCTGTTGTTATTGGTGGTAACTCGATGGATGGATCATTTCTGCCGTTTTTAACCAGAAGCTGTTTTAAGTCAGTGTTTGATGTTTTCAATCACCAAAATGTGAAATGTACCTATAATGTAACTACATGAAACTACATGATACAGCTTAAAACATTGTTTTGTAAACTCCCATATGGATTTATATTTAAATACATGTCAGATCCACAGCGTGATTGTTTTCAGTCTAAAAAGCAGATCTTAAAATTTGTCAAAAATGTCTTATTATCTAATTTATAAAGCTGAAGAAACAGATTATTAGGCTCTTATTGTTATAATTTCTTTCTTTCTTTCTTTCTTTCTTTCTTTCTTTATTTATTTATTTAAAATGTGTGTCTGTACTTCCTGAACCAAGGAGTGAAGGGTCACTGATGAAATCCATTGACAGATAAACTCAAAGATAATCAAAGATTATTTTCATTAAAATTGCGGTTTTGACAACAAATAACTGAGACCATGATAATAAAAAGTATTAAAGTCTGTGTTCTTTATCTCTTTCTCTGTCTGAAGTCTGGATCAAATCTACAGCTCATGAAGGTTTGTAACTTATTCAGCTCCACAAAACCAAGAGCAAAACAATCTGACTAATCCAAACTTTCACACGTTAATCACAAAACACAGACCGAGCTAAAACTCATTAAGGTGATATGTTTACATGAGACTATTGTTTTAGTAAATGTGATTAAAGTAATAAATAGAAAAAAATCTTACCTTGATTTTGTCCATCTTTTCATCAGTTTGAGCAGAGAAACAGAAAACATCTATTTTATTGATTGAGGGAGGGGTTTATTATCAAAACATAAAAGGAACATGTTCAGTATAGTTCCTTTACAGACAGAAGTTCTCCATCTGTAGCTTATTTCAATTTGGAGAAATCATGATCAAATCTTATTTTCAGATAGATTGTTCAAACATACAATATATAAAATGACTATAAAGACTGAAATGAGGCCTAATACAAATGCATATAAATTTCCATCTTTTCTGTGATTGATCATCATTAAATAAAGTAAACATGATGTGTTTCTCGTTTTGTCACTTGTCCATTATCGTGACATAAATGCAAATAATTAAACAACATAGTCCAATTTGTGACTCAAAGAGAGGCATTAGTGGTGAAAAGGAAACATTTAAAGCTCGCAATCTCCCATAGTTTACATAAATACAGGAAAACAGTTTTTAAAGTTTTTCATCATCCTTTATCGTCGTAAGAGACAAATCAGACAATTATGAAACGAAAACAGAACCAGATTTAAATGTTTTTATTAATTTTGTTTATACATTATAAACAAGGATACAAACAGAACAGGCTTTCTTATTTAATATTTGACTAAAGTGGCTGAAAAGAAGCTGACAATTTTACAATTTTAAGCATTTGTTTTACTTAAAACTTTTTTTGAAAATGGATTTTGAGAAAACAACCTAAAGTTACAGTGACTCAATGAAATAATGGTATAGACAATTCAAATTTTCTTTAGGAAATAACAATAATATTTGTAATGACATTAAGGAGCAGAAAGAACAAAAGTCTTTAGTTACATTAAAGGTGCACTGTGTAACTTTTTATTTTGACTAAAAATAGACTTGAAGAAAAACATGTTTTTGACATTTAGATTTCTTTGTTGCATTAAACAAATAATACAAAACTTTGAGCGGGCCGGCATATTTGACCTGTTTACATGGAAACACACTGGATTTTTTCACTTTATGGCATAAGAATATATTTATTCCTAATCAGAATGCTGATGCTGAGAAATGAAAGCTTTGAAAATATTTGCATACAAGAATAGAAACAAATGAATTTGTATAGTTCTCAGAAAGTATAAAAGTCAGGTTAGCTAACAAATAAAAAAAACAAAAAAGACAGTCTTCCTCTTATTCTAACTTCTGTTATTTACACAATTGTTCCAGTTGCCTTTGTATTTTATGACGAACAGATAAAACCACAAATAAAAGGTTATTATTTGTGATCAAGTGATGTGACAAGTCATAACTTTGACTTTATTTGATGAACCTTTAAGTTGGGGTAACAAACTTTTTAATTGTAAATTACGTAAAGCGTGTATGATAGAGGCAGTACTTTGTGAAAAAATGAAACCACTGAGCACTGTCAGAATTGGATTTTTTTTTCTTGAATGCAGCTCTCTGATTTGCTGAGCTTGAGTGGTTCTCTCCAGTTTCACTTTGTTGTTTGTAAAAAGAGGTTTATTGACCACAATTGCAACTAAAGTGAACACATGTCAATATTAACCATGTGGATTTCTGAGAGGAAGTTTTCAGATTTAAACCTAAATCCTGTTGGCAGAGTGAAAATCAGCTACACCACCTGTAACTGTTAAATGTGTCCCGCTGTCAGGTTTATAAGTCACAAATAGTCACAAAAGTCAGTGAGGGGTGCCCATGTTGATGAGGGAACTATCTCAACACCACATCAGGTTGGGGGCAAGATGCAGTTTTTCTTATTAACATTGTACTTTGCCATGAAGTAAAAATATTTCACTAATTTATAAAGTTTGATTCTGGACAGACTAGACCAATTAATCTTTTGTATTACAAAAGTAAACTCAGTATAAACAATTTTCATTTGACCTGCCCCCTATATCAGATTGAAATAACATTGTCCTGAATGTTGTGATGTTGTCTGAAACTCAGCTTTGCTCCTGGACAGACGTGTTGTGCTCTCCTTTTATTTGATAAGAATAACGTAACAGGTTAAAAAACAGATTGTTAAATATCTTGGTATACTGTAGTATTTAATGTTTTTTCCTCATATGGTGATGAAAGCAGAACTAAAGCCACGTTTCCATTAGCCTGGGTCCCCCAGAACGGTTCACTTTGGAGGGGTTTGGGTCGCTTTTGTTAATGATACATGGTGAGAGTTTTTACTGCAGGTCCTGGATCCCAGGTCTGTCACATGAGAGGCTGACATTACTCACACATAACACATGCTTCCTTAAAGAAATAATTTTTTTTTTTACCTGAATCAGACTTTTTCTTCCTGGCGTCAATCTGAGTGATTCACAAAAAGACATGTAATAATTCTATGTCTGTGGCTGTGACACGAGGGTCAGGCTGGTGTAAACAAGAAACTACTCCCAGTTTATCGTCACTTGTTAAAAGCCTCTGCGACTCTGAGCTGCATTTTTATTCAACGCTTTGAGGCTGGATTATGTTGGACACAATACGCACAGATTTTACCATTTTTACAGTGTTTTGCCTCAAACAGGAAACAGCTGATGCTAATGCACTAGCTTTGTTTTGTTAAGTCTATCAGAGCAACAACTAAAGTTTTCATCACTGGAAATGCGGCGATTTGTCACAGGATCAAGTCGGCGTTTGGTGAAGAACATTATTTCATGTTTCTATCTCTTTGCATCTGGTTTTGGCTTGAGCCTGTGTTTTCTCTTGTCCAACCATCAAGCCTAGAGGGGGGACTGCTGTAAGGTCTGCTCCAGGGTCCAGGTAGGCAGGGCAAAAACGGCTCGCTACAGACTCAGCGAGCAAGGCGAAACGGGTCGCTTTGCACAGTGGAAACACCAAAGGACCGTACTGTTCCGCCTATGGAAACAGGGCTTAAAATTTGTACCAGTCCAACAGCTTCCTCTGCTGTCTTCAAGCAGAAAACACATCTTGCAACATGTCTCACACAACCCAAGGAAAACTCTCATCTGAGAAATCCTGTCTTTTTGCTGTACTTTTACATTTGGCTGTGTGAAATGTGTTTGTAAGTCAGTATGATGACGTTTACAGAACAATTTATGTTTTTTGAAGTGTGTTTACACAAGAAAGCAGCAGAGGGAGCACTCTCGCTGCGGAACTGGACTGACCACAGCCATATGAAATGAGGTGGAGGGCCCCAAGCCTTGAGTTTGACACATGTGATGTAGGGGTGGATATAAAAATCTATAGTCCACTACTTTCTCTTTCTTAGATGGAGCTGGATGTAAGGCTCTTTCATTTTACAAGCGGCTTTATTACCATTCAGACCCAAATACTGATGAGGAAACTAGAGAAAATGGCAGTGGATTCTGTTTTATTACCTGAATCAACAACTATTTCATTGTCACAGCACATCAGGCTGGGAACGAGCATTTAAGAAGCATTGGTGAGCAATACTGGAGCACCTCAAGCCACCGTGCTGTCGCCCTTTCTATTTACTCTGTGCACTGCAAACTTTATGGAGCCAGAACGATGCCAGCGGGTCCTTGGCATTGAAAATAATTTCGTAACCAAAAAATAAAATGTTGGCATTGAAATTTTTATATTCAAAATTATTTTTCATTAAATCAATTTACAATCTTTAAAAAATTGGTTGATGTTTTTTTCTTCAATTATTATTTTTTTAATTACAGTGACAATACAATAAATTTCAGTCACTTTGAGTTTTTTCAATATTAACTTTTTTTTTTCCAATGCCAATCCTCTTAGTTTCAGACGATGTTTGTTTTTTCGGTTTCACTTCACTGTCACCATTCTGACGGGGGAGGGGAGGGCACTGGGGGCGGGCCAAGCAGAGCAGGCTTCATGCATATTCAACAGCTACTGAGCTCCGGAGGAAATGCCGCTTTCAGGCTTCTAGCTTAGCCCAGGACAGATGATCGTGCCCTGGGGTGTGTGCAGAGCCATCCCGCGGCACTGAGAGGTCCAACTGCCCGCCCAAGCTTTTGGTTTTCCCGTGGATAGATACGTGACCTGGGGTACACACGTGGAGCTAGCTCACGGGAGACAGGTGAGACTTGAGACTTGGATCGGTAGCAGCCCGGTTCAGTCTGAGAATGAGGCGCTGAACCGAGATAGTACCGTGATGGTTGTGTGAACAGGGGTACGTGGGAACAAGTGAGTCCAATGTCTCCGCGACTACAACGGCCGGCCCACGTTAACTTTGTGTGGGGAGATGCTCTGTGAAGTGCAGCTACGCCGGTGTTATGCCGAAAAATGCATCCCATTTACTGCACACTACAAGCTAACCTCCAAACTAAGACTATAAAACACGTCTCATTAATGATTGTAAATATTTCAACACAAGTGTTGCACTACATAGATATAAAGTTGTTCTGTGATGTTTAATATTCGCAAATTCCAGTTTACTAGAGTGTATGCGTTCCCGCAATAGGGGATGCATTTTTCGGCATAACACCGGCGTAGCTGCACTTCACAGAGCATCTCCCCACACAAAGTTAACGTGGGCCGGCCACATTCAGCGGAGGCTCCCGTTGTAGTCGTGGAGACATGGGACTCCCATTTGTTCCCACGTACCCCTGTTCACACAACCATCACGGTAGTATTCTCGGTTCAGCGCCTCATTCTCAGACTGAACCGGGGTGCTACCGATCCAAGTCTCAAGTTTCACCGTCTCCGTGAGCTGGCTCCAGTGTGTACCCCAGGTCACGTATCTATCCACGGGAAAACCAAAAGCTTGGGCGGGCAGTTGGACCTCTCAGTGCCGCGGGATGGCTCTGCACACACCCCAGGGCACGATCATCTGTCCCGGGCTTAGCTAGAAGCCTGAAAGCGGCATTTCCTCCGGAGCTCAGTAGCTGTTGAATATGCATGAAGCCTGTCTGCTTGGCCCGCCCCCAGTGCCCTCCCCTCCCCCGTCAGAATGGTGACAGTGAAGTGAAACCAAAAAAACAAACATCGTCTGAAACTAAGAGGATTGTCATTGGAAAAAAAAAAGTTAATATTGAAAAAAGTCAAAGTGACTGAAATTTATTGTATTGTCACTGTAATTAAAAAAATAATAATTGAAGAAAAAAACATCAACCATTTTTTAAAGATTGTAAATTGATTTAATGAAAAATAATTTTGAATATAAAAATTTCAATGCCAACATTTTATTTTTTGGCTACGAAATTATTTTCAATGCCAAGGACCCCCATATGGATAAAAGAAGAAGAGACCGAGTGGATGTGACGAGGTACAGGAGCTTATGACTGCATTCACTGTCTGGAGCAAGGAGCAAAGGTCTGATCCTCAACACTACTAAGACCAAGGAAACCATTATTTAGCAAATCAGCAGTCTGTTAGAAAACTTGATGTGAGCAGTGAAATCATTAACATTTTTATCTGTTGTGACCAGTGATGTTTTTTTAGGCAGTCTTTGGAATAGCACTATGACCTTTAACCACAGTAACCGATTAGACAAGTTGATAAACAAACGTGTCTCTCTGATGAGGAGAAGAGAGGACTGTGGGATAAATGCTAAAGCATCCCTGGACAATTACGTTTTTCCCCGCGGGCTGGACTACATTTTGTAAATCATAGGCTTTTTATCTACTATTATGACCATTTATTATGATAAATATCAGGACAAAAGCAATGACACTTGCTCCATGGCCAAGTCAATCAAATAAAAGAAATATAAAGAGTAACACTTATTCTCAAAACTATGCCGGGGGGCCACATCCCCCAAAACTGTGAAACTTAAATACAGAATAAAGAAAGCAAAATGATTGTCATAGAAACTTCAAATGCCAAACTGCAAAGCTAACTCTATTAAATAAATGTTTCCTTTACATTTCTAAATATATAATGCAAAATAAAGTCCACAAGTTAATCTATAAAAGTCCATGTTTAAATTATTATATAAAAAGTTGCTTTTTATTTGTAAAAATGTTCTCTTATGTTGTAATTTGCAACATAGGGGATGCTTAAGTTAGCACAATGCAAAGTTAAAAATGCATTACAAATAAAAAAATCCTACTCTTTCAGTGTAACAACAATATTTACACTTGAATAATCCTTTTCACAATTTAAACAATCAGAATACATAGAACAATGACCTGCAAATTACAATGTTTGATTTACAACAGTATAAACCAAACATTAACAGAATGGTCTCATCTTGATTTTATACAAAACTGTCTGTTAAATTAAGTCTAATAAGATATTTTAATAACGATCATCAACATAATAGAAAAAGGTTCAAAAATACAAAATTGTTTAGCTGATATTTGTCTTGCAGCTGTTTTCAAATTTCTGAATGTGAAATCAGCCAATTCTTTGTTTAACTTAGAGGCATTCTTCAGCCACCTGAATTATCATGTATTTGTATCTGAGACAAACGACAGGGCATCGTAGTGAGGAGAATAGACTCACTGAGCTTTGACATGATGTTCCAGAAAAGTAAATGGATTGTTCTGAAAATGTTCAAATACAGCAGTAACACACGTTCAGCCACAGAACAATAACTTCTGAAGGTCATGTTTACTCATGTATAGTTGAAATGTGAAGATAAAATCAGCTATGCTCTTTTAAAGTTTATGGATGTTTCCTCTTGTCCATGACTCATGCACACAACGCTTTGTGTCCTCGAGAGGTCCTGCAGGTGGCCTGATGCATTAAGCCTGAGCTATTCAAATTGGCTCTGTGCAGTTGACTTGTTTTCGCTCAAAATAGTACATCCTCTACATACAAGCATTTCCTGTTCAATTCATTTCTATGAAGTTTTCACTACATCAATATAAAATAAATAAATACTCTTTAGATCAGACAGTTGTGGTGAATGTTACAAAAAACATGTTAAAGACTTTACAAACCACATGGATATTTCACCAGAGGACACTTGTGAGTTTAAAAAGAGACGTGATTGTGTCTAAATGCTAACGCTAACAGGAAATGGTCGTATGTACAGAAATTAGCTATTTTGAACGTACACAACCCAACTGAAGTTACGTGCACAGAGCCAATTGACTGTGTGCACAAGAGTTTTTTTTTTTTTTTTTTTTTTCCAAAAATGCTAACATCTTGCCGGCAGGTTCATTTCCTGTTTAGTTCATTCTTATGAGGTTTTCACTACCTCAGCCTAAAATGAAAACTTACTAAAGACCAGGGAGTGAACAGTGAGCAGTTGGTGATTTTCTCTGAAAACACTTTACAAAAGAAGAGAATATTTCACCAAAGGAACAAAGTGTGTTTATAAAAAGATGTGTTTGTCTGTCAATGCTAATGCTAAAGTCTGACAATTTGAAAGTAAACAGCTTCAATGCACAGAGTCAATTCCATCCAGTACATCATCCATCATCCAAGAATTTGCTGTTATTACTTTGATTTAATCTTCTTTTAGTTCAGTATTTAAAGTCAGTATCTTGTTTGGTCTTTTTTTTTTTCTTCAAAAATTGAATACAGCCATCGTAGTTTAAAGTGCGTATGACACGTCAGACGACATTTTTAGTAAAACATAGTAAACACAATTATGATTAAAATTTATAAACAATAGACATAGGTGTTTTGGTTGAAGCCATGTGGGCTTTTTTTTTTTTTTTAGCTAGTGAGGTCAAAAGTTACAAAAATAGGTACATTTAAGTCTAACCCTAACCTCGAGGCTTGGAGTTGTTAAGACCAGGCTTGGGATATATATATTCATAAAAATAACACATTTTTACATTCACGGTAGAAATTAACTGGGGCAGCATACAGGGGTGTCAAACTCATTTTGTCAAAGGGCGACACTGGGCATAAAATTAACCTTAAGCTTACTAATACTACAAATAATAGTCTCTGTATTTGATTATTGAAGTGACAATGAATATACAGCCACATTAGTCTGAAAAATGACTTAATCTAAAGAAATGATTTAACTTAAAGAGTAAGACACCCAGTCACTCCTGGCTGGCACTAATATAAGATTTAAGTAAACCTTAGTTATAAGACCTTGAGAAAAGAGGACAAGCCCGCACACTATCTTCAACTGCAAATTTAATAAGAAAGACATTCTTATTCCTCATATATCCATTGCCCAGATAAATTCATAAAATAATAAATTTCAAAATACATCATCAACAAAGGTTTATAAAAATTGTTTGATCTCATATTTCTGATTTAGGCCACTAGGAGCCTGTTGATGTTTCCTCTTCTTCTTGGGATCTTGACATGCTCTATTCCAATGTATTTTAGAGAGGAGACAGCATGTTGTGCCGTTGTGCCTCTTTAAAATGGGCAGCTACAGGATTTTTTTAAAGCCCGTTTTAAAGAGGCACAACATGCTTTGCCTGGAGAATCCAGACGATTTATTAAAAATATATCGTCTGGCCACCGTGTCCCTTTTCGGATTTCTGTGGCCGTGATTGGCAGATGAATTAGTCAACCAGAGACACACATTTTCTGCTGTGTAAAAACCAACATGGCTGCTCCCGACAAAAAAAAAAAAAATACATAAAAAAAATCGATTTTAATATGAGATGAGTGAAGTTAGATTTTGGTCTAAATGACAGACGACCAATCAGCTCCTTTGTTTCATCTGCATCACGCAAATAAACTAATCTGATTGAACGGTATGATGTGGATTTCATCTGAAACGACCAGACCCACTCTTTGCAGCTTGCTGAAGTGTGGGTTCTGGATCCCAGGCAACAACATGCTGTCTTCTCTCTAAAATACATTAGGATAGAGCATGTCAAGATCGAAAGAAGAGGAGGAGACATCAACAGGCTGCTCCAACAGAGAGAAAGTTTTCATATTTATACTTTAAAAACACTGGCCCTAGTGGCCTTAATCAGGAATATGAGATCAAACATTTTTTATAAAACTTTGTTGATAATGTATTTTGCTATGTATTATGTGATGTCTATTTTATGAATTTATCTGGGCAATCGATATATATGAGGAATAAGAATGTATTGTTCTTGTGTTGGCTACTCTTGTAATGTGGTATTGCCTCTGTCAGCCAATCAGTGAACAGAGTGTGTATAGGGGAGTGGCACAATTTTAAACCATTGACCTGAGGAAGATCCGACGTGGATCGAAACATTGTCTGTCGTATTAAATTTGCAGTTGGAGATAGTGTGCGGGCTTGTCCTCTTTTCTTATTTTCACTGGCCAATGTGTTTTCCTGAAAAAAAAAAAAAGAATAGTGACATCTGAAGATAGAACATAGATAGATAAAAACAAATCCGGAGATTACAGTGAGATCGAGTTGAGAGATCACTGTCAGATCGTTTGGAAAATAAACTTAACTTAACTTTAGACTCCAGCTTCAATGGTTAACGGTCTCTTCCCTTTATCTTGTCTAACACTGGCCAAAATAAATCATTTACAAAGCTCCTTTGTTTTCTCATTAGTCTTTTCAAAAACAACAATCTGTTGCATTGAGAAAAAAATATTTCAGTAAAATATCAGGCCACTTTTCAGCTTTGGACAGAAGACATGACTGTATGTGGGACACTCGATATGTCCTGAATCCACGTCGTCACTTCTTGTTCACTTGTGCATAAAGTTCTCTAAGTTCTCAGAGGGCTGTGTGGAGGGTTTTCAGATTTTGATGCTTGAACTTGAGCGTACACCGTCTCTTCATGTTCTGTCACTGAACCCTCTTTATCTCTGTTAATTTTAGAGAAGTCAATTTCCCCATAATGTATAGTTTCTTCCTCTTCTTGTCTCTCATCAGTCTGCACGACAGTTCCCATCTGTAATACAAGACGTCAACACCCATTTTACATCTGATCAGTTCTGTGAGCTTGAACAAAACTTACCTGTGTTTCTTTAGGAGCCCTGCGTTTTGATCTGACGCATCTGGAAAAATGGGTTCAAGAAAATATGAAGATAAAACATTTACATAATGAGGTAATAACAGTTCAAAAAAGCATAACAGCAAAAAACTTAAAATAGTGCTTATAAAAGGAAGTGTAAACCTTTCCTGAAGCCTTGCAAGTTCTAGTGATATATAAACTTTAACTTTAGATGGATAATTAAACCTGTGAATCAAGAGTTACTTTGTAATGAAAAGTTTTAAAAATATGTTGAGAATAACAACTTGAAGTCGATGAAATCACACTATGGATATGAATAATTTTGTCATGAGAACAGAGCTAGATATCTTGATCATATTTTGGCGTCGGTATGACCCTGCTTTATTAAAAGATTTTTATACTTTTGTACATCAGAGTGCCTCGGTTCTCCTTTTTACTGCTGTTCATATTTTTGGCATATTTCGATTTCGATATTCAGACAATATTCTGTCAGTCCAACAGAAACAAGTTTGAATGTTTTACAACAAGTTGTTTGATGAGACAAATAGGCTGTAGTCCACTAATGACGTTAATGAATTTAAAGCACGTCTCCCTCCAAACAGCTGTGAAAAAAGCTTAAAACACATTGTGATGAACAATTTCAAGGCTGAGATTGCATTAAGTAAGAGAGCAAAACATGTGGACTGATGTAGGAAGATTAAAATGTATTATTACATGTGTTTATCTATTAAAGGGGTCTTATTATGTAAAATGTGTCATTGTTTTTAACCTTGTTATGATGGCCTCCCTTCACCATTAGTTTACTCAAAGTTATATTTGAATTGATTCATGCATGTTGGAGTAATCTTGTATTGTTCTTCATCTGGAGCTCAGGTGCTCAGAAATCCCTGTTCTCACCTACCACCTATCCCTCCCACTTGTCTGTATTTACTTGTTATAATTCAAAAGATTATTCTTCAAAGTGAAGCATATATGGTTCAAAATTGTCCCAGAGTCACTTTCTAACAATAAAAAAATTTTATTTATTTGCAGTTAAACTTTAAAGTGAAGAGGCGGAGCTTATTAGTTCTTCAGTTTTGAACAGGTAGTCACTGGAGCTGTTTCTATTTTCAAGCTGTTTTAGATCAATTTTGTGTTTTACAATGAACAAAAGGTAAATTACTGATCTACATTTAATAAATTGTATGTATGAAATAGGCCCTAGTACCTTATTTGTTTATCAGCATAGGAGATGCACGCGCACCCTGAACAAGTAATGTTTCAACATCTGTAAATTCAACCCTACATCTCTTACACGTTCTTCATTTCAGGAGCCAGACGTTCGTCAGACCGGTTCATACATGATCTCAAAGCAGCTAGCTCTCGTCCGTTCATTTGTTTTTATTAAAGAAGCTTCCCCAGCTAACTCGACGGACACCGACAGTGTCTTTTCTGCTGATGACATGCGCAGTAAAGCAGAAGGTGATGTTGACCGATAATCCCTCTATGCTACTCTATTCAATGTTTGCATATCTTTGAAACAACATTCACAATATTATCTAAAATTTGCTACAAGAGAAACACATTGTTGCGACCGTAAAACATACTAGATTTAACTGAATAGGTGTTTTCTGATGTGATGAATTTATAATCAGCCAGTAATGAGTTATCTACATTTACATTTACATTTACTTGAGTAACTTTAGGGACTATCTTCTCTATATAACTGTTGTAAAATCTAAACATTTGCTATTATTCCCACCAATGCAAAGTGATAGTTGTGTGATAGAACTCTGTTGGGAAAAAATAGATGCTAAGGTAGATGATAAGAGACATGCCAAGTGTAATACATATCTCACGAATAAAGCTGCCAAACACTTACATAAAAATCACAAGCAGGCAGATGATGATGATGATTCCAAAAACGGCTCCAATAATGATCTCCCAGGGAACAGCAGAAAATGTATCTACAAAAAAGATATCTATTTAAATAATTGTATAATAAAAGCTAAAATCACATTGTACAATATTTGATCTTGACAGTTTTAATCTACCTTTTGATCTGAGCTGTATGGCGGGAGATGAGCCGTTCCCGAGCGTATTTGAGGCCACACAGTAGTATTCTTCGTCTTGAGTGAAGTTAAATGTGTAATTCTGTCCTTCAGTGACATTGACTGGCCCCTGTGAGCTGTGTCTGAACCAGGTGAAGTGTTGGACAGGAGGCTTGGCTCTGCTGGAGCAGCTCAGTGTCACTGACTGACCTGCTGACAGTGAACCGGACGGACTGACCACAGCTGAGGTGTTTTTAGGACCATCTGAGGACACACAGGGAACATTAGAGCAACTGTCACCAGAACAGACTGGGTCCATCAGTGTGGTTCACTCACATGAGACACTGAGAGTGACGTTACTGTCGGACATTTTGAATCCTCCTCCACTCACAGGATACGATGCATTACATTTTATCATTAGTCCATCATGAGCGTCTGTCAGAGTGATGTTCTGTCGGATTTTGGTGGTAAATGTCCCGTCTGAGTTTTTGTCTCTGATGTTGGCAGCATCTTGGTGAAAGTTCAATGTGAGTTTAGGAGGATTGTCTGGACAGGGAGTGACAGCTGAGCATATTATAGTCACCACCTCCTTCTCTGTCTGACACCAGAGACTTTTAAAGACGGGATCCAAGGAGAGTCTGCAGAATTTAAAACGCAAACAAAAAATAAATGATGACCTTCAAACCTCGTATTTGCACTGTTAATACTGAACACAAGTTGTTTCAATTGACTACATTTCACTTCAATAAATGTCAATATCATCATCAATAGTGTTGTTATAAAAATGATGCTGATACATTTTTTTTTTTTTTAAGGGAAAAAAGGTTGTGTTACAGATGTGGTGAAGGTGGGAAACAGCCATTTTTTAACTTAGTGACTAGACTCATTCACTTTTTGAATCGAAACAAACAAAAACTAACAAAAAATGCATTTAAAGAGTATTTGTTTTTATCAGTCTTGCATCTTTAGCTATTGAATATTATTGGAATGTAGTGAAACTAATATTGTATAATTTTACATCCTTTTCAGCCTCGGTCGGTTTTTATTTATTCATTATATTTATGTCTTCATAGTTTATTTTTGACTCTTTAATATTTAAGGTTGGTGGTAAAGAGTCAGTTTGTCCCGTTATTTACACATTACTCTCCATCACTTTTATTTACATTATGGAAACTCTTTGTATTACAACAAAAACATCTTCAAAGTTAATTTTAGCTGCTTCCATATTCATTAGCCTTCTGACAGTTGGGCGTATTTTACACTCTTTTGACTTTTTGGACGATGTTTAAACTGTGTGCAGAGCAAACATGTTTATCTTTGTCATTTTAACTCTTTAAATGCTTTTTTGTTGTTGTTGTTGACGCAGTATGTTAAATCCAAATGAGATTGTTTAGCGTGGTGTTGCTGCAGACTGACTTTAGTTTGAATGTTGTCATATTTTGTGAAAAGTGAAATCCTCAACTTCAGACAGTTAAATGTTTAAAGGTCCAATGCATTTTTTACTTCCACAAAAAAATGGGTACCACTTTAAATTAACTACACCTTAACCGGCCTTAGTAAACCATGAATAAAGCATAAATAAAGCCTTAATTTTTCATGAACTAATGGTGAATTAATGAATGAAAAAGTTTATTAATGCTTAGTAACTACTTAACTAAGGAGCTAAGGTTAGGATTTAGGGTTAGGGGCAGGATTTGGAGTAATTAAGTAGTTACTAAGCATTAATAAGCTTTTTTATCTATTGATTAATCATTTGTTTATATTGAATTAAGTCTTTATTGAGGTGTTATTAATCATTTCTTAAGCCTAATTATTTTGTAGTTATTCTAAAGTGTTACCAAAAAATGTATTTAGTAACATTTTGCAGCTTTTTTGGGCTCATTCTTTTCTGCTGCTTCTGCTCGAAATAATGATGTCTAAAAAGTGATTAGATCAATGAAGATAATAGTGTAATATAATTATCAATATGATGAAGATTATTGTGTAACATAAATATCAATCAATGAAGATGATTGTGTGCTGCTTTTGTCCATTTTACCACTTTTGCGTCTTTACAAGAGAAAATGTAATTTCTCTCCATTGACTCTCATTCATTTTTGCCACTCACTGTTGACATTTAGAATACTCTGAACCTCTACACCAGTAAACAGAACATCACTTAAAGTCATGCAAACAGTGAACAAATTTCTCATTATTCGGTTAGTTTCAAAGCACAAAATAGGTAGAACAATCAAATACTTACCTGTGATGTTTATTTTAAGAGGTTCACATTCAGCTGTGGCTAAATAAGGTTTGTTTTCTATCCTGAAGAAATAGTCGTCTGAAAAATTTGTGGTTAAATTACTGAACAAAGTTGTACAGTTTTTCTTTGTCAAGTCTCCAGTGATCTTCATTGGATAAGGGTTGTTGTCGTTACTGCTCTTAAAGATCACATAGTGTGGATTTTCACGAAAATTAGTCCCGGTTTTGAGCCAAACACCAATAACTGGCCGTGTCGCATCAAAAGGATTTACGGTCAAATACTTCGGTGTGAAACTGCAAGGGATTTGTAAACACGATCCACTCAGAGCTTTGAGAGTATTTGGTGTGGCTATATTCAAAGCATTCATTGCATCGCAACCACCCAAGACACCTACAAACACATATTCACAAATTAATAACGACAATTCTACTTGAATTTCAAGTTTTTTAAAGATAGATTCAGTCGGCATCAGAGGCCACAACCACTAACGAAGGAAAACATAATATGAACAACTGAACGACAGCTTTATCACTCACTGCTCAACAACAGCAAATGTGGACTTGTACTGTGTCAAATATAGATACAAAGACATGAATATGAATGAAGTGAACGGTCCAAATGTATAAATATATCCAACAATGCTAGAATGACCATACAGTATTTTCAGAATTAAAAACTGGTGCACACTCAAGTTTTTGCGAAGAATAATGAACATTCAGTGAAAAAATGCACTTGCGCTTGGTCAATTCAAGGCTTAATCACACTCACGTACATTCTCTGAAACTTCTGAGCATTTTGTCTTGTGCTTTGCTAATTTTCAAGCACTGTTTTCTCTTTTTTGAAAGAAATTGCAACATATTCCTTCCTTCACTGTTTGAAAGCGTCAAAATGGTTAAAAATCAAGACAACTGGGACATGTCTTGTGTAAAACTGGGATAAAAAAAGTGACAATGCAAACAATGCTAACAGTAGCTGCGAGCTAAATGCCAACATGACACTAGCACCGCCTGGGATATTTTCACAGCTACAGAACCTTCTGTTTACTTTTCTGAGATAACGCCACACCAAGAACTTCTATTTAAACTTTGTTCTGAACCGACTTGAATTAGTTGTGCTAAAAATACACTTTATTTGCCAGAAAACGAGGTTTCCCTAAGGACCATGACTTTCTCCCAGCAGGCCATACGACGTGTTGCCGACTGTATCTATTAAACAAAACGATAAGTGTTCTTACTTGGACAAAGCAGTAAAAGCACCATCACTGGAGTTAACACGTAGACACACACAGCTTCCATAATTCTCTGCAATAACACAAACAAAGCATTATAATCAAGTGTATCTGTAATTATTTATTAAATTTAAACCTTACCAGACAAATCGACCCGAGGAAACTCTTGAACAAGATCCTCAGAGCATTAAACTTCCTCTTTGTGCCTTTAGCGCTTAACCACAAAATGCAAAAATTCTTCTTTGTGCATCCAAGCTAGTGTGATTCCTGTTAAAAAAAAAAATCCAATGACACTTTGTTAAAACTATCATGCCATTTCTTATGACATTAACAGTAAACTCTAATGAAATGAATTGCACATTTATTTAGTCATACAATTTTTTAACAAATTTTTATTATTATAATCCAGGGGTGGGCAATTATTTTTACTCGAGGGCCAAATTCAAACCCAGAATACGTAGTGGTGGAGGGCCGGACCTCCAACATTGGTGAAACAAATTCTGATTGTGGCAAATAAATTTTTTAGACAGAATATAGAAGACCGGTACAAATAAAAGGTTTGCTCTACCATAATAAACTTGTAACATTATAGCTAATAGTCTTTAAGAAAGTTATGATTTTACTCATTGATAGGAGAAAAAATCATTTTTTTCTGAGAATAATGTTGAAGCCATAAAAAAAACAGTTTTATAGATTAATCTTGAAGTTTTATGAGATTAAAAATAGTAATTTTATGAGAAAAAAAGAAAGCTAAATATTATCAGCACTTGGACTTGGATGAGTCAAATGTTGCAATAAAAAAACACAACATTATTATTATTATTATTATTATTTTTTTTTTGTAGCAATGTTCCACGATCTGAAGTACAAATTTAATCTTGAAAATCTCAAGTTTAAAAATAACACTTTAGAATAACTACAGAATAATTAGGCTTAATAAATAATTAACAACACCTTAATAAAGACTTAATTCAATATGAACAAATGATTAATTAATAGATGAAAAAGCTTATTAATCACCTTAGCTCCTTAGTTAAGTAGTTACTAAGCATTAATAAACGTTTTCAATCATTAATTCACCATTACTTCATGAATAATTAAGGCTTTATTTATGAGGGTTTACTAAGGCCAATTAAAGTGGAACAAAAAATAGATTTTTCTTTTTATGCCTTTGACTTTATTCTCATAACACTGTGAATTTAATCTCGAAATGTTACAAGTTTATTGCTATTTTTGTTTCTTAAATTTTATCATGCATTTCTGTTTCTCAAAAACATGCCAGGGGCCTGATTAAAACAAGTCGCAGGCCGCATTTGGCCCTCGGGCCGCATTTTTCCCAGGTCTGCTATAATCAGTCTAGACTGGTGTTGACTTTATTCAGCCTGTTGCCATGAGAGAGGCCTTGTTTCCTGGTTAAACTGGAGGTCTAACTTGGATTTAATTTCTGTCATTGATGTGATCTGGAACATTCTTACATATGTTTTCTTTATTGTTTAAAACTATATTGTTAAAATGGTCCAAGCTCATGTCTTCCATGTCATCTGTTCCTCTGCTCTGCTATGAGCTCTGCTGTGAGACATGACAAACACTGTTTGAGCTTTTTTTGCACATATTTGGTCAACTATTGTGATGTGTTATTGCACAACTTGAATTACTTAAGCCTCAGCTTGTTACTACCTTTTTATTGAAGAAAATGTCCTTTATTCTGTATTGCACTTGTTTTTAGCAATTTTTTTATCTATAAATGTTTTATATTTTGAAATTATGTCGTAATTTTTGTGCTCCGGCCCACTTGAGCTCATGGATAGCTGTATGTGGCCCCCGGTCCAAAATGAGTTTGACACCCCTGGCCTAGAGGCAAAATGTCAAACTATTGATGGGTTTCAGATGACATCACAACATTCTACAGGCCAATGTTATTTCAATCAGACTGGGGGCAGGTAAAATGAATATTGTTTAAACACAGTTTATTTTTGCAATGCAAAAGTTTATTGGGTCTAGTCAACCCAAAAATCATCACTTTTTAAATTTATTAAATCATTTTTGAAATATTTCATGACGAAGTCCAGTGTTATTAATAGGAAAAACTGGCTCTTGCCCCCAACCTGGCTTTTAACTGACAAGAATTCTAGAATGTGAAACCCAGCAATACTTTTTTAGCAAAGCTAAACTTTAATAATGTTTATAATGTAACTTCCTTGTTGGACATGAACGGTAAATATGACGTAGAAATAATTAAACACCTGCAAACATAAAGTAAACAAGACTTTTAATGCATTAGATGACTTCCTTTTCTGAGAACTCTAGAACAGAGCAAAGCACAGTCGTATGATTTATATTTCATTATATTATTTTGAAATGACTTAATAAATAAAAGTTTGGCCACACATACAGTATAATAACTGATTTGACGTTCTTGCAAAATTACAATCCTTGAAATTCTGTATTAAGAAGGCAGATGTACTAATACCTACACAAGCCCGAAAAAAACTTACACAATAGATTTGTTTTGTGAAAAAGATTGTTTAAACTTATGCAAATTGTCTTTGTAACAAATTCAGTTTTATTTCTTAGGTCTATTTTTTTCACAAACAGCAATTTGACTGATGCAAAACAACAACAAATGTTTAACACAGAGAGTTTTGCGTCAAACAAAGTCATAACTAGAAAAATATGTCATATCAAGAGCTTGTCTCCATGGTGATGCAACTCCTTGTGAAATATCCCACAGTGCGGTGTAAAACTGTATGAGAACCAATATAAAAGCAAGTAATGGATGGATAAAAACATCAAAAATCTCCATGGAGACAAGCAGGTGGCAGACTCTTTTCAGAAAAGTTACACAGTGCATATTTAACATCAAATTTAGCTCTTTTAATCATAGTTTTTTGTAATTTGTAAATGGTTAAGTCTCGCTCTTACCTCAGCCACCTTCTTTCCTCCAGAGACAGAGCCGTGTGTTGCCAAATACTTTAACTTCTCGTCAAACTGTTGTTTTTGTTCTTCCACATTTCATCACTACCTCTTCTGTGGTAAAATTATATTCTAAACCATTTGTAAGTAACACTAATATCACAGTACAGTCGCCTATAAGCTTTAAGAAGCTAAGATTAGGATTCAGGGTTGAGGAGTAGGGCTTGGGCTAATTAAGTGCTTTATTAAGAGTTTATTAAGGATAATTAACTTGTAGTTATCAAAAATTGTTGTTACTTTTATTTTTTGCATCTTGACACCTGATTTTGTGCATTTTAGGTTTTGTCCATCAATCTACTTTGAAATTCAAACTTTAAGCTGAAAGTTACTAATAAAATTACTGTTACCTATTACAGCTTCCCCAAATACTTTCTACTCTTACTTGAGTAATTCATTGGACAATGACTTTGTTGTTGACAGTTTTTTTTTTTTTACTCACATTTGATTTTAAGTGTCTTTTTGTGTTTCTTTCACATTTACTTATCTTTGAAGTAATAAAATAGACTTGAACAAAAGCTTTTACGTATTTACTTTGGATTTTAGTTGGACTAAAATATTATAAATGTGTGAAGGCTTGATTGACTTAGCTACAAATCATGTATTTGCATCTGCGTTCTTTCTAAAGATCACTATAAATTAACAAATTAATAAATGAAATAGTCAATTTAAAAAAAAAACATGGCTAAAAGTACATTTGAGACCAGTTAAAATTGTTGTTTCTAAAAGGTTTACATTATTTTAACAAATGTTGATATTTTTATTTTAAGACAATACCTTTAGTTATTTAGCCTATTTTTTCAGTTTTATGACAAAGTATTCAGTCATAAATGCTTTGAAATGAAAAAAACAAAAAAACAGTGAAATATTAAACGGCATGTAGCCTAAGCGGTTAAATCTTCTCTAGTCAAAACGACTCAAATTCAGATTAAAATTTAATTAAAAATTCAAGTCAAAGTTTTTTAAGCAAGACTACCGTAGATATTTTTTTGCAGTCTGGTAAAATGCTGAATTTGTTTCTGCAATAAGGCCCTTCGCATCTTGTCTGCAATTGAACAATAATTGCCCAATCTGCCCTAAGATCCACTCTCTCTTTTGTGTCCCAGAGCAATGTTTCCCAACCAGGGGTATGAGGACCCCAAGTAAGCACACCCCAGGGGGTACACAAGCACTCCCCAGAGGGTAAAAGGAGAAAATCAATATTAACTAGATTTAGAAATGCTTATTGTAGTAAATTTTGAATTGATTTGGAGGATTTGTGAAGTTTTGGGGACATAACATTAATTTAAACAAAAAGTAGCAGTAATGGGCTTGAGAAAATAGACAATGCATTACTATGAAAGCCACTTATTTACCTTAAACAAAAGTTAGAGGGTACTCAAGCAGGGGCGTAGCACCAAATTCTGGGCCCCAGGTACAAACTTAGTGATTGGCCCCTAATACATGATCTCGTATTTTAATTATTTAGTTGTCTCTCGTAATTTTTCTATTCATTTGGGTTTTATTTCTTTCTAGAATGTTCATATACAGCCAATTGATTTAATTTCTACAATCCACAATATAATATAAATTAAATGCATTTATGGCAATACAAATGCAAGATTTGTATTGCCATAAATGCCTAAAAACAAGATATTTATGTGTTTCTGTGTCAAAACCATTGAGTTGGAAGCACTGCCTTCAATCAAATGAGACGTGAAAATAATTAAATGTTTTAATCTTTCTGTTTTACATTTTAGCTAACTTGTTTTAAGCTAACTTATCTAAATTTAAAGTTGTGACATTTATTGACAATATTCAGGTTAATATGCATATTTATAAGTGATCATTTGTGCCAAACCCTGGCTATTTGTTCACTCAAAACTGCAAAATCTTGCTTATAATATTATATTTGAAGCTACTGTATTTGCTAAAATTTTAGCTAATTAATATTCCTCTTTTTTCAGCCATTCTCTTTAGCCAAAGTCTGTAGCCAGGTTTTGTAGGAGAGATGGAGCTCTCTGATATCACAAATAATTACATTTAGAAGAACAATGTATCTCACAAACAAAATGCTTTTGTCCCCAGTTTGACACCCCTGTACTCAAGACTTATTTTAGGGGACACTCGGGTCAAAAAAGGTTGGGAGAAGAAGAGGGTTGGGCCTTCTCCTGCTTGTTATCATGGAAATGTTGTTCCTTTAGCTATAATATTTCACAATACGACATAAAACTTTTGATTATTGCTTTTGTATATCAATGAAGAATGGCCTAAACCAGGGTGTGGATTTGCAAGTCATGACTTGGACTTGACTTGATAAAATGGAAATTGATAAAAAAAGACTTAACTTGACTGACAGTGACTTGAGACAAAATGTACGATGTACTTGGTGGTTTGATTTAATGACTTGAAAAGACTTGAAACTAAAAGCAGAGAACTTGGACCTAATTTGGACTTGTGGGGCTGTGACTTGGCACTTGACTTAGACTTGAGGCGAAAGACTTGAGACTTACTTGAGACTTGCAAAACGGTGACTTGGTCCCTCCTCTGTCCGAAACTACAGTGTTATAACTTTCTATTTCAATGAAATAATGCATTAGATTTTTCAACCCCAGAAAGTTACATTGTGTCACATCACAATTGTTTTAACGTTAAAGGAAATACAACAGCTTTTTTGGCAACTTGATTTGAATTTGTGAAAATACCTATTAGATATTTTATGGTAAATTACATTGTTGTTACAGACCTGACCTTACAGCATCAACACTCTATAGAATCTGTTTTGTAAATGTTTTAATGGTAGAGCAGCATGACTCTACACAATACAATTATAATGTGTTACTTCTGTTAGATAAGAAATGCTTACCATTAGATTTCAAAAATTGTGAGGTAGATCTGCAGGACTTCAACTTCTTTGATGAATTTCCAGACTCCATGGTTACTGAAAATAACACATAAAACTATGAATACAAGCTGGAAAAAAATCCAAAGCTTGACCACTTTTCCCATTCCCCATTCCCGTCAGTCATGGGAAACTTCCTCATTTATCTGTTAAAAATCATCAGTACAGAGTTAAACATTAAGAGAAAGATAAGTTTCAATCGACCACTGATGCATGTCTGAACTAGAAGCACAATCCTTAGAGACAGGCAAAATTAATAAAAGTGAATAGTTGTGTTTTGTGTATTTGTATCTGTGTTAATAAAAGTGCAATACGTAACTTTTTTGAAGTTGTGTGTGCCACCTGCTTCTCTTTGTACATATGTTACTTTGCTTAGATTATAAGACTCATAATCAGAATGTAGGTTTATCAATGCATTGTCACTAAAGTAATCATAGAACAGCCCTTTACTTTGATGATGCCTCAGTGCAGATATGTGAAGTACAACAAGAGTAAATGCTTTTAGAGAGTTCCTTGAATCGAGCAGGCCTAATATACAGTCATGCATAACAAAAAACAAGGCTGTGGTTGATCTAAAAAAGAAGACAAGTCATGCTGGCATATTAGGGGACTTCCCAAAACTCAATAGACCATGTGTTTGAGCTAAACTGCATTAAACATTAACAGCACAGTTCATGCAAAACAAAACCGTTTGTACATGGACGAAAAACATTAAAAATAATGTGTAAAAAAGGCTAAATGACCTCCCAAATCTTAATCAAATTGACTCCTAATTTGTGCCTCTGTCCTATAAGCCTGAACAATGTAAATTAAATAATTTGACAACTAATACAATTTTGGTCGACTAAAACACCATCAACCATTTAATCGTATGGATAAGTAAAGGTGTACAGTCCTAGAAAAACATACCAAGTAAAAAATAATACTTTTTGGTATTTTTGAACACTTTTTAGTTGCATTTTGCGTCAGTATCTACAAAACATAAAAGCTGGCCAATCAGTACATCTGGTGCAGAGCTGTTTTTTGTGTTTCTGAAAGTAGCAGAGATGTGATGTAGCAAACACAATTGATTTTGAAATACAACAAATAACTTCATTATTGTTGAGTATTTGTACTTAGTTACTTTTCACCACTGAATAAAACCACCTGTAATTGAAAAATTAATAAACAAAGCATCTCAATGGAGATCAGAAAACTTACACGATGTACTGTCAACCGGCCAGTCAGTCTCAGGCCCAAAGTTAACACATTAGAAATTAATAAATCAGTTTTTGTTTTTTAACCATATCAGGAATATTTCAGTTTAATTTTGTGACAATGCCCAGTTCAAAGTCAAAGTTATGGTAGAAAAAGTAGTATTTACTGACGGAATAAAAAGTTTATGTTGAGACTTTATTGCTTCACAAAAATATGGTCTTTAATAGTCCAAAGCTCAGATGAACACGTCTATAGTATTCTGAATCCTTTTCCGACACAGTGGACAGTTCTGGTGGATGACATCTTGTGCAAGCAGATTGTCCTTGCAGCTCTGGCATAGGCATAGATGTCTGCAGGGGAGGAGGAGGACATTTTTGGGCAGGTCCTGACATATGATGCACGTTCCCTGCTGCTCTGACATAAGCCCAGGTTCATCAGTTTGCTGCTGCAGTAGCCGCTGTGGATGTGGATGTTGCTGCCGCAACACATGCTCTAATGTTGTAAAAGAAGTTGGTAAAGTCGGCATTGAATCCATAAATCCCTGCTGAAGTTGGCGTAACATCATCAGAATAGGTTGAACTGCTTGGTGAGTGATGTGAAGAGCAGTGACGAGCTCCAGACTTGAACAGAAACGGAGCATTTGTGATATCGATAGTGAAACCAGCCTGCGTGAATCTTCAGGTTTGACATACGCAAAGGCGATGACACTAATAACTCCAGATATTAAGATTATCTGAACGATTAAATACACCAAAGTGTACAAACAATACACGATCCAAGTGAAAAGTGTCCACAGAAATGCGATTGTGCCGACACACAACACGGCGTTAAAAATTACGCTAGGAGTGAATCTGGCTAAAATTATAAACTTTCCCAAAACTTCCGCCGTCACGCAGAGCAGGAGATATCGTGCAAAATCGGATCCTCCATAACTTGAATAGAGAAGCTGTAATAGTCCGAGGCATTTTCCCACGTCAGAGAAAATAAGGTTTATCAAATTCATGGTAAAATGTCACAAACACGAACCGCCGCCCGTCTAGTTGATTGATTTTTGACCATAGCTACGGAAGCTGTCAGGTGAGTCGGTCAAAACTTATGATTTTGAAACACATTTTTATTAATATATTTTTAATTTACGTATAGCTATATTTACATTTTATTTTTATGTAGCTACAATGAGAAAATATTTAATTGTGGTAAAAAAAAATTATATATATATATTTTCTTAACGTCTGACATGTCGCGTTGTCGCCAGTAGAGGGAACCATGGCAACACAAGTCCATCACTGAACAGTATCCTAACAGTAGTGTCGACAAAATATGTACTCCAAGTTACTTCAGAATAATTATAGGCCTACTCAATTAAATATACAAAGTAGTGGTCAAAGAAATTACACAAATACAAGTTAATAGGCAGAACTCTAGCAACTCAAGTTAGCTGGTTTATTTTTGAATAACATTCAACATTTTGCCTACAATTGGCTCAGAGCAGTTGTCTTGTTTGGTTTAAAATACTACATCCTGTACATACAACAACTTCCTGTTCAATACTCTTCAATGAGGTTTTCACTACATCAGTTTAAAACTAATAAATCCTCTTAGATCAGACAGTTGTGTGAATGTACAGAAAACATGTTAAAGACTTTACATATCAGAGAATATTTCACCAGAGACACTTCTGTGTTTAAAAAGAGACATAATTGTGTCTAAATGCTAACGCTAACAGGAAATGATTGTATGTACAGAAGTTAGCATTTTGAACAATCGCAAGCCAACTGAAATTCCGTGCACACAGCCATTAGGCCTACATTTTTTCCACCTTATTTTTTGGGGTTTTCACCACTCCAAAAATAAACAAACAAACAAACAAAACATCTAGACTACAAGATTAAGCATTTAAGAAGAATACTTCACCAAAGTGTTTATAAAATTATGTGTTTTTCTGTCATGCTAAAGCTAAAATGTTACAGTTTGAAAATTAGCAGATGCTTACATCCAAACAATTAGGCCTAATTGGCTAAGTGCAGTTGTTTTGTTTTGGTTAAAATACTACATCCTGTACCTGTACATACAACGACTTCCTGTTCAATACTCTTCAATGAGGTTTTCACTACATCAGTTTAAAACTAATAAATCCTCTTTAGATCAGACAGTTGTGGTGAATGTTACAGAAAACATGTTAAAGACTTTACATATCAGAGGAATATTTCACCAGAGACACTTCTGTGTTTAAAAGAGACATAATTGTGTCTAAATGCTAACGCTAACAGGAAATGGTTGTATGTACAGAAGTTAGCATTTTGAACAATCGCAAGCCAACTGAAATTCCGTGCACACAGCCCATTGTGTGGGCGTAGTAGGCCTACGTGATTTTGACAAAATATTAAAAATCAAACAATAAAAAACATTTTTTTAAATCCATAAAATAAATTTAAACACATGTTTTTGTAGGTTTAGATCAGTTGCATTAGCCTAAATAAATAGACTAGATATTAGCTTTCTATTTCAATTTAATCTTGTTGAAGAAAGTTACATGTGTCACTTTAAAATTACTCACATTAGAAAGAGGAACCATTAGGCTACTTTTACTCAAGTAAGAATAAATTGGCAATGATGTGTGTTTTCCAGGTGAGTTGATTGTCAATTGTTATTTCTAGAAATGCAATTTTATCAAATCAATTTCAATAAACAAGCATTACATTACATTATGTAGTATCTAGAGTATTTTATATTCTACTCTTATGGACATATACTAGGCCACCAACTGCTTTATTCAGCCTGTTATTGTAACTAATATTCATCCATTTCAAATTGATCAACTCTTTTGTCGTCGTGTTTCAGAAATGGCTGTAATGCTGAAAGAATGTGTAAAAGTTTGTAAGAAGTCTTTAATTTCACTGAAATTTGTGTATAGGCTACATACTGTATTTCTGCTGTTACCGTGAATTATAGACAGTTTGCCCCCTGTACTAAAGGTTTAGTTCTTAGTAGAGTAGTAAGCATAATTATTAGCAAAAGAAAAAAAAAATAGAATTATTAACTGGACCCATTTCTTTCTCTGCATCATGATTTTTGTACTCAGTAGCCTATATTCAAGTCCAGTAGTTCAAATTGTTGGATTCTGTCCAATAGCTCAGTGTTTATGCCCTTTGGTTTAGCCCAAACTCAAAACAGAAGAAAAGCAGCTATTACCTTGATTAACTTGTGAAGATTCATGTAGCATATCATTAAGTTCCCAGTCCAAGTCCTCTTCTGGAGATTCATTAAGCTTGATGAAGATCTTTCCTTTTTTTTCCCTTGTTTGAGCAGCAGCATTTTATTTTTCTTGTTGACAAATCTAAGGATTACAAATCAACCTTTTCTTCTTCTGCTGCTGCAAGTTCATAAATTCACTAAAAATGCAAAATTAAAAATCACACTAATTTATGCACTTGATGAACAGCATGAATGAGGGCATAAACTTTGTAATAGTCTTTCACACAGCACAATGACGCATGTGGCTAACTTGACATTACCTTTTTGTTTATGTTGGTCACAAACATTTTTTCATGGGAGAGTTGGGAAACTGAAGTTGAAATCACAAAGAGGAATCACAAAAGAGGAAGACCTTCTTGTTATCACAAAAACATTAACTGTGACAATTGTCATATCTTAACCATCTGTGTAAGGTATATTTTTTGACAAAAACCTAGTATTGTCTTATTTGAAAGGCAAAAGTAATATAATGTATTAATTATTTGTATCTTTTAAAGATAATGGATATGGTGAGAGAGTCAGACTTGTTAGCAGAGCTCGGTGAGACTACATACAACAGAATGTCAGGAGCTTTGTGTACTGATCTGTAACATTTTCTTGCCTTAGAGTTGCATCTATAGGTAATATTCCAATGTTCATCTACTAATCTTCTGATAATTGCCATAATTTTATACACACAAGCACACAGATATCCCATTGTTTATTACATTTATGTGGAGTCAGCTCTGATTTTTTAATTCCCCACAAACGTATAAATCCCCACAAATAAAATACTTAAAATACATTTGTAGGAGTTGTGTTATTACGTCTGTGCTGGGGAAAAGTTTTACATTTGCAAAAAAATGATTACATTTGCAGATTTATTACATTTAAGCACAAATTTTGTATTGTTTTGCGGTGTATTACGTTTGAAGGTATTACTACATTTGTAGGCGCTACAATATGTTATATGCAACAAAATTGCTTATGTTCTCTCAGCAAATAAACAACTACAATGTCTGCATGATAACCACTCCCTAAATCATAAAAGCAGATGCTCTGTGTTTCTCTGCTCAGAGCAGGACAAGATGGATGGAAGTCTGGTAAGCCTCATTTTTTAAGCCTAATTATTTACATATTACTTGACTGAATTCACATTTAAACCAAAAAGTTATTTATGTATTGTCAAACGTGTAAGATAAGAATGCAGTTTGATCCCATCTCTTAAGAGAGAGAAAGAACTGATAAGAAATAGCATTACAGTTTAATATTCTACTTTTTATTGTTTGATACACATCGTCAAAACCTGCAGTTCTAAGGTGAATATTAAGGCCAATAATATCTCCCAAACAACTTTAATCCAATTGTAATTTAAACTTTGCATTTCACACGACTTGGGTCAAATATTTAGTCAAATTTTACTTATAGGTCATTATTAAAATAAATAAATTCAATAATAATATTAGAATTTAAAGGAGAGGGACACTTGTTTTAGTCTGTTTTTGGCATAAAAAGTTGTCTCAGAGCTTATTTGAACTGAAGATCATGATAACATGCAGGGCTTATGAAATCAATTGTTTTTTTTTGTTTATGGCAAACTTTGTGGTAAACAAACTAATTTTGTCTGCTAGAGAAAGCAAAACAAACAAACAAACAAAAAAAAAACTGCAGTTATTGTGTGAAATACAGAAATCACTTTACTCCTCAAAAATTTCTCAAAAATAAGCTGTGGTCTGATTAATAATTAACATAATATAACCACTCATTATTATTATTATTATTATTATTATTATTATTATTATTATTATTATTATTATTATTATATTATTATTATTATTATTATTATTACAAATTTATTTTTTTTAGATTCTGCAAAATGGAAATGTTAAGCTTCTTAAAATTCTACTTTTCTTACTGCTGTGTTCAGGTAAGTTGAGATCTTTGAAAGTTAAATTTGTTAATTGCACACAGTATATTAGCTTTGTATGTTGTTACTTGTATTTATTTAAACTTTTATTTACAGGTGCTGATTCTGCCTGTCCTTCTGATTCTAGTCTAAATATTACAACTCCAAGTCCAATGGAGGCTCTGAGTGGCTCTTGTTTGTTCATCCCGTGCACCTATAAAATTATAAATACAAACAAAGACATAAACACTACAAACTCTGTCACTGGCATTTGGTCAAAAGGATCAAGTATTGTTTATCCGAATACTAAGTTTTCAGTCAGTGGAGATGCGAACAAATCTTATCCCATGAATATCACTGGAAATCTGAAAATCAAAGACTGCACCACAATGTTTTATGATTTAAACCAAAACCATCAAGACACTATTACTTCAGAATAGAGAACAACCCTTTTAAGGCATCAGCTATCTGTGACCCTCTTCGTATTGTTGCCATAGGTAAGACACTTTCTTTTAAATGTGGCCTGCTTTCATACAATGTGAATGGGTTGTATTATTATAGACCTATAATGTTCTTATAAACACCATTAACAAAAAAGGCCAGTATCCAGACATAACCAGACATTTTCAGAGACAAACTCATTTAAACAAATAAGTATTTTTTTTTGTTGTTGTTGTAGTTTTTACAGTTAAATGCAGCCAGTTTGTAAACATTACAATAAAAAACAACCTCATCTTATGGTCATCGTTACAACAGAACATGTCAGGATCTTTTACAGACAATTGCAAAATCAAAAGTTCTGCATGTTACAAAGAAAGACACAAAACCACTGAGCAAAAGCATTTTTAAATAAAATATACATTTCATAAACTGTAACAGAACTGTCTATCTCTAAATAGTTCACTTGTGGTGCACCATTTATAGAGTCTTGGGGGGCGTTTTAATTGTGGGAGTAGTTATATATCTTGTCCTCCAGACACTTTGTAAAGTCTCCTTGACTTCTGATTCTTTATGTTGATAATACTACATTAACAGTTTGATTGCTTGGACTATTTCACTTAAAAACTGTGTAAAGTTTCCAGTCGCTCTGACAAGCATCAGCGTAATAAACTATGAATTTAAGGCATAAACTTAGTTTATTGCCTCTTACAAAATTGTTGTTGCTCTTCTCAGACTCTCCCTGGATCCCGTCCATAACAGTCTCTGGTGATCAGACAGAGACAGAGGTGGTGACTATAACATGCTCAGCTGTCACTCCCTGTCCACTCGCCCCTCCTAAACTCACATGGGACCTCCACCAAGACTCTGCCAACATCAAAGACAAAAACTCAGACAGGACATTTACCACTAAAATCACACAGAACATCACTCTGACAGAGGAACATGATGGACTAATGATAAAATGTAATGCATCGTATCCTGTGAGTGGAGGAGGATTCAAAATGTCCGACAATAACGTCACTCTCAGTGTCTCATGTGAGTGAACCACACTGATGGACCCAGTCTGTTCTGGTGACAGTTGCTCTAATGTTCCCTGTGTGTCCTCAGATGCTCCTAAAAACACCTCAGCTGTGGTCAGTCCGTCCGGTTCACTGTCAGCAGGTCAGTCAGTGACACTGAGCTGCTCCAGCAGAGCCAAGCCTCCTGTCCAACACTTCACCTGGTTCAGACACAGCTCACAGGGGCCAGTCAATGTCAGTGAAGGACAGACTTACACATTCAACTTCACTGAAGAGGAACAATACTACTGTGTAGCCTCAAATACACTCAGGAATGGATATTCCCCCGTCATACAGCTCAGAACAGAAGGTATTTCACATGAAAGTTTATAATTAGGACTACATACATCATTGTTCTAAGATTATGTTTCATTATTGAAAAAAAAAATTCTTAAGACCAGTTTTACATAAATATATTAGGCCCATAATGTCAAGATAACAGAATTATAACTAAAGACATACATGTTTTTCTTTGTGAATAGTAGTTTCAGAAAACACGGTGAAAGCAGATGTGACTTGGATTGGTTCATACAACATTGTGCAGCTCTGTGGGGTTTTACTGCTCTGCTGCTCTCTTGTTGTGTTTGAGTGGTGAGACTTAAATATTTCATAAACTTATTGTTACATCTGACAAAACACTATTGTCAGTGGTCTGTGAGCAAAATATCAACAACTCTTCTTTACTTTCAGCTGGTTCAGAAAAATCTACAAGAAACGTGAGCAGGTAAATAAGCATCAGTCTGTATTTTAACACATTAACACACAGAGTCTGCTTTTAACTCACTAACTTTGTATTTTGTTTTAGTCCAAGAAACCAGAGACAACTATATATGAAAATTATGTGGCTGAAACGAAAACTTAAAACCTTAAAATCTCTCGTCTGTTTTCTGCATATTTTATAACCAGATTATACAAGAACTGCTTTGCAATAATTAAGTTTTATGGCAGTAGTTAAAGCCTCTTAGAAATCTCTGAAATGAACTGTGTCCATTTTTGAAGTACATAGCTCATACTTTTTTATATTTCAAAACTCCTCCAGTGAGAGTGCTGTGGGTTGTGTGAGACATGTTGCAAGATGTGTTTTCTGCTAGAAGACAGCAGAGGGAGCTGTTGGAGTGGTGCAAATGATACTTAGTTTTGCTTTGATCACCAAATGAGAAAAATACATGTACATAATACCGTATATGAAGATATTTAACAGTTGTTTGTACATTTGATTTGGATATTAGCTTGGTTTCAGACAACATCACAACATTCTGGATGATGTTATTTCAGTCTGATATAGGGGGCAGGTAAAATGAATGTTTAAATGGAGTTTATTTATGTTATAGAAAAATGTGTCTAGTTTGTCCAGAAATCACCACTTTTTAAATCAGTGAAATATTTTTTTTAATATTTCATGACAAAGTACAATGTTATTAATAAGAATCACTGTATCTTGCCCAAACCCAGAGGCTCCATGAAGGTGTGGGTAACCCTCACAGTGCTTTTACATTAGTTAAAGATACAGTACATACAGTATGAAACCTTTTTAAAACATCTACCATTGGTTTGTCTCCATGGAAACGTTAATTCTTTCCTTTTAAAGTAAAAGGTTGGATTACTCGTTTTACAAAGATTCAGTTCAGATCAGTATAATTATGATTCAACTGAAATCTAAACAAATGAATAAATAATACTAAACTATTTGCATAGAAGTAACACAGATCATAAAAAGTGTAGTTCTCAATAGCCATATTTCTGTAAATGTCCTTATTCAGATTTTTCTTGGTGAACAAAATAACTTTGTAATTGAAAGCTTAATTTTGCGGTTTGAAGTGTGTTTAAAGGAGATGGTCTCTCTGATTGGTTCTTGACGTTTAGGCACAAGTGGATTGACGCACTTTCTTTTACTGCAGTTGTACTTGGCAGCAGAATGGAGGCTTTTGTTTTTAATTGTTGTCGCTCTCTCTCTCTCTCCTTCTCTCTCTCTCTCTCCTCTCTCTCTCTCTCTTCCTCTCTCTCCTCTCTCTTTCTCGTCTCTCTCTTTCTCTCTCTCTCCTCTCTCTCTTTCGCTCTCTCTTTCTCTCTCCTCTCTCTCTCCCCCTCTCTCTCTCCACTCTCTCTTTCTCTCTCTCCTCTGATTAACTGTCTCTCTTTGTGATTAACTGTCTCTCTTTATTATGATGTAATTTTGTTCTTTAATGTTTTTTTTTTTTTTTTGTTCTTAATAAATGGTTTTCACACTGAAACACAATTTGGCTTTAAATCTGACAACTTCCTCTCATAAATCCTTTGACACATGGTTAAAATCAACATTCATGCTTATAAACTTATTTTTACAAACAACACACAAACTGGAGAGGACCACCCAAGCTCAGCCAATCAGAGCGCTGCATTCAGCTCCTTATCAGAACTAAAATTCTTCATTATTCAATTCAGACAGTACTCGGTGGTTTCATTTTTTGCTGCAATTATTGTAGACTTTTTAGTGAAAAACACAACATTTAAAAAAAGTTTGTTATTTTAAGATTAATCTAACAAGTCAAAATTTGAATGACTTATCACACCACAAGCACTTTGATGATCAACAATATGAAACCTGTGTCTGGAAACAGAGAAGACCCAGTGTGACCGTTTATTTGTGCTTTTATCTGTTTATAATAAAGTACAAAGACAACTGGTACAACTGTGTGAATTACAGAAGTTAAAATCACCAAGAGGAAGACTCTCCTTTTTGATTTCACAAAAGCAGAAGCTGTGAGGATAATATGACTTTATCTAAACATACATTTATACTTTCATTTGTTTCTATTGTTTTCATTTCTCAGCATCAAATTATATAATGTCAGTTTAATGTTTAAATCTCAAATATGAACATGTTACACAGTGCACCTTTAATATAAATAAAAGCTTTTGTTCTTTCTGCTCTTTAATGTCATTACTCATTCATACGGTTCATTATTATAAAATGTTATTTCATGAAAGCAAAACAAACATCATTCAAGTTTTAAATAAAAAAATGCTTAAAACTGTAAGCAAATGTTCAGCCACTAAATAAGACAGCCTGTTCTGTTTGTATATAATGTATAAACATAAAAAACATGGTTCTGTCTTCTTTTCATATTCGGCTGATTTGTCTCATACAATGACATATTCTTGTATTTATATAAAGTATGGGAGATTGATAGTACTTTAAATGTTTCCTTTTCACAAGTAAAGCCTCTCCTTGAGTCACAAATTGGACTATGTTGATTAATTATTTGCATTTATTTCAAGATATTGGACAAGTTCCACGTGATAAAACAAGAAACACATCATGTTTACTTTTACTGATCAACACAGAAAAGATGGAAATATTATATGCCTTTCTTTTAGGCATAATGTGTATTTACTTATTTACTGTTTGCATGTACACAGCATAAACAAGTAAATATACAGTAATTTCATCATGTAGGTGCAGGGGGAGAAAAAAGCCCATTAAAGCCTCCACCTAAAAATAATAACACTGTAAAAACAAAATTACATTTATAAGCACACACAATACATTAAAAACAAACAAACAAACAAACAAAGCAATTCAGTTTCATATGAGAGACTTTTTAAGGAGTTTTTAAATGATTTTTCTGAAATTTGAAGCCAGATGTTTTTACAGTACGTCTCTATCACAAACAAAACTGACCTCTTGATGTAACATGCAACTGAGCATTTTGACGATGTTATACTGAGGAATCTCTGCATTGTTTGAAAGTAAAATACATAAAAATACAAATTTGATAATTATTTATCTTGTAGATGTCAAGAATTTTTAATCTACAAAATAGTTTTTAGAAGAAGTTAAGGCTTTGAATGAGTTGCATTTCCAACAAAACACTTTAGGCTGGGGGCGAAAATGAACAAAAAAAAAAAACTTAATAAAAAGGACTGGCGATAAATCAATATATATCGTATATCGAGATATTTACTATTTGGCCATATTGAAGTATCGAGATGATATATTTCAAGAGCTCATAAAATTGATGAATAGAAGTCACAGTCAAAAGGAAAAGTGAAAAAAAGAATGATAAACTAAATAATGTTGCAATTGTCAAATTCTAAATTTGTTTTATGCTTTGAATTTAGTTTAATTTAGTTTGACTCAGGGCCGACTCTCGGCATAGGCAACTAGGCCCTGTTTTACTCAGTCAAAGATATAACCAAAATGTACTTATTAACGTAAATTCACATTTCTACTCTCTTACAGCAGACTATAGGATTAGAAAAAAAAAACGTGTTCACCTAAAAAACATAATTTAAAGATATCGAGGAATATATCATATGTCGAGATATTAAAAAATATATCGAGATCTACATACATACATAAACATATATACATACATACATACATACATACATACATATACATACATACATATACATATACAGTAAATATACAGGCCTAAAAGTAAGTATAGTTTTTGAATCCAACAAATCGCTAACTTTACTTTCAATACCAAGAGATTTAGCCAGTCAATATGCTCTTTCCAATTCAGGCATCAGTCATTAACTGTGATACCCACAGATTTTGTATGTAAATGTTTTACCAATCTACATCTGAAATGTATTTGTTCATGGTTGTATTAGGATACAGATGTAGAACTTCTGTCTGTAAAGGAACTACTGAACATGTTCCTTTTATGTTTTGCATAATAAACCACTCCCTCAGTCAATAAAACAGATGTTCTCTGTTTCTCTGCTCAAACTGATGAAAAGATGGACAGAAGCAAGGTAAGCTTTATTCAATATATATTTTATTACTTGATTAATTGAAATCACATTTACTAAAACAATAGTCTTATGTGAACATATCACACTTATAATGATGTTTTAGTTCGGCCTGTGTTTTGTGATTAACGTGTGAAAAGTTTGGATTAGTCAGATTGTTTTGCTCTTGGTTTTGATGAGGCTGAATAAGTTACAAACCTTCATGAGCTCTAGATTTGATCCCAACTTCAGACAGAGAAAGAGATAAAAAACACTGACTTTAATGCTTTAATTTCAAAATAAACTTTGATTATCTTTGAGTTTATCCATCAATAGATTTCAACAGTGACTGCTCACTCCTTGGTTTAGATTATAGCTTAATAACAGTTTGAAATCTTCAGGACTATTCAGCTCTGTGGTGAATTTTAAAGGTACACCTTGTAACTTTTGGCCAAAAAAAAAAAAAAAAAAATTGATAAAAGGACATTTTTCTAGTTTAGATGTCATTGTAACACAACATGAATAGTAAAAAAAAATTAGTTTTACTCTGAGGCATGGCAAGGCAAATTGTGTTATACAAAAACAAATGTGTATAACACAATTCATACCTAGATCTAAACATTGTCCATGTTTAGTCCTGACTCTGGTCCACGTTTAGTCCTGACTCTGGTCCACGTTTAGTCCTGACTCTGGTCCACGTTTAGTCCTGACTCTGGTCCACGTTTAGTCCTGACTCTGGTCCACGTTTAGTCCTGACTCTGGTCCAAGTTTAGTCCTGATTCTGGTCCATGTTTAGTCCTGACTCTGGTCCACGTTTAGTCCTGACTCTGGTCCACGTTTAGTCCTGACTCTGGTCCATGTTTAGTCCTGACTCTGGTCCATGTTTAGTCCTGACTTTGGTCCATGTTTAGTCCTGACTCTGGTCCATGTTTAGTCCTGACTTTGGTCCATGTTTAGTCCTGACTCTGATCCATGTTTAGTCCTGACTCTGGACACCAGCAGGAGGCCGGTTCCTGAGTTTCTCAGAGTCCGAGGTGGTTCATAAAACACTAACATGTCAGAGATGTACTTTGGTGCTAGTCCATGGACAGACTTAAACACAAGCAGAGCTGTTTTAAAGTCTATTCTCTGAGCCACTGAAGCCAGTGCAAAGACCTAAACACATGACTAATGTGATCATACTTCCTGGTTCTGGTCAGGACTCGAGCAGCAGCATTCTGGATGTACTGCAGCTATCGTTTGGATAGGCCGGTGAGCAGGCCGTTACAATAGTCTAACCTACTGGAGACAAATGCATGGATAAGTCTCTCCAAATCAAGCTTTGACACCATACCTTTAATTTTGGGAATGTTTTTAGATGGTAAAAAGCTGCTGATGTTATTGACTTAATGTGGCTGTTAAAGTTCAAGTCTGAGTCCATTATTACCCCCAGATTTCTAACTTGACTTGAAAGTTTCAGAGAGACAGTGACTGAAGGTGACTGCTGACAGTTTCTCTTTGTTTCTGTGGGCTAAAGATGATAACTTTAGTCTTGTCTGAGTTTAGCTGGAGAAAGTTGTTTCGCATCAACACACTGATTTGTTGGACGTTATTGTTACTGATGTCAGATTATTAGAAAAACATCTTGTGAAACACAGAAGTTGAGGCTAATCATTAAGAGGAAACCTGTAGGTTCTTCAGGTTTTATATTTAAATATTATCATAACTTAACCTTTTCATTTATGTATTTAATCTTTGTGTTTGCAGATTCTGCCTTTTGGAAATTGGTTTGTTTACATTTTACTCAACTTACTGCTGAGTTCAGGTGAGTTCACTTTAGATTTTTGGAAGTTTTTTTCAATCAAGACTTAAAGGTTAAATGTCATTATAAAGTGTGTCCACATGCTTTTATAATAATAATAATAATAATAATAATAATAATAATAATAATAATAATTATTATTATTATTATTATTATTATTATTATTATTATTATTATTATTATTATTATTATTATTATTATTATTATTATCATTATTATTACATATGTTTTGTTATCAAACACATAAAGAAAATGCAGAAGACTTAACACATCTGTCGAACATAAGAATTAAAACAAATGATCATGACCATGATGCAAGTTTTTCACCAAATTCTCATGTGCACAAGATGTTATTTTAATGTTTGTTTGTTTGTGTTACAGGTACTGATGCTGCCTGTACTCTACCTTATAATCTAAAACCTACAACTCCAAGTCCAATGGAGGCTCTGAGTGGCTCCTGTTTGTTCATCCCGTGCACCTTTACACCTGTAAATACAAATATAGACATAAACCCTGCAAACTCTGTCACTGGCATTTGGTTAAAAGGCTCAAGTACTGTAACTACAAATACTAAGTTCTCAATCAGTGGAGACCCGAGCAAATCTTATCCCATGAATATCACTGGAGACCTGAAAAACAAAAGCTGCACCACAATGTTTTATGATTTAAACCAGAGCCATCAAGACGACTATTACTTAAGAATAGAGAACAGTGGTTTTACGGCAACAGGTGTTTGTGACCCTCTTCATATAACAGTCAGAGGTAAGACAGATTTTCTATTTATTAAAAAATGAATGGTAAGCTGTTTATTTTCAGATTGTAAAGTGGTAGTAGCACTGACACACAAACACATCTTTTTATAAACACACTTTGATCCTTTGGTGAAAAAGTCTCTTGATTTGTAACGTTTTTAACATGTTGCAAGAGAAAATCAATCACAATTCACTGCTCACTGCTGGAACTAGTGAAAATAAACTAAACAAGAAATGAACATGCTAGTGTTATGCCGAAAAATGCATCCCCTCCTCACGTGAACGCACACACTCCTGAAAACTTCAGTTTGCAAATATTAAACTTTACGTAGTGCAGCATTTTGTGCTGATATAATTAAAATAATTCTTGAGAAATGCTTACTTTTGTGCAAGAATTATGACAAACAAAGCCACAGACACAGCTTAGTACAATCATTTTCTATGTTGTAGCTTTAATCTCTAGTTGTTGTTGTCTCAGGGGTGAAACTAGATTATCAATCTTGTTTCCAAAAATGCCCACTTGACACTTGTGTGTGTGTGTTTCCCTCACATCCTCAGTTGCCCCTTGGATCCCGTCCATAACAGTCTCTGGTGATCAGACAGAGACAGAGGTGGTGACTATAACATGCTCAGCTGTCACTCCCTGTCCACTCGCCCCTCCTAAACTCACATGGAACCTCCACCAAGACACTGTCAAGATCACAGAGAGGAACTCAGACGGGACATTTACCACAAAAATCACACAGAACATCACTCTGACAGACACTCATGATGGACTAATGATAAAATGTAATGCATTGTATCCTGTGAGTGGAGGAGGATTCAAAATGTCCGACAGTATTGTCACTCTCAGTGTCTCATGTGAGTGAACCACACTGATGGACCCAGTCTGTTCTGGTGACAGTTGCTCTAATGTTCCCTGTGTGTCCTCAGATGGTCCTAAAAACACCTCAGCTGTGGTCAGTCCGTCCGGTTCACTGTCAGCAGGTCAGTCCAGTGACACTGAGCTGCTCCAGCAGAGCCAAGCCTCCTGTCCAACACTTCACCTGGTTCAGACACAGCTCACAGGGGCCAGTCAAAGTCACTGAAGGACAGACTTACACATTCAACATCTGTGAAGAAGGAAAATATTATTGTGTGGCCTCAAATGAACATGGCATTGAGTCTTCTTCAGACATTCTACTGCAAATAAGAGGTAGTTTTTTGTGTCAGGGGTGTCCATCAGTCATGCTCTATTTGATTTGGTTTGATCCTCAATAATCTATCTCTTTCTTTCCCAAACGTAATCATGTAACTGCACGGGTGTAATTTACAGGGTTAGGGGGGTCATGTCCCCCCTAATATTTGGACACGCTGATTTTAACCCCCTCAATATTTCGACCGTATTTAACTGATGGCACAACTATTCAGTGTTACGCTTCACGAATATTTAGTTTTATTTTATAATTCACAGTGTAAATCTTTATTGATATTGATTAACAGCTATTCTTGTCTTTCCTTGGACCCTTCAACTGTCAGACCCCACTGTTCGTCTGTCGGTGTAGCTCATGGTGTAACTCTAGTGTCACTGGAGAGAGTTCAGTGGACAGAATACGCTGTTTGACTGTTATTAGGAAGAGAGTAAGCTAAAAACAATAATCATATTAAGTTTTAAGTAAAAAAAGAATAAGATCTGTAACAAACAGTTGTGTTTCCTCAGATATGCAAATTGAGCTCCACCTCTTCAGTTTGTCGTTGCAGTTGTGATTCTAATATACGATAATTTTAATATCTTTACTGTTTCTAACCTGACTCTTCCTACCATAACATCACCACAACCCTCTGTATTTAGGCGACTGTAGATTTTCAGAGCTAAAGTGCTTATAAATGTACTTGTGTTTTAAATGCAAAGAGCAGAAAAATTAACCAATCAGATGCTTCTACCTCACGTCAGCGTCAGAGAGGTCAGAGGTAAGAAGTCGCGTGATTTACAGTGTCTGGAAAGCGGCGAGAGGACTGCTGTAAACAACTCTATGATATTGCTGATAATACGTAACTTCTGGAGTTTAGGAGAAAGTTGTTTTACATTTAACGGAGGAAAATATGCCAGGGTGGGAATGCCTTGGACTTTTCTGGAAACATCTATTGGATTTTATATCAGTTCGTGTGGAACTAAAGCATCAGATCAGTGTCCTAATGGAGTTTAACTTTTCAGAAGAAATCGAACAAAATCGGACTTTGTCATCGTGAGTCTGCACGCTTTGGACTAAATGTTTCACTCTTAGCTCGAAGGATGAAGATAGCATAGTGGTGAGTGACAACACAGTGCGTTTGCGGGGTTGTTTGGGCACATATGTTGGTGCCGGATTATCATTCGTGTGTCTAATGGGCTGTGCTAAAACTTCCCAAGGTTTTAGTCTTAAAACTTAATATAGTCGAGGAAGTGGTGAAAGGACTCAAGTCTCTGCCCGTATTAAGTATTACAATCTTATTTCAGCTCCAATTTGGGCTTAGAACTAGCATAAAGGTGCCCAAAAATAAGACTCATGAGAAGTGATTCTGATCAGTCACAAAAGCTAAATATCAGAAATGTATTTTTTTTTCCCTCAGATGCCCCTTGGATCCCGTCCATAACAGTCTCTGGTGATCAGACACAGACAAAGGTGGTGACTATAACATGCTCAGCTGTCACTCCCTGTCCAGACAAACCTCCTAAACTCACATGGGACCTCCAGCAGGGCACTGCCAACATCACAGAGAGGAACTCAGACGGGACATTTACCACTAAAATCACACAGAACATCACTCTGACAGACGCTCATGATGGACTAATGATAAAATGTGATGCATTGTATCCTGTGAGTGGAGGAGGATTCAAAATGTCCAACAGTAACGTCACTCTCAGTGTCTCATGTGAGTGAGCCACACTGATGGACCCAGTCTGTTCTGGTGACAGTTGCTCTAATGTTCCCTGTGTGTCCTCAGATGGTCTAAAAACGCCTCAGCTGTGGTCAGTCCGTCCGGTTCACTGTCAGCAGGTCAGTCAGTGACACTGAGCTGCTCCAGCAGAGCCAAGCCTCCTGTCCAACACTTCACCTGGTTCAGACACAGCTCACAGGGGCCAGTCAAAGTCACTGAAGGACAGACTTACACATTCAACTTCACTGAAGAGGAACAATATTACTGTGTGGCCTCAAATACACTCAGGAATGGATATTCCCCCGTCATACAGCTCAGAACAGAAGGTATTTCACATGGATGCTTATATTTAGGCCTACATACATCACTGTTCTAAGATTATGTTTTATTTATTGAAAGAAATGTTTTTGAAGACCAGTTTTGCATAAAGATTAGGCATTTAATGTCAAGATAAAATAATTATAACTAATGACATACATGTTTTTCTTTATGAATAGTAGTTTCAGATGTAACTTGGATTGGCTCATACAACATTGTGCAGCTCTGTGGGGTTTTACTGCTCTGTAGCTCTCTTGTTGTGTTTGAGTGGTGAGACTTAAATATTTCATGAACTTATTGTTACATCTGACAAAACATTATTGTCAGTGGTCTGTCAGCAAAATATCAAACTGATGACTCTTCTTTATTTTCAGCTGGTTCAGAAAAATCTACAAGAAACGTGAGCAGGTAAATAAACATCAGTCTGTATTTAAACACATTCAGAGTCTGTTTTTAACTCACTAACTTTGTATTTTGTTTTAGACAAAGAAACCAGAGACAACAATATATGAAAATTATGTGGCTGAAACGAAAACTTAAAGCCTTTGGTCAGTATTGTACTTACAAACTATATAAATGTATAAACCAGTATATACCTGGAGCCTATTGCATTATGTTTCAGATCATCAACTGTTTTAAATTTGATGATCTATTGTTGTTCTCACAATATTATATTCCAGAAAAGAACTGTCTGCATTATAAAAGTTGTAAATAATTTTTCTAAATGCTGAGAACTATCCATTACAACTCCAAGTTTCAGCACTGCAGAGGCTCATCAACATTTAAATACCGACAACAAAACACAAACATGATTTTGTAAATAGTTTGTTCGACATCTGAAGCATCAAATCAGTTTTGTCTTGTTCTTGCATCATGGCACATTTTATCATATTATCACAAAGACACTGCAAAACCCTTTTTCCCTCAATTGACTGTTTTTGGTCACTTTGCTCTCTCAATATTCACATTATTCTGCCCCGCCCACTTTTCTTGGCAGCGTACTTTTGGCTTAGCTGTTAGTCATTATATCTCTTTGAGTTTGCTCCATGAGACAAACAAAGCTAAACAGGAAGTTTGCTGCCAAGAAAAGTGGGTGGAGCAGAATAAGGTGAATGTGGGCGTTCATGAGGAAACAACAGAACTATTCAATCTACTCCAAAAAAGTTTTATTATTTATTTTAATCCACCTAATTCATGCACTTCAAATGGATTTTCATTCACAAGTCCAAAAATTTGTAAAATGTTTAAATTTTCACAAAGTTCAGTAAAATCAAGTTTGCTCAAAAAATAAAGAAGATATCCAGAATCCCCTCTGCAAAAAAATATTGGATCTCATTTGTTATCCAAATTAATTGCTGAGTTAGAACTTGGCTTTGTCCATTTTTCTGATTTTGCGATATTTTGGCAATTTTTACACACAAAATGCCACAAAAAAACATGACATGATGAAAAATACATTTTTTCTTACATTTATGTGAGTGAATTCGTTGATTATTGTAAATGTATTTCCCCCTTTTCGCCAGCAGTGCCTTGCTTTAAAAGAGTGAGCATTTCATTTTATTACTGTGAACACAAACTATTACTCAACTAGTGGAGTTTTCTTTTGTATCTGTACTTTCCTTGAGTATTAAAAATATGTTGGGTTTGTACTTTCACTTCTTACATATATACAGTATTTGCACTTTTTAACCCCAGCATTGTCAAAACAAGTTGGTTTTGCCGAACATAGACCATTCAGTGCCTAAGAAGAAGCCGCATGAGCATATTTGCAACTATCGCACAGTTTTCCCATTACTTTCTATGCAATGCGAAGCAGTTCAAAAGACACTAAAAGGTTTGTAAACGTAACAATGACTTCAAGTGAGGTTCTGACCTGTACTATTATGTTTTGACAGGTTTGCACCAGATGACACTCTTTAGATTAACTTGTGATTTCTCCAGGCTAATAAGCTAACGACTATAAAGGGATTAATGGTCAATGTCACTTTCTCATACTGCTCATGTCGCCTGCAGAAATAAACTTTGTCTGTTTCATTAGCTGGGGAAAACTTCTTTGATAGAAACAACAAAATGGGACAAGAAAAAAAAAACAGTATATATTATTCAATTCAGACAGTACTCCGTGGTCTCATTTTTCACAAATTGCTGCATTTATCATATACAGCAGTGGTCCCCAACCTTTTTTCTTACACGGACCAGTACACTCACAATTTCCTTTTCCGGGGACAGGCTGATGTTGGGTAGCGTCAATAACCACAACGCAGAATGCATACAACTGATTATTGTGCATATTTTTAGGTCTTATTGCTTTAATTTGCAGTTTATTTTGTTAAATGGCAGAATATTTTCATAGTAAAGCACAAGGAAGTAGAGAGAAATATCAAATAAAGTAAAATACATCTTAAAAGATTCTCTGGCGCCCGGTAGATGGCTCGCGGACCGGTTTTGGGTCCCGGACTGGTGGTTGGGGATCCCTGATACACAGTTTAGCTATGTAATTTACAAAAAGTTAGTTACCCCAACTTTTTATTTGGTTAAGTTTAGGTATAATTCGTTGACTAAGTTCAGGATTAGAGTTTGAGTTAGGCTTGAGTTAGGGTTAGCAAAAGTCATTTAAATTTGTAGTCTTAACTTTAAGAAAAGTGTTTCACTCGATTGCTGTGAAACCCAATCATTCTAGTCATTACACTAAGTAATGACTAGAGAATGAGCCGAGCCTGCCTGTTGTCATAGCAACTACAGGCCATCTTGCGAGTGAAGGGGCAGCAAAATTTAAATAGAAAACAAGGTAAAAACAAGGTCACATACAGTAAGGGAGTATTAAAGGGAGTACTTTTCCCTCTGAATTTTACGTATAAATATTCAGCCTGAAAACACTGCACTGAGCTGGATTTCAGATTTACAGAGGAATCCAGCCTGCCTTTGTGATAAGACGTGTAAAAAAAAACATAACAGAATATCAGCTTTGCTTTTGATGAGAAAACAACATTATAAGATGAACAAAATGTCTGAGAAAAACAAACAAAAAAACACTGAATGGAACTCACAAGTGGCAACAATCAATTTTAAATAGACTTTAACTGCGCTCATATATTCCTAAAATAAGAATCATATGGTAAAAAATAATAATTTCAACATCTGTAAATAAAAAGTGCTTTGTAGCAGCAAATCAAGTCTCCTGTCTGGACAACAAAAGATATTTTCACCTTATTCTGCTCCACCCTCTTTTCTTGGCAGTGAACTTCCTGTTTAGCTCTGTAACGTTTGCATGTCTGGTTTGGGGGACAATCTAAAAAAGATTAGAATACTACAGGCTAAATACAGCTAAAAAGTTAGTGCATTACCAAAAAAAGTGCCTATATTTATTTTAATCTCTTAGGTTTTTATTTTATTTTATTTTTTTTCATTATTTTAGCACTACATCAGGCTGCAATGCCCGGTTAGACTTCTCATTTTACAAAGATTCAGTTCAGATCAGTATAAAAATGATTCAACTGAAATCTAAACAAATGAATAAATAATACTAAACTATTTGCATAGAAGTAACACAGATCATAAAAAGTGTATAGTTTTCAATAGAGTCATGATTCTGTAAATGTCTTAAATTAGATTTTTCTTGGTGAACAAAATAACTTTGCAAAATAAAAGCTTAATTTTGCGGTTTGAAGTCTGTTTAAAGGAGATGGTCTTTCTGATTGGTTCTTGACGTTTAGGTACAATTGTATTGACGCACTTTCTTTTACTGCAGTTGTTCCTTGGCAGCATAACGGCGGCTTTTGTTTTTAAATGTTGTCGCTCTCTCTCTCTCTCTCTGTCTCTGCCTCTCTCTGTCTCTTTGTCTCTCTCTCTCTCTCTTGTTCTCTCTCCACTCTCTCTCCCCTCTCTCTCTCCCCTCTCTCTTTCTCCTCTCTCTCTTTCTCCTTTCTCTCTCTCCTTTCTCTCTTTCCTCTCTCTCTCTTTCTCTCTCCCTCCCTCTATCTCTCCTTTATTTTGTGTGATTTGTGATTAACTGTCTCTCTTTATTATGATGTCATTTTGTTCTTAATAAATGTATATTTTGGCAAATATATTTTTTTTGTTTTAAGCTGCCATTAAACATTGCATATTTAAAGGTGGGGAACCTGATTTTCACACCGCAAACACAATTTAGGCTTTAAATCTGACATCTTCCTCTCATAAATCCTTTGACACATGGTTAAAATCAACATTCATGCTTATAAACTTCTTTTTACAAACAACAACGTGAAACTGGAGAGGACCACCCAAGCACAGCCAATCAGAGAGCTGCATTCTCATCAGAGAACTAAAATTCTTCATCATTCAATTCAGACAGTACTCGGTGGTTTGTTTCACAAAGTGCTGCAAGTATTATAGACTTTTTGTACGAAACACAAAATGTACTACTGTAATTTCTGCCCTATTGAGCGCACCTGAAAATAAGCTGCACCCACTAGATTTAAGTAAGAAAAATGATAAAGTACATTTATAGGTCACACTTGTTAATAGTAAGTCTATGAGAATCTATAATTTTGCTGCATTGCCATAAGCCGCGTAGTTCAAAGCTCATGAAAAAAGTAGCGGCTTATAATCCAGAAATTACGGTAATTAACAGCAAAAAAGTTAGTTACCCCAACCGTAAGATTCATCAAATACAGTCAACATTAGAAGCACTTTTATGAATGAACAGTTATCTCTCTTACAGGACACAACAAGTATTTTTATCCAACACGGCCATGTGACTAGCACAAGGGAGTTGTATGAGCCCACTTTTGCAATTTTCATAAATAACTTTCCACAGAAAAAAAGGCAACACTGTAATGTACAGGACGTCACACTCACTTACAAGAGAGCTACATTCGGCAGTGGTGGATACAAATGAATAAATTGGGTCTGAACACAACTAAAACTAAGTGCATAGTATTTCCAGCAGGTGCATCTGCTCTCAGCCTGACACTAGAGGGAGCACCAGTGGAGCAGGTCTCAAAAGTCAAACTGTTGGGCATTACATTAGACCAGATCAAATGAATCACATGTCAGCAACTTTTAAATTTTTTACGCACCTCAGGAAGACTAGCAACCACAATGTGGAAGCTAATGGGGATCTAAATAAAGACTAAAGAATGACTTGTCACACCACATGCACTTTAACAATATGAATGTGTCTGGAAACAGAGAAGGCCCAGTGTAACCTTTTAATTGTTTGTAATAAAGTACAGAAGTTAGAATTACTAAGAGGAAGCCTTTTTGTTTTGACAAAGACAGAAGCTGTGAGAATTGTTGGTTGATTTGTTAGAAAACATGACTTTACCTGAACATACATTTATACTTTCTGACAACAATAAAAAATCATATGTTCTGAAATATTTTCAGCTTTCATTCTCAGCATCAAATTATTTCATGTCAATTTAATTTTAAATCTCAAATATGAACACGTGCACTTCACTTGCTTGTCTCAATATAAATAAAAGCTTTGGTTATACATGCTTCCCACGTGACGTAACATCCGGGAAAATTTAAAGGGATCCGCCATTTTGGAAGGTTCGCTGCGGTACGCTGTTTGGACTGGATCTTAGCCATATTTTCATGTAAACATGCCGAATACGTGTTAGGTAAAATGCTGTTCAAATAAAGCCAGCGGAAAGGCAAAACTCGCTTTCTTTAAAATTCCAAAAGTCAGGCTTGCAGAGGGAGAAGAAACTAAGAAACTGGCGGAGGAAAGGAGACGTGGTTAGCAAACATCAACCGCAAAGACGCACACTCACGGACTTCAAGGATCTGTTCTGCACATTTTCTTACCGGTATGTTAAATCTTTTATAGCGTGTTTATTTCGAGTAAATACCTACTTGTTGGAGCTATTCCATGAAGTGAAGTAAAGCCAAAGGTTGGCTTAATTTGGGCCAGCCAACTTATGAGATAACTTCTTTCTAACTTAACCAACAAAAATAACTAGTTACTGTAATAGATTCCCCTTTCAGTAACTAAGTAGTGTAACTCATTACTTATAAAATGTTGACAATATATTACTAGTTACAATCTCAAGTTACTTGCATAGAAATTAATTTTTTATACTCTATTGAAAAAAAAATACTGGGTTGGCTTAAAGGTGGATACAATATTATGAGGAAAAATTAGTTGTGACATCACATTTCAGTCAATAAAATCAGTAATAAATGTAACATGATTAGTATGTGTGCTTAGCTTAAAGTAACTCACAGTAGTGTAACATTTTTGAGACAGTAATATTGTAATACAAATATGTATTATTTTTTTTATTATTATTTTCCCTGTAACAAGTAAAAAATCATGTATTACAATTTTACAGTAACTTACCAAACACTGGATATAGGTAGAAGCAGTTTATTTGAAAAAAAAATATAGTATTTGTAAATTTTTTGAAATAATAAAATCCTGATTATGAGTAATGAATACCGTAATACACTATTTTATTTTTACTTTATATAGCAATTGTGTGATCTGATGACAAGGTTACTGCTTATTCATTTATTCAAACTCCAGAAAGAAATGTACCTCTTCACCTCTTGTCCGAAATGCCTGAAATTGTTTTGTTTTCCAGGTATAACCAAAGGAAGAAAGGATATTCCACAAAAAGAAACACACTGCTTAAGAACCAGATTGAATTGACTTCATGAACCCCAGCCGTCTCAGACTGAACCTTGGCTAAATCTTGAACATGATCCATATTAGTTTGTGAAACTAGGAACAACTCAGAAGTTACCATCACCTACCACTTTATTCATCTTTACACTGACAGATTGCACTATTGTTCTGATGACTGTGTATATTTTTATTGCCTAACTTTATTGGCCTATCTTGCATGACCAGGACTTAAATATTTTTATTATAGTTGATATTTTTATATAATTTTTTTTTATTTGTGTTTTCTGTGTTATATGTTGCACATTAGCATCGCAGCAAGTTCCTAGTTTGTGAATTGTTTGTTCACTGACAATGGCAATAAAAATCTTTCTGATTCTGAAATAATGAAGTTTATACAGTTGAAAATACACTGTGTGAAAAATCCAGTCAGATTGAAAGGAAGGCCAACATCACAACTGTCACCTGTTGAAGATAAGACAGTTCCTACCCTATAAAAACAGAAAGACATGAATATTGTAATAATTTTATTGCAAATCTGAACATTGTTATCCATGAGGAGGTAGTGTCCAAAGAAGTAAAAATCAAATGGTTGTGGCTTTACTGAATGCATTTTGCCATTGATATCTGTAATAAAGCAATAAAGGAATATAACATTGTGCACAACTTTTGTTTTTCTAATACACAGTAACATTTCTATGGTCTGATACATATCAGATACAGCAAGTCTATAAAAGTACTCTGCAAATAGAAATTCTATTTCCATTTGCACATTTTTATAACATAAAACATTACTTATATTTTAAAATTGACAGAAATTACACATTATTTTATCCATGGTGTACGCACTTACTGTTGACAAAAAAAAAATCTGTCCTGTTATAAGTTAAATCACAGTAGACAGGCATCACTGAGGACGTTTCCATTTCATATGGATCACCTTTTCCTATTTAGCCACATTTTGTTCATATCTTGACTGAGTGACATTACTCTCTTACGCTGACGAGACGTTTGTTTACGCACGAGGCACACTGCAGATAAAGAGCGATATTAAAACTTTTCACAAATATTCACGCACTACACGCTAACCTTCCAAAATGGCTGACTTCCGGTTTTTGCGAACTGGGTGAAAGGTCGTGGGAGATGATTTATTATTTCACTGAATCCATATGAGTCATTGTAACTGTTAGGCTGTTTTTTCAAAATAAATTTTCTGAAAAAACAAATAAATAAACAAACAAACAAACAAAAAAGAAGAAGAAAAAAAAAGAAACAATAGCCTTTATTTATTCAAGTTTTAAGTAAAACAAACGTTTAAAATTGTAAGCTAATTTTCAGTCACTTTTTTCAAATATTAAATAAGAAAGCCTGTTCTGGTGGTATGCCTGTTTATAATGTATAAATATAAAAACATTTAAATCTAGTTCCATCGTCTTTTCATAATCCGCTGATTTGTCTCTTATGACGACATGAGAAAAACTTTTCTTAAAAATGTTTTCTTGTATTTATGTAAGCTATGGGAGATTGATACTGCTTATTTTTTTTCCTTTTCAGCATTTATTGTTTAATTATTTGTTGTATTAAGTTCCATGTGACAAAAGAGAAACACTCAATCACAGAAAAGATTATTATAAATAATGACACTAATTATAAATAAGAAAATAATAAAATATATATACATACAATATATAAAATGACTATAAAGACTGAATGAATAGGCCTAATAGAAATATATATATATATATATATAATATATATATATATATATTTTTTTTTTTTTTTTTTTTTTTTATATATATATATATTAGGCCTATTCATTCAGTCTTTATAGTCATTTATATATTGTATGTTCCAACAATCTACATCTGAAAAGTGCTTATTCATTGTTTCTTCAAAATAAGATACAGGTGGAGAACTTGTCCTCTGTCTGTAAAGGAACTACTGAACATGTTCCTTTTATGTTTTGCATAATAAACCACTCCCTCAGTCAATAAAACAGATGTTCTCTGTTTCTCTGCTCAAACTCATGAAAAGATGGACAGAGGCAAGGTAAGATTTTTTCTAATACATTATTATTTATTACTTTAATTCAGGGGTCCCCAACCACCGGTCCGCGAGCCATCTGCTACCGGGCCCCAGAGGATCTTTTAAGATGTGTTTTATTTTTTATTTTATAGTTTATCTCTACTTCCTTGTGCTTTACTATGAAAATATTGTACCATTTAACCAAATAAATTGCAAATTGAAGCAATAAGAGCTAAAAATATACACAATAATCAGTTATATGCATTTGACGTGGTTGTTATTGACGCTAACCAACCTCAACCTTAACCCTCAACCGGAAAAGAAAACTGTGACTGTACCGGTCCTTGCAAGAAAAAAGGTTGGGGATCACTGCTTTAATTAATTGAAATCACATTTACTGAAACAAAAGTCTTATGTAAACATGTCACACTTAACTTTGATTATCTTTGAGTTTATCTACCAAAGCATTTCAACAGTGACCGCTAACCCCTTCGTTCAGGAAGTACAGGCTCCCTCTTAAAACCCCAATAGAGTTTATGAAAAAAAAAAAAAAAAAAATTTAAAATTGTATAACTATATAAAAATTCAGCTTTCAACAAATATCACCTTTATTTTCTGCAGTTACACTTTTACATGGCAAAAACAAAGCCTGTAGCCCGGGGTCTTACGTGCCCTGTTTAGATCGGGCTTGACAAAACCAGCCCATTCAGGGCCAAACCCAACCTGACCGGAACCAAACTTATTCTCTGTATCAAAGCCAGAGTCCGCCCCGCCCTGTGGCATTTTGAAGACAGAGAAAGCTCCTTACAGATGTGTCTCGTGTGTTTACATGTAGACAGTGTCTCTCCAACAGAAGCGCTTTCTCCCAACCGCACATCTCTCTATTGTTTTCCTTCTTTTTTCACCGCACATGTAGAATACGCATCTTCTCTTTATCTCTTCCTCATCTTTTGCTCATTGTGCATGTGCAATACACACTCCTTCTTTCTCCTCTTTTCTTTAGTCTGCTTCTCTCTCTTTTTCTTCCTCCTCTTTTACTTACTCCATGCGTGTCACATATACACAAGCCTTCCCTCTCTCATTTCTGATCTGATTCTTGGGTTAAACATGCACCGTCCCTTCTCAACCGTACAGTTGGCCACTTAAAACACTCACAGTTTGTCATCATGGTGGTTTTGTGTTGTGTTCTGGCAGAGCTGTTAATCATCCGCGGAGTGTACGTGTTCAGAGCGGCTCTGCGTCTTAACTCGAACTGGTTCAGGCTTGTTTCAGACAAAGTTACATTGACTTTTAAATAATCGTGTAAAACAGGAAGTTTTTCACAAGCAATAAGATCATTAATGTGTTTTCTCTTCAGTTTTAATTAAACTTTGGGAAACATGTTTTTGTTGTTTTGTTGTAAATTAGTCAACTTTGTACTTTCCACTTGAAAGTAACTGATAAATGCAAAAGTTTGTGGAAAAATTAGACCTCTGTGTCTGAACTGAATAATAAATAATTTTCGTTTTGACGAATGCTGATTGGCTGAGCGTGGTCAGCTCCAGTTTCACTTTGTTGAAAAAAAAAAAAAACAATTCTAACCAAAAATGAATAAATGTAAATATTAATCATGTGTCGAAGGATTTCTGAGAGGAACTTAAAACCTAAATCCTATCTGGTTCTTGCTACTTCTTGTACGTCCCTTTCTTTTAAAACAATATTTTATTACAATCTTAAAGGAGATGTATCATGCTTTTTTTTCCAGATACTTAAATTCTAAAGACATTTTGGTGATTGAAAACAGCAAACACTGACTTATAACTGGTTCAAAACTGCAGAAATGATCCATCTCCAAAGTCATTGCACCAAAACAAACAACAAACTATCATTTACATGTTTCATTACATGTATTGTTTTTAATAATCACATTAATCACAGTGATGTGGGCGGGTCAGGAGCTGAGTCTCAGTTGATAAAACAGGATTAACCAAACATGTTTCATAAAAACAAAACACAACTTGTAGCAAAGCTTCAGTCTCATAATTACGTTTTTGTCCATAATTCGTCAGTGTTGATGTTACTGATGTGAGATTATTAGAAAACATCTTGTGAAACACACAAGTTGAGGCTGATCATTAAGAGGAAACATGTAGGTTCTTCAGGTGCTATATTTAAATATTATCATAAGCTAACCATTTTATTATGTATTAATGTTTGTGATTGCAGATTCTGCCGTTTGGAAATATGTTTGTTCACGTTTTACTGAACTTACTGCTGAGTTCAGGTGAGTTCACTTTAGATTTTTGTAAATTCTTATTTTTTCATTCAAGACTTAAAGGGTAAAGGTCATGATGATGATGGTGATTGTTGCAAATGTGAGGAGGTATAAAAGCCTTAAGAGATATATTTTGGTCAGAAGTAATGAATAAAACCAATGATGTGAGTCTTTCACCAAGTAATTCACATGTGCACAAGATGTTTTTACATTTGTTTTTCAGGTGCTGATGCTCAATGTTTAACTAATCTAAAACCTACAACTCCAAGTCCAATGGAGGCTCTGAGTGGCTCCTGTTTGTTCGTCCCGTGCACCTATAAACCTGTAAATACAAACCAAGACATAAACCCTAAAAACTCTGTCACTGGCAGTTGGTCAAAAGGTTCAAACTACGGATATGGAAGAACAAAGTTTTCAATCAGTGGAGACCCGAGCAAATCTTATCCCATGAATATCACTGGAAATCTGAAAATCAAAGACTGCACCACAATGTTTTATGATTTAAACCAGAGCCATCAAGACGACTATTACTTCAGAATAGAGAACAACCCTTTTACGGCATCAGCTGTTTGTGACCCTCTTCATATAACAGTCAGAGGTAAGACAGATTTTCTACTAAGTCAAAAGTTAATGATGAAAAATGAATTGTGCATTTAAAAGTTTTTATTTATTTTATTTTGCATCTTCAACAAAATTGTTATGGAAAATGTATTAGTAACTGAATTTAAATACATAAAAAATAAAATAAATAAATAATAATAATAAACAAAAACTCTTGCATAATTATTGTAACTGACATTCATTCAGCTGCCATGTTGTTACATTTTCTCATCTGTGAAAAACAAGTTGTTGTACAATTGTTCATACATTACAGATGATGTTGTTGATCCAGGCATAGTTCTATAAATTCAAAATGAACAAACTGCTTTTCCAAATTTGTTTTGATCTTATTCACTGCAAAAAAGGAAACTAACTTAGATAAAATGACTTGAATTAAGAATATTAATCTTAAAAGACACATTTTGAGATTTTTTCACTTAATGAGCCCAAATTTTACATAAAATTATTTGACTTGTTTTAAGATATTCTATCCTGATTTACCTTATCTAGATTTAAAAACTGATTTTAAGCAAATGTGTTACTGTTTAAGCCATAATTGCTTGAATCAAGAATAGATTTGCTTAAAAATGTTGTCAAGAGTTCTTGAAACTAGCATTTTCTGCTCAAAACAACTAGGTTGGTCAGATTTGCTTCCTACACTGATTATTCCACTTAAAACAAGACATTTTTACCTCAAAAGAAGCAACATTTTCTTACTTTTTGAAAGGTCTTTTTTGCAGTGTGGACACTTTTCATGCCAAGTCACAGTTTTGTCGCAGCTGTAGCTGGAGGCAAAAAAGATTAAACTCATAACCAACACATTAAAAGTTCATGGTTTTATCGTGGTTAAAATGTCGTTTCGTTGTGAACTGTGACTAAGACTTTTGTGTCTAATGTTAGCCTGACCTTATCCAGACGTGCAGGTGCAGTTTGATGTTCAAATTGATCTGTTTTATTTAGAATTCTAGCTAAACTGTACTCTTGTCTATCATTCAATTTTACACACAAGATCCTTATTTTCTACTTTAGCAAAGCCTTTGACGAGAGCTAACAAATTTTCAAAGCTAAATACAACCAATTTTGTTGAACTAAGTTAATCGTAAAATAATAATTATTAAATGTTGTCTCTGAAGCACTAATGGCAGGTGTACATATTTAGCTTTAGCTTCAAGACACGAATGAACTGTTAAAAGACAAACATTTTAGCCACGACTGGGTCTAGCAAAGTAAAAGGAACCTCAAACAAATGTAAAAATCACCTCTTCCGTCACGTGAAAGAGCAGATTCTGATCCAAAACGAACCTCACAAGCTCAGACAAAATTCTTTCCGTCAGAAGTAATTCACCAAAGTCTGTGTCAGGTGCCACAGAGTAAGTCATGATATATATCCTGACAGTAACGACCAGAATTCAACATTTTTTCTGCTTTTGTGTTTAAAAATCCCTCCAAAAATGAGCTAATTTACACTGGTTTAAATGGAGGCTACATTGTCTTTCACCTCCGGCTAAGCTCCGCCCACCAGAAATCAACGCAATGTTTACTAACATGCAAGGGGTCTATTGTGACATAAACGTGATAATTGGAGGACATTTTCACAAAAGAAAAAAAAAAAAAGTTTATTGACCATAAGTGAATAAAGGAGCCAATTTACATTTACATTTAAATAAGTAAAGTTCATAAATAAATACAGTACATACATCCGTGTAAAAGTACAAAGTAGTGGTTCAAGAAATTATTCAAAAACATTATAGTTACTGAATATACAGTAACTGAAAGAAAAAAAAAAAAAAGAAAACTGTCCACCTCAGGTTAAGCCTTCAGTGCCTCTGATGAGCATCACACATCACCTTAAAGAGTCTGTGTATTACTTCTTCCTAAACAGTGTTTATGTGTTTCCCTCTCATCCTCAGACTCTCCCTGGATCCCGTCCATAACAGTCTCTGGTGATCAGACAGAGACAGAGGTGGTGACTATAACATGCTCAGCTGTCACTCCCTGTCCAGACAATCCTCCCAATATCACATGGGACCTCCAGCAGGGCACTGCCAACATCAAATACAAAAACTCAGACAGGACATTTACCACTAAAATCACGCACAGCATCACTTTGACAGACGCTCATGATGGACTAATGATAAAATGTAATGCATCGTATCCTGTGAGTGGAGGATTCAAAATGTCCGACAGTAAAATCACTCTCAGTGTCTCATGTGAGTGAACCACACTGATGAACCCAGTCTGTTCTGGTGACAGTTGCTCTAATGTTCCATGTGTGCCCTCAGATGGTCCTAAAAACACCTCAGCTGTGGTCAGTCCGTCCGGTTCACTGTCAGCAGGTCAGTCAGTGACACTGAGCTGCTCCAGCAGAGCCAAGCCTCCTGTCCAACACTTCACCTGGTTCAGACACAACTCACAGGGGCAGTCAAAGTCACTGAAGGACAGACTTACACATTCAACATCTGTGAAGAAGGAAAATATTATTGTGTGGCCTCAAATGAACATGGCAATGGGACGTCTTCAGACATTAATCTGCAAATAACAGGTAGGTTTTTTGTAACAGAAGCACTTATTAGTCTCAGAACCCTTATTTGGAGCTCCACTAGCTATTATTTGATTTAGCTTCATACTCAATCATCCACCTCTAACTGTATTTTGCCTAATTTAAAGGTGGAGTACATGATTTTTACACTGCAAACACAATTTAATTTTAAATCCGACAACTTCCTCTCATAAATCATTCGACACATGGTTAATTTCGCGACATTCATTTTCGTTGCAAGGCACCATATGAGCTTTTTTTTACAAACAAAAAATTGACCACCCAATCTCAGCTAATCAGAGAGCTGTATTTGACTCCCAAATAGAACTTACATTGTTTTAATATTCATTTCAGACAGCACACAGTGGTCTAATTTTTTTCACAAAGTGCTGCATTTATCACATGCTTTTAGTGGAAGTTTATGAGCAAGCAAAAAGCTAAACCAACTTTAATCTTTTTGCTTTCCAAAAATGCAGACGTCTTCTTTACTTTAACGACAGGTGCAGAGCGTCGTCCTCACTCTAACGACAGGTGCAGAGCATCTTCCTCACTTTAACGACAGGTGCAGAGCGTCTTCCTCACTTTAACGACAGGTGCAGAGCGTCTTCTTCACTTTAACGACAGGTGCAGAGCGTCTTCCTCACTTTAATGACAGGTGCAGAGCGTCTTCCTCACTCTAACGACAGGTGCAGAGCGTCTTCCTCACTTTAACGACAGGTGCAGAGCGTCTTCCTCACTTTAACGACAGGTGCAGAGCGTCTTCCTCACTTTAATGACAGGTGCAGAGCGTCTTTCCTTCCGTCAGACTCTCACTTTAACGACAGGTGCAGAGCGTCTTCCTCACTTTAACGACAGGTGCAGAGCGTCTTCCTCACTTTAACGACAGGTGCAGAGCGTCTTCCTCACTTTAACGACAGGTGCAGAGCGTCTTCCTCACTTTAACGACAGGTGCAGAGCGTCTTCCTCACTTTAACGACAGGTGCAGAGCGTCTTCCTCACTTTAACGACAGGTGCAGAGCGTCTTCCTCTCTCTAACGACAGGTGCAGAGCGTCTTCCTCACTTTAACGACAGGTGCAGAGCGTCTTCCTCACTTTAACGACAGGTGCAGAGCGTCTTCCTCACTTTAACAACAGGTGCAGAGCATCTTCCTCACTTTAACGACAGGTGCAGAGCATCTTCCTCACTTTAACAACAGGTGCAGAGCATCTTCCTCACTTTAACGACTGGTGCAGAGCGTCTTCCTCACTTAAAAGACAGGTGCAGAGCGTCTTCCTCACTTTAACGACAGGTGCAGAGCGTCTTTCTCACTTTAACGACAGGTGCAGAGCGTCTTCCTCACTTTAACGACAGGTGCAGTGCGTCTTCCTCACTTTAACGACAGGTGCAGAGCGTCTTCCTCACTTAAAAGACAGGTGCAGAGCGTCTTCCTCACTTTAACGACAGGTGCAGAGCGTCTTTCTCACTTTAACGACAGGTGCAGAGCGTCTTCCTCACTTTAATGACAGGTGCAGAGCATCTTTCTCACTCTAACGAAAGATGTAGAGCGTCTTCCTCACATTAACGACAGGTGCAGAGCGTCTTCCTCACTTTAATGACAGGTGCAGAGCGTCTTCCTCACTCTAACGACAGGTGCAGAGCGTCTTCCTCACTCTAACGAAAGGTGTAGAGCGTCTTCCTCACATTAACGACAGGTGCAGAGCGTCTTCCTCACTCTAACGACAGGTGCAGAGGGTCTTCCTCACTTTAATGACAGGTGCAGAGCGTCTTCCTCACTCTAACGACAGGTGTAGAGCGTCTTCCTCACATTAACGACAGGTGCAGAGCGTCTACCTCACTTTAACGACAGGTGCAGAGCGTCTACCTCACTTTAACGACAGGTGCAGAGCGTCTTCCTCACTTTAACGACAGGTGCAGAGCGTCTTCCTCACTTTAACGACAGGGGCAGAGCGTCTTCCTCACTTTAACGACAGGTGCAGAGCGTCTTCCTCACTTTAATGACAGGTGCAGAGCGTCTTCCTCACTTTAACGACAGGTGCAGAGCGTCTTCCTCACTTTAAATTACCCTTTTGTTAAAAACCCACAATCTTATTTCAGCTTCCATTTGCGCTTACAACTAGCATAAAGGTGTCCAAAAATAAGACTCATGAGAAGTGATTCTGATCAGTCACAAAAGCTAAATATCGGAAATGTTTTTCTTTTCCCCTCAGACTCTCCTTGGAGTCCGTCCATAACAGTCTCTGGTGATCAGACAGAGACAGAGGTGGTGACTTTAACATGCTCAGCTGTCACTCCCTGTCCACTCGCCCCTCCTAAACTCACATGGGACCTCCACCAAGACACTGTCAGCATCACAGAGAGGAACTCAGACGGGACATTTACCACTAAAATCACACAGAACATCACTCTGACAGAGGAACATGATGGACTAATGTTAAAATGTAATGCATCGTATCCTGTGAGTGGAGGAGGATTCAAAATGTCTGACAGTAACGTCACTCTCAGTGTCTCATGTGAGTGAACCACACTGATGGACCCAGTCTGTTCTGGTGACAGTTGCTCTAATGTTCCCTGTGTGTCCTCAGATGGTCCTAAAAACACCTCAGCTGTGGTCAGTCCGTCCGGTTCACTGTCAGCAGGTCAGTCAGTGACACTGAGCTGCTCCAGCAGAGCCAAGCCTCCTGTCCAACACTTCACCTGGTTCAGACACAGCTCACAGGGGCCAGTCAAAGTCACTGAAGGACAGAATTACACATTCAACTTCACTCAAGATGAAGAATACTACTGTGTGGCCTCAAATCAACTCTTAAATCAATTCTCTCCCATCATACAGCTCAGATCAAAAGGTATTTCATACAAGAGTTCATAATTATATACATGACTGTTCTAAGATTATGTTTGAAAAGGCATTTTTCCTAAACACATAATGTCAATACAAAAAAATTTTACTAATCTACTGTATATATTTTTTCTTTGCTTTGTGAATAATAGATCCAGAAACCATTGTAGAGTACTGTGTGCGTCTCAAATGCACTGGTCACTGCTCTGTGCTTAACTGAGCAGTCCTCGGATAGAAGGAACAGATGTCTTCCAGGTATATTGTTAGGAAGGTTTAGAGAAAATGGTATTATCGGTCTTTTGGTTTATATGTTGTGTGTGGTTAACTGGAAGAACAAATAAAATATATATCAGTAATGGCAATATACGAGTCCCTGACTTGTAAGCAGCTATTTTATTTTATTATGATTAACGCTGTAATCGTTTACAAAAATGTGTATTGTTTATTATTATTTGAAAAAAAAACATTGACAGTAAGCCTGCTCAAACATTTCCTTGTCATAGAAAATTTTTATTTTTTTTTTGTACATTTGTAGAAATCATTTACGTTTATTTCTAGGAGATCTGTCACATACAGTATTTCATTTTTATCTCTTCATTTTCTACATTTAAGGGACACTAACGCTCTGCAGTCTCGCTAAGCAAATAATCATGATTTCAATTATGATTTAAACCAACAGGATTATTATTTTCATCACAATCGAACAGCTCTATTGACTTGTACAGGTGAAAATTACTTGCAATTGCACACATTGGCCACTAGCACTAACTTAAACTTGACTCTAACTAATTTACATCAAATAAATATAAATGAAAAAAAGCCTGCAAACTGCAACTGCTACCCAAAATGGAATATAGACACTATGCACAAATGCTGGACAGACAATGGCATAAAATGGGCTATAACTGATTCTATTACAGCGCAAGAGGCAGCGCAGAGACACGTTGCATGGCTATTTCTGTACGTTTATGCATAGATGAAAGTTGCATCAATGCATAAACTTACAGAAATAGCCATTTATACACGAACAAACGCACACAGGACTCATACACTCGGCAACTCTCAGCACATAGGCCACAAGACTTTCTGATTAAAAGCAGGTGTATTATGGGAAGTGTAGTCTGAACACCCAGCACTCAGTGAAAGCAGCTGTGACTTGGATTGGCTCATACAACATTGTTCAGCTCTCTTGTTGTTTTTGAGTGGTGAGACTTAAATAGTTCATAAACTTATTGTTACAAAACAAACTGATGACTTTTCTTTATTTTCAGCTGGTTCAGAAAAATCTACAAGAAACGTGAGCAGGTAAATAAGCATCAGTCTGTATTTAAACACATTCAGAGTCTATTTTTAACTCACTAACTTTGTATTTTGTTTTAGACAAAGAAACCAGAGACAACAATATATGAAAATTATGTGGCTGAAACGAAAACTTAAAACCAACTCTCGTCAGTTTTCCACATATTTTATAACCAGAATATATCAGAATTGCTTTACAATAATGAAGTTTTATGGCAGTAGTTAAAGCCTCTTTGAAATATCTGAAATCAATTGTGTGAATTTTTAAATCATATAGCTTGTACTTTTTTATGTTTTAAAACTTCTGCAGTGAGAGTGCTCCCCCTGCTGCTTCCTTGTGTAAATACACTTCAGAAAACAGAATTGTTCTATAAAAGTCATTACACTGACTTACAAACATATTTCACACAGTCAAATCTAAAAGTACAGTTAAAAGACCAGTGTTTCTCAGATCAGTTTTCCTCGGGTTGTGTGAGACATGTTGTAAGATGTGTTTTCTGCTTGAAGACAGCAGAGGGAGCTGTTGGACTTTAATCACGATATAAGAACAATACATTAAATAATGCAGTTTATCAAGATATTTAACAATTGTTTGTAAATTTGAAATCTGTTTTTGCAACTTGTTACATTATTCTGATTAAAAAAAAGGAGAGCACAACACGTCTGTCCAGGGGCAAAGCTGATCAGTTTCAGACGACATCACAACATCCTGGACAATGGGCCTTAAGCTTTTTTGCATTTTCAAAATGTGTTTTAACGGAAAATGTTCATCTGTAAGAACAAATCTTAAGAGCACTCAGAACAAAAAATCTGCTTTTTCTGTTCAGTCAAAAATTGTAAATACATAATTGTAGGTTATGTCTTTTTTTTTTTTTTTTTTTTACAAAATATTGTTTATAAAATAAATTTAGAAACCAAAAAGGGTACATGCACCCTGAGGAAGGCTCATTTGAGCAGAAACGCGTTGGTGCGTTTTTTAATAATAGCCATGTATTAATAAAGGCTTTTTAATAATCACAGTTAAGAGTGCCTTGGAGTTGTTTTGCCTTTTCCATCTTTTTGGCATTTTCTATTTTTATTTGAGGATTGTTGTTTGATTTGTTAGAAAACGTGACTTTACCAGAACATACATGTATACTTTCTGACAACTATAAAAATTCATCTGTTTCTATTCTTGTATGCACTGATTGAATTTTTAAATCTCAAATATGAACATGTGCACTTTACTGCTCATTCACCTTTGAGGGACAAATTCAAATGTGCTTGTCCTAAAGGTGCACTGTGCAACTTTCTGAAGGCGAAAAGTCAACACGATTGAATCGAAATAGACAGTTACAACCAGGCTTTAGGACATTCTGAAATGAAATAAATAGTTTTATGTCATAAAGTAAAAAAACAATACTGTGTGTTTCTATGTAAACATACAAAAGGAGGCGCTCCTTCAGGTCAAATAACAGCAAGCCCGCTCAAAGTAAAGACAGATCATTTGTTTAGCACAACAAAAAAATCTAAATGGCAAAAACATGTTTTTCTTCAAGTCTATTTTTGTTTATGAAAAAAAAAAAAAGTGCACCTTTAATATAAATAAAGGCTTTTGTTCTTTCTGCTCTTTAATTTCATTACTCATTCAATCCGTTCTTTATTATAAAATATTATTTTTTCAGAAAGAAATTATTGAATTGTCCACTTGCTCTTGAAGATGATTTATTATTTTAATGAATCCACTTCATTCATGACGTGTCTCCACCTGGACCTGACTGTGATGTGTCTCTGGAGTTCACCTGGACCTGACTGTGACCCAATAATAATCTACATTTTAAAGTGAATTTATTTAGCTTTGACCTTAGTATTAACATGAATAAAAGCTTTGTTCAACAACCACAAAAGGCTATGGTAAAAGTAAAAGTAGAAGTACAGAGGTGTGATAAGCTTGTATCAGCAGCTTTCTTGTCTTATTTCCTTTAAAACACACTTACAATACCAAGAGACCACTGTGGTTTCATAAAGAGGTGCGATTCAGTCTGTTGGGTAAGACATGATACAACAAACTTCATAAAATACAGATGATTTTTGCTTTTTTAAATTTTTTAGCAGACAGTTATGGCAAATTCAAGTTTCAAAGCAGTGATGCTACTTCTGCTGCTTTGCTCTGGTAAGATAAAAGCAAAAAACATTTAATGACCATCTGCTTGATTATTATTTAATTTCTAACTATTTGTTTCTAGGTGTTTCGTGCGATTGCGATGAAAGTTTGAGCTTGAACGTGACCACACCAAATGTTCTCGAAGCCCTGAGTGGATCGTGTTTACAAATCCCCTGCAGTTTCACACCTAAGTCTTTGCTAAAGGATAATTTTGACGCTACTCGACGAGTTATTGGTGTTTGGATCAAAACCCATCACAGTTTTCGCCCGAATCCAGAGTTTGTGATCTTCAACAGCAGTAAAGAGAACAACCCTTATCCAATGAAGCTCACTGGAGACTTGACAAAGAAAGACTGTACTACTTTGTTTAACAATTTAACCACAAAATATTCAGACATGTATTACTTCAGGATTGAAAACAAACCTTTTTCGGCAACAGATTTTTGTAACCCTCTTCAAATAAAAGTCACAGGTAAGTATTTATTTAGCTGTTCATACTTGTACACTGCACATAAAAGGATAAACTTGTCATGGTTAAAAGCACTAGAATTGTTTAGATTATATTAAAATGCTTATGTTTTGTGGCATATTTGGCTTTTAGCTTGAATCATATATTTGCCAATGAGGTTAAGTACAAATGTCTTACTATATTGGCAATTATTTTGTCTTGAAATAGGAATAAATGTACTGAAATAAGGCAGAAACAGTCAAAATATCTAGATATTTTGCAACTTGAGGTCCACATGCGGCTCTTTAAAGCCTCAGGTGTGGCTCTTTGTGGTTTGATTGAAAAACTGAAAGAGTATTGTTTTCGTCTCTCTCTCTCTCAAAAACGCACAGATGCATGGCATACTGAAATGAAGTGCTAAGTTAAACAAAGTCATGAGTATTTTCATCAAAGCAATTTAACACATAGGCCTACAACAAGTTAAATTTTCAAATCGAACCAAATACAGTTCTTGACTTTAATCTGGTTTAAATGAGCAAATGTGTCTCTGATCTAAGACCATCAAGTTAAGACATATTAACTTGTGTAAATTACAACAAAATAAGAATAACATCTATTTTATCGACACTAAAATTATTTTTCTTTGCCGTGTAAATAAAGTGTGCTGATGGTCTCTTGAGAAAGGTTGAAGGACCATGGGGGAAAAAAACAATAATGCTGGATTTGAGATCACATAACCTCCGCAAATGTTCAATCTGGTAATTTATATTATTCACTAGTCACATGACCACAACTTATTGTTCATGCAAGTCTCTAAAATGCGACCCCAACAAGTGAATAGTAAACAAAAAAATCCATCTATATTTAGTTTTTTGGTAAATAAGATCTGACTGAATATTAACTTAAACAATCAAATTCAAAGCATTTTTTAAAGCTCATAATATTTCACAAAATTTAAAAATGGATATCAACTAATCCAGACCTGGGCAAACTGCAGCCAGCAAACCAGTTGTGGCCCTCAGACTGTTTCAGTGTGGCCCCAGGCACATTTTTGACAATAAGTGCTACTATTTTATTGGAGCAAGTGTCATTGCTTGTCCTAATATTATCACACTAAATGGCTGAAATAGATTAAAAAACCTATGGTTTGCAAAAATGTGCTTTCAATAATGATCATTTGTACACCAGTGATCGCGGTCCAGCCCTCCCTCCATTTGTCTGGGTTCGAATATGGCCCGCGGGAAAAAATAACTTGATTGCCAGCCCTGAACTCATCCTTCAGTAAAGATTAGCTAGTTTTCAGACTGATCTCTTTCCGTACAGTAAAATGGGTTTTGAGGGAGCTGCACTTGCACAAGCTCGATGCATAAAGTGGAAAAAATCTGAGAATATAAAACATCTTTTAGAGTCGACTGGACAATTATTTTATCCACATGACAGCCTTGGCTATACTGTCTGTTGAGAGCAAATGGCCAATGTGAAATATGCTGCATTTTTACTTTGCACTTTGTCTGACAGTTACTTCACTGGTACAAATGAGGGTATGAAAAAAATCTAAATATTATTTGAGACAAAATTATTTACTTCTTCATGTGTTCTGCAGACTCTCCCTGGCGTCCGTCTGTGGAAGTCTTTGGTGAACTGAAAGTGACAGAAGTGGTGAATATAACATGTTCAGCTGTCACTCCCTGTCCACACAAGCCTCCTGAACTCACATGGGACCCTCCTCAAGTCAGTCCTAAAAGCAGCTTGCAACAAAACTCAGATGGGACGTTTACCACTTCAATCACACAAACGATCACTCTGACGTCCTCTCATGATGGACACAAGCTCACCTGCTTTGTGGCCTATCCTGTGAGAGGAGAACAGTACAAGACAGCACAAATTACCATCACTCTCAATGTTACTCAAAGAGGTGAGTGTAAATGCATCAGGAAAAGGATTGAAGACCTGCTCAGATTAGTGAAAGGTGAAGGGTTGTAGTCCATAACAGTCAATACATCTGAAGAAGTAAAGTAATTATTGTTTCTGCACCCACAGGACTAAATTCACATGCAGTGAAAATAATCCATATTCTATGAAGTTTGATAATCCTGACTGATGCTGTTGAAATCAGTGGATCTTCACTGACAGCGCAGTGCTGGGATAGCATTACGTCAACTACAGCCCAAGCTCTTTAGAGGAAGTGTGTTTTAAAGTAGGGCTGAAATGCAAGTGTGACTTACACAAGTTCAATACAAGTTCATACAAGTTCAAAACAATGTACAAAACTGTTCACAACAATATGCATTCAGATTTATTTGCATATACTGTATTCAGTGTTTACTTGCACACTTAATACATAACAGTGAGACAAAAGTAAACATTCAGAATATACTGTAGCCTCAAAACAGAAAAGAACTGTGGAGCCACAACCACAGATAAGGTTTTACAAATATTAAGTTACTTCCTGCATGGTAGCAGAGTGGCTAGAGCTCTGGCTTCCAAGTAAGGAGATCAGACAATAACATCTCACAATGCACGTTCTCCTCGTGTCACCGTGGGTTTTCTCCGGTTTCCTTCCACCTCCAAAAACATGCATGTCTAGGTTAATTGGGCATTACTGTAAATTTCCCCTGTGAGTGAATGATTGTCTCTGCGACGAATTGGCAAGTCAGTTCTGACTGACTTGATGCTTGTTCAGTTAGAGTAGGGTTGCTTTTCATTTCATTTATTTTTATTTTTAAATGAAGCACTCTGATTAAAATTGTAATCTTGCTGTGATTCAGAACTGACAGAAGCTGGACCCAATGTTGTGACTTTGATTGGCCCATACAACATCATAAAGCTCTGTGGGATTTTACTGCTCTACAGCTCTCTGGTCTTTGTGGAAAAGTGAGACTTAAATATCTTTGTCAAGTTATTGTTACATGATAAATCTCACCCTAATATTTTATTGGACTTTCAGCAGGTTCAGACACAACAAATGTGAGCAGGTAAATAAGCATCAGTCTGTATTTTTAGTGCATTTTTAATTTTCCTGTTTTTACTCACAAACTTTGTATTTTGTCCAGAGCCAACAAAATTTGAAAATCATGTGATTGAAACATAAGCTTAATGAAAGCATTTTGATGTGTATTTAATGCTGCATAAATGCTCTTCCAAACCTATGTATTTTATTTTATGTAAACTAATAGGTTTTGTGGCATCAATGTAAGAAAATCACTGTGCAAGGTTTATGTCTGAATAAAACATAAACAAAGATAGAAGAAGTTTATCTGTTCTTTTATTTAACACATATAAACACATTAAAGACCATTTTATTAAGAAAATAAAAAATAGCCTAAATACAGAGGGATGTGGAAAGGTCCTCCTGGCAGGAAAAGTAAGTCTGGGAAACAGTTGTTCAATCAGGACCATCGCCCACTTTCATGTTCAGTGCTGAAACCATCAAAGATTTCCTGAAACAAAACCTAATATAATAGAGCATCACAGTTGGTTTAATGATAATGTAGTCTAATCTGTCATATGGGCTTTACTGTTTTTTTTCAATAGCTTTGGCTCCAAAGTCAAGATAATTGAACACACTTCAAATCTTAACATCCAGGATGCAATACACATTCTACCTTTGCTACTACAGAAACATCTTTCTCATCTTCACTCTTTTTGCTAAACTCCTCACACAGTGTTTTTGCAAAACCTTAAACACAATTAGCCTTCCTTAACTCTTCGGTCACTGCTGTTAAACTATGTGTTTATAACTAACACTTTACGTAGCTCCAAAGTGATGTTTTCTTGGTTCAATCACCTGAACAATGTAACATGTGCTGTGACTCTTCTGACAAATAAATCTGTCCCATGAACACAACTCCATTAGGACAAATAGAGCTACTTTTGTTTTAGAGCGTCAAACCAAACAAGAAGTGTGAGGAGGAGAACATGAAGACAGAGACAGAAGTGTGAGGAAGAGGGCATGGAAACAGGGACAGATGATTTAGCCCAGTGTCAGACACTTCACTGGGGCCAGACAGGAACACACTTTTAGCTCGTCGAAGAATTGTATTTTATTCTACATTGTCAGTAAACCATGTTCTTGTTTCACAATTCTGAATATTTTTGTTTCACAATCTTAATTTCCCAATATTCTGAAAAATAAATCGATATTATGTTGAAATAAATTCCAAACGGTGTTTAAGTGGTTAAGGTGAAAGTGAATCCATGTGTTGCTTTTGTTTCATGTTCAAACAAATAAGTGTAGTTTTTACATGACTGTGAAATATTTTGCACAAAAGTGCAGTTTAGAGATGAGTGTTTATCATTTTAACCACAAAGTGTTATTTTCACAAAGGTGTCAGGAGTTTTGCATAAAAAGTGTACATGTGCAATTCTTCTAAAATGTTTAGACAAATGAATGATAAATCTGACTGAATATGTGGAGGTTTTGCCATATTTATGACAATTTCCAAAAAATTTGCCAAAGTGATTAAAAAAACTGTAATGTATTAGAAATTCTGCTAAACAGGCCAATGACCACAAGAGTAAACACGTGCGTACTGTTAGAATTAGAACAACTAAAGAAGAAGTTTGTAATCTTATTTCATCAGAAAAGACACCAGATATAAAGAGAACTGTTGTCAGAACTTCCCCAATTGTAAAGAAGCTGTTTTTCGTGCTGGTCAGTTCTGAAGTTCTGACTCTCAGGTAAGTAAAAACAACAACATCAATAATAATAATAATAATAAATATTTTACAGTTGCAGATAAGATTACTGTTTCTTTTTGTTGTAGAGAATTATGGCAAAGTCATGTGTCGGTGGGTTAACTCCAGTGATGCTACTTTTACTGCTTTGTCCTGGTAAGAACATTTTTCTTGTGTTAAATAAGTTGAAATTCAAGTAGAATTGACATTATTAATTTGTGAATATGTGTTTGTAGGTGTCTTTGGTAATTGCAATGTACTTTTGAATGTCGCCACACCAAATACTCTCAAAGCTCTGAGTGGATCGTGTTTACAAATCCCCTGCAGTTTCACACCTAAGTCTTTGTCACAAGATAATTTTGATGCTACACGGACAGTTATTGGTGTTTGGCTCAAAACCGGGACTAATTTTGGCACAAATCCAGACTATGTGATCTTTAACAGCAGTCACGAGAACAACCCTTATCCAATGAAGATCACTGGAGACTTGACAAAGAAAAACTGTACAACTTTGTTCAGTAATTTAACCAAAGAATATTCAGACCAATATTTCTTCAGGATAGAAAACAGACCTTTTGTATCAACAGCTGCTTGTGAACCTCTTCAAATAAACATCATAGGTAAGTATTTTATTTATATATATTTAAACTATTGTTTATATAACAATAATAATAATCTTTATTTATAGAGCACTTTTTAAAAACCACAGTTTATAAAGTGCTGCACACACAGCATTGCATTACACCAATACAAAATCATCAAAATGCACAAGTTGGAAAATAAATCAGACAGACAGAGAGACAATCAAAACAACAAGCAGGCAATTTCGCAGACAGATCAACTGACAAGAGACAAATTAAAATAAATAATTAAAATGAAATAGAATGATATAAAACAAAAACATATAAATAAAATGAAATAAAATGAAATGTTAGGAAAAGGCCATTCGATAAAAGTGAGTCTTAAAGGTTGTATGGAGGATTTTCAAAAATTGTTTGTTGTCAGTCTTGGTCAAAAACAGTTGCATAGATTTGTAACAGCCTTGTACTTATGCTAAACAAAAAAAGAATTATAAAAATATATAATCTGTGAAAATGATGAGGCCAGTAAAACGTTGACCAATAGATAACGAGGTACCTCGTTATCTATTGGCCTGTGAACCTGTCAAGCAAACCCTCAGTGTTCCTAAGTAACTCATTGGCCCAGTTGGCAGTGAAGGGCGTGGCCCTGGGAGGAGAAACACTTGTGCATCATTTGAAAAACAGCAAACAGTTGTTGGATTTGAAAATTACTCTATACAACCTTTAAGAAGTGATTTAAAAGATGTCACTGATGATGCAAGCCTTATCTCCTCAGGTCATTCCAAAGTCGAGGAGCCCGGATCGAAAAAGCCCGATCACCTCTAGTCCGGAGCCTCGACTTTGGAACAGCAAGCAAGGACCTGCCTGAGGATCTAAGGCTGCGGGAGGGCTCATAGGGGATTAAAAGTTCAGAAATATAACTTGGTGCAAGACCTAAACGAGCTTTAAAAGTGATCAGTAAAATCTTAAAATCAATTCTAAAACGCACAGGGAGCCAGTGGAGAGAAGCTAAAACAGGGGTGATATGTTCCTTCTGTTAAAACCAGTGAGAAGCCTAGTTGCTGTGTTCTGGAACAAGTTGGAGGCGGGAGATGGATTTACAGTCAAGGCCGGCGAGAAGGGAGTTGCAGTAGTTTATGTTTGTTTGATGAATAGAGTAATACAAATCTTTGTAAACCTGTATTCTCAAGACTCTCCTTGGATCCCGTCCTTAAAAGTCTCTGGTGATCAGACAGAGACAAAGATGGTGACTATAACATGCTCAGCTGTCACTCCCTGTCCACTCGCCCTCCTAAACTCACATGGGACCTCCACCAAGACACTGCCAACATCACAGAGAGGAACTCAGACGGGACATTTACCACTAAAATCACACAGAGCATCACTCTGACAGACGCTCATGATGGACTAAAGATAAAATGTAATGCATCGTATCCTGTGAGTGGAGGATTCAAAATGTCCGACAGTAACGTCACTCTCAGTGTCTCATGTGAGTGAACCACACTGATGGACCCAGTCTGTTCTGGTGACAGTTGCTCTAATGTTCCCTGTGTGTCCTCAGATGGTCCTAAAACACCTCAGCTGTGGTCAGTCCGTCCGGTTCACTGTCAGCAGGTCAGTCAGTGACACTGAGCTGCTCCAGCAGAGCCAAGCCTCCTGTCCAACACTTCACCTGGTTCAGACACAGCTCACAGGGGCCAGTCAAAGTCACTGAAGGACAGACTTACACATTCAACATCACTGAAGACGGAGTTTATTACTGTGTGGCCTCAAATACACTCAGGAACGAATACTCTTCCATCATACAGCTCAGATCAAAAGGTATTTCACTCTTAAGTGTAGAATTATTGAGAGTTTGTTCATAAGAAAAATTAGAACAGGAGCTTGGCATTTAACACAAGAACTACTCTTATAACTGCTATAGCTTGTACAAATTGGACACAGAATAATAGGGCCTATGCTATATTATAACATTCTATAGGTCGATAATAATTCCACTTTTTACACTAAATTGCTTTCACACACTTGTCCATTCTAAAAGTCAATTTGGATCTTAAACACTGCTTCAGCTTTTCAAAACTACCAGTACATTTCGGCTCAGGGAAATTAAGTTTACATCCAAAACTTTTAAATTTTGCCTTCAAAAACAAGTTTTATCATCAAAACTGACTTTACAGCTCAGAAGCTTTAATTCTGATCTAAGAGGCAAAGTGACCAAAGCTTCAAGTCATTGGGATTCAAGCTTCATACAAATCAAATTGTATTGGAGTTGTGTTTTATTGCATCTGTGACTAACAAACCATTAACATCAATATCACACTGGGATATATTTAGTCTATAATTTTTCATACCTGCCATTTCTGTTTTCTACTTACATCAATGTCCTGTTTATTTCAAAATGTCATTGTTTGATCTTTCTGCTCTTGTGATTGCAAATGTTCTTCCCATCTCAGTCTTTCCTTAGATAAAAGTTTGACTCAAGAGATCAAATAAATACATTTTCAGTCTGTCTAAGCGATTGAATAAAACTGTAATAAGATGGAGGGAAGCTTATACGGATATGGTTTAAATGCAGTTTTTGTTGTTGCTGTTGATGAAATGATCGTTTACATATTTCATGACAAACTACAAAGCTAAGTCTCTGATCATATGACACCATCACATTGTATTTTCACGTGGCAATATTTCTTTTACAAAGGCTGAACAGTGAAATGTGTCTTTGTCAGGAGCTGGAGGCAGTGTGGTGACTCGGATTGACTCGTACAACATCGTGAAACTCTGTGGGGTTTTACTGCTCTGCTGCTCTCTTGTTGTGTGGTGAGACTTAAATATTTCATCAACTTATTGTTACATTTGTCAAAACAGAAAACACTATTGTCAATGGTCTGTGAGTAAAATGGCAAACTCTTTACTTTCAGCTGGTTCAGAAAAATCTACAAGAAACGTGAGCAGGTAAATAAGCATCAGTCTGTATTTTAACACATTTGCAGTTTACACTCATTAACTTTGTATTTTTTCTCTCATTCAAAGAAACCAGAGCCACCAATGTATGAAAATTGCGTCATCGAATCAAAAACTTAAACCAGTTTTGGTCATTCTTGTTTGTTTTTAACACTGATGCTTCCATGTCTTTTTATAGCTTGTAAATGTATGCTTCTTATTGTGTATTAATACTTGAATTAACATAGTTTTAGACTGTCCAGTCTTGTTATTTCAAGTGTTATGAATTTGACTTTAGTTTTTCTTTTGGTGTTGTAAGAGGTTTTTCTTCTGCACAATGTGGAAATGAGAAATTACATATTTTACCAACGATCTGTATTTGATATAAATCAACTTTAGCGCCATGGTTTTAACTCTGGTTCACATTAAAATGATTCACATAAGTTCTGTTTTTCTGTATTTATGTGGATAGACATTTAGTTTATACCAATAAAACACAAAAAAGACTATGTATTTTCAAGACACTTCACAAAACCTGCAGAAATGGCACATTAGACAAAACTACAATATTTTATGATCACATATTTCTTTTTACATGTCTCTTAGTGTCAGAAGAAGGTTGTGCTTTGGTAAAAATATAGGAAGTAGTGAGAAAATGGTGTGAAAAGCTAGCAGAAGTGACAGCTTCACCGTTTCCTTAAACCAGACTTTTACCAAATATGGGTCAAAAGGAAGAGATTATTTTAGCTTTCTTCTTTCTTGTGTTGTCTTATACACAGCTATGATTGTTTAGTTCATAGAAATGGATGTGGTTTTAGTGAACGCAGCCATGTTAAGCAGCATACTCTGTGCCTTCATCTACCCATGTGAGTTTTTAAGAGAAAGTTGTCCAAATGTTATTGGTGTAATGACTGAGTAATGTGTTTGTTTTTTCAGTTTTGTCAAACTCTTGTCGTTCTGATCCTTCCATTTCCATCTCTCCTGTGAGTTTGGAGGGTCTGAGTGGGTCCTGTTTGCTGATTCCATGTGAGTTCAAAGTAAGAAAAAAAGATATAGACGACTTTCCTGGTCAAAATGCTGCAGCTGTGTGAATTAAAACACAAAGTAAGTTTGGAAACAATCCAGAAAATGTGATTTTTAGAAGTGACAGATCATCAGGGAACTATCCGATGAGGATTATTGGAAATGTGAATCAGAAAGATTGCACCACTGAGTTTAACGATTTAAAAAGTGAATATACAGAGAAATACTTCTTCAGAGTGGAAGATGGAAGCTTCATGTCTACAGCGTCCTGTTCACCTGTCGATATAACAGTGAGAGGTAAGAAAGTCATTTTATACAAATTTATCTTCTGTATCATTTATAAAATAATCATAATAATGACTGCAGGAGTTACAGTTACAAGTTACAAGTGTGTTTATTTGTTTAACTTGATGTGCTATGACCATTTCCTCATTGTGCTGCTTGGAATCTTCCTCATGCAGAATCAATTTAAATTCATCAATAGTACTTTATTTTCTCTAAAATAAGCCGTACACAGCAGTGAGGTCCAGACTTGTGTATTTCTATCCTCGATCAACTTTTTAGGCATGCATTACAAGTACTCTTGTCTTGTCTTGTCTTTGATCTATTGAACAGCAATAGTAACTTATTAAAACCAACAATATAATAGCTGTAGCAGTAAGCCTAAAAATAAAGATGTAATCACAATTTAGTTAATTTAAGCTAAATAGTTTTGTTTTTTAAATTTTACTAGCTACAAATCTGCTAAAAATGAAATGTATGCATCAAAAAATAAATAAATAAAAAAAAATTACAAAACACATGAAATTAAATAATTTTGTTTTAAACATTGCCATAATTTGATTATTTGCTACACACCAAGATCTCTCCTTTTAAAGTTGGGGTACCTATAACTTTTTAGCTGTAAATGAGTAAACTTTGTGCTTTCCACTTGAAAGTCTATGATAAATGTAGCACTTTGTGAAAAAAATTAACCACAGAAACCTGTCTGAATTGAATAATAGAAAATTTTAGTTCCAAGCAGGAGCTGAATGCTGCTCTCTGATTGGCTGAGCTTGGGTGGCCTCTCCAGTTTCACTTTGTTGTTTGTAAAAAGAAGCTTATAAGCTACAATTGCAACCTAAAAGAATAGAGTATTAACCATGTATTAAGTATTAACCATGTGTCGAAGGATTTATGAGAGGAAGTTGTCAGATTTAAAACTTAAATTGTGTTTGCAGTGTGAAAATCACCTACCCCACCTTTAAAGCCTAATCATTATAGACAAAGTAAACATACTGTCCTTTTAAACGGACTATTTTCGTTTTAGCTGGTAGGCTCAGAATACTACATGGGTCTGTGTAAAGCCATATTGGAATACATACATTATACATTTCTAAAGCGCATTTTTTACTTTCTTTTAGACTCTCCCTGGAGCCCCTCTATAGAAGTCTTCGGTGATCTGACAGAGACAGAGGTGGTGACTATAACATGTTCAGCTATCACTCCCTGTCCACACAAGCCTCCTAAACTCACATTGAACCTCCAGCAAGACAGTCTTACACACAACTTACGACCAAACTCAAACGGGACATTTATCAATTCAATCACACAAACGATCACTCTGACGTCTTCTCATGATGGACACAAGCTCACCTGCTCTGCGGCCTATCCTGTGAGAGGAGAACAGGACAAGACAGCACAAACTACCATCACTCTCAATGTTGAACGAATAGGTGAGTGCAAATGCATCAGGAAAAAGATCCAAAACAGTGGTTCCCAACCTTATTTGTCCCGACTACCCCCTAAATTTTGAGTTTTAGGTAAATATATGAATTTCCCAATTTAATATAGTCATTTGTTTCTTAGTATTTCATTCTTTTCAAGAGACATATGCTCAAAACTCCACATTATTTATCAAAATTACTACAAATAACACTTTTAAGTACAGAAAATATTGCATTTCAACACCTTATAAAGTCTGAAATTATTCTAAGTGCCCCCTGGTAAGTGCTCGCGTACCCTCAAGGGTCCCTGTACCCCTGGTTGGGAAACACTGGTCCAAAACATTTGATGACCTAAAGAAAAGCTATAGAGACCTGTTATCCAAAATTGACTTGAAAACTGGTTGTCAGAGTTAAAGTTGGTGGTAATTGACTTTTTTAGTTGTAAATTAGTAACTTTTGTGTTTTCCACCTAAAAGTGTACAGTAAATGTATCACTTTTTGAAAAAATTAGATCACTGAGTACTGTCTGAATTGAATATTGAAGAATTTTAGCTCTAATCAGGAGCTGAATGCTGCACTCTGATTGGCTGAGCTTGAGCAGTTCTCTCCAGTTTCACTTTGTTGATTGTAAGAAGTGTTTTTTAAATCGTAAGTGCAATCAAAATGAAAGCATGTTGATGTTAACTGTGTATCGGAGGATTTATGAGAGGAATTTAAAACCTAAATCATGTTTGCAGTGTCAAAATCAGCTACCCACCTTAAATTCTCCTGAGGACATTTGATTATCTTACTGGAGACCTGTAATTAAGGAGACCTATTGTGATTTTTCTGTATGTTTAGGAAGAAACTATAGCATAGGTAGATCAATAATTCAATTGTTTTAAAACGGCTTAATATAGAAACAGGTCCACTGACTTTCTGTTCAAAATTGTAGAACAGATAAGCCCCGCGTCTTCACTGTAAAATATAAGCAGCATATTTTAACTTCCCTGTTTTCATGGTTAGAAAGAGGCTACATGACCATTTTGAAGCCTACATGTTTTATTCAGAATGTGGTTTTCATTTAGAGTAATCGCAAGTAACTACACACAAGTCGTGGGGGGGGGGGGGGGGTAGGTGAAAACAGTAGTGCTGCAGTCCTTTAGTCATTTAGTCGGTTGATGCATTCTTAGTCGACCAACGTTTTTATTAGTTGATCAATTTCTTTAAGGAACTGAAAATATGATCTCAAATGACTATGTTCCTGACATAAGTAGTATTTAACACATTTTGAGTGTATTTTGACTGGCTTAAAATAAAACTGTCATTTAACAAGCATAAAATATCTAATTTTACTCAAAATATGAAAACTACACATTTATTTTAACTTCACAAATCTGCAAAAATGCTTCGGCACTTGGAATAAAAACAAAATTCACGTGTATGTGTACTTGTTAGCATTATAATTTTTTTTTGTATGAATTGTTTTGCATGAACTCTAAAACATTTTAGTTTGGTCACACCCTCATTTAGTCGATTAATCGGTCGATGGGACAGGATTTTAGTCGACCAATATGTTTTTGATTGACTACAGTCCTAGAAAACAGGTCTTTTTTCCACAAGTGTTTTCAAAATGTGTCACAATAATATTAAATATGATTTAATTAATGTTTGTCAGGAGCTGGGCCCAGTGTTGTGACTTGGATTGGCTCATACAACATCGTGAAGCTCTGTGGGATTTTACTGCTCTTTATCTCTCTGGTCCTTATTGAATGGTGAGACCTAAATATTTTCTCAACGTTTTGTGTTTTAGGACAAATCTCAAAAGCCTCATCGTGGAAAACAATTTGTCTCTAAGATTTTCATTCAACAACTGCATTTGTGTAAAATTGCAGTTAAAAATTCAACGCGAGAATCTCCAGAAATTTCTAAATCTGATAGAACTAAATATTTTCCATTTTGTGTGAGCAAAAGACCAAACTCTGATGATTCTTTTTTTAAACTTTCAGCTGGTTCAGACAAACTTACAACAAACGTGAGCAGGTAAACAAGCAACTGTCTGTATTATTCACATTCACAGTTTATACTCACTAACTTTGTATTTTGTTTTTTTTTTCAAAGAAACCAGATCCAACAAAATATGAATCTCGTGTGATTGAAGAGCAAACTTAAAACCAGCTTTGGTCATTTTTGTGGTCACACAGTTGATTCTTCCACGTGTTTTTATACTTGTATATGCAGTCATCTTTACCCGCCTCGATGACTACAAAGCTGTGATGCATGATGGGAAATGTAGTGCAGTGAACACGCGTGCCGTGAACTGGCAGCTGATTGGCGCTCTGCAGTTTCTTCTCCTCTGTCTTTATCGAATCTATGAACTTTTATACATCACACATGTTTATCATGAGTCACAAAAGACCCAGGATGTTGTACATTACACACAGAATTATTAATATATCATCTTCATCATCTGAATATTTCTCACAGACAGAACTCAACTGTGTAAATTTTATTCTTTGTTCTGGTGATGTGGGAGTGAGTTTGTGATGTTTGAGGGAAACATAAATGCTTTTGCAAAGTTGTAGGTCAGTGCAACACTTTGAATAAACGCAAGAGCTATGTTGTCTCTGTGAATCTGTGAGACCTGACTGTCCTCAAGTGTTTAAAAAGTGTCCTTTTCTTTTGCATCTTTGGTTTAAAAAACTACCACCACAGACTATGAATGTCCCTCTTGCAGAGTCCACTCTCTGTGGCCTCAGGTCGGACTGATTATTGTTAAAACCTTTGGTATGTTTGACTGGAGTGTCCCCTGTGTGCTGCACAGGCTGGTAGTTGTCTCCTGGTTCCAGTGATCTTATTTGGGGCTACGGACTATAAAGTCAGATTTGCCATTGCTGTTTTTGTTGTGTTCATTTTCTCTAAGATTTGTTGGTTATCTAGGCCAGTGGTTCCCAAACCTTTTTGTCTGGAGTACCCCCTAATCATGATCTCACACACACAGAGAACCCTCTTTGTCATGTGTTTTTAAGGGGTATTTTTTTCTTTACTCATATATTTTCGGTAACACTTTATATTAACTACATCTTGATTAGCCTTTTTAATAAAGCATGAATAATGGATTCATTCTTAATGAACAAATGAGAAGTTAATGAACAAAATAGGCTATTAAGGCTTAGTAACGACTTAATTACTACAAGCCGTACCCCTCAACCCAAAATCCTAATCTCAGCTCCTTTATTGAGCAGTTACTAAGCCTTAATAAACACTTCCATTCATTAATTGATGATTTGTTCATTAATTGTTAACTCTTTATTCATACTTTAATAAGGCTTTAGTAAGGCTAAATAAGGTATAATTAATATAAAGTGATACCATATTTTCCTTTACAACCACTGCATTTTATTGTTTTAATATAGGCCTATTCGCCCTCAAACAATTGCCTCTTAACATGTAACATGTGGTGCAAATAACATTTTTCACATTACAATACTTGCAATTCTACCTTTCTGTTAAAACTGCAATTATCCCAAGTACCCCCTGGAAAATGGTCGTGTACCCCCTAGGGTCCACGTACCCCTGGTTGGGAAACACTGATCTAGGCAATAAATTAATTCTTTGGAAATGGCTCTTTAACTTCACCAAAGAGGAAAATTGTAATGTCACCACCAACAACAAACCAAATATTCAAATGTGGTGAAGCAAAACAAAAAATATATGTCCAGAAACTTGGTCTTTTAATATTAAGCTTGTCTGAATTCATCTTTATCTACAATGTATTTACAGGATACACAGAGTCTTTGTGATTTTAAGTTGTGGTATTTGTATTGTGTCCAATTTGTAAATAAAAAATAAAGAATCTGCAAACAGGTTTTCCCTCTGCGCTATGTGAAAATGAGAAAATGCACATTTGACTAATCTGTATTTGATATGAATCATCTTTAACGTTGTGTTTTAAGCAGATGTGGATAGACATTTAGTTTATACAAATACATTTAACTTAAAAAAGCAGGACAAGTGCAGTCCTGCTTTGTGAACACTGCACTTAAAGATTACACGTGTTGCCAATACAGTGAAGAGTAGACTGTTTATGTTTGTCATTGTTATATAATCACATCTTTCTTTTTAAATTCTTCTTAGTGTCAGAAGAAGGTTGTGCTTTAGTAAAAGTATTGACAGTAATATGAAGAGAAGTAATGGAAAAATGTTGTGAACAGTTAGCAGAAGTTACAGTTACCATCAGCAACTTCACTGTTTCCGTAAACCAGACACTTACCAAATATGGGGCAAAAGGGAAGAGATTATTTTAGCTTTCTTCTTTCTTGTGTTGTCTTCAAGTGCAGAACGAGCAGACACAGATCAATACAAATTATTGTTATGAGGATATGGATGTGTTTTCGGTGAATTCAGTCGTGTTAAGCAGCATGCTATGTGTCTTCCTCTGCATAGGTGAGTTTTTAAAGGAGAAAGTTGTCCAAATGTTATTGGTGCAATGGATGAGTTACGTGTTGGGTTTTTTTCAGTTTTGTCAAACTCTTGTCATCTGGATCCTTCCATTTCCATCTCTCCTGTGAGTTTGGAGGGTCTGAGTGGGTCCTGTTTGTTGATCCCATGTGAGTTCAAAGTAAGAAAAAAAGATATAGACGACTTTCCTGGTCAAAATGCTGCAGCTGTGTGGATTAAAACACAAAGTCAGTTTGGAAACAATCCAGAAAATGTGATTTTTAGAAGTGACAAACAATCAGGGAACTATCCGATGAGGATTATTGGAAATGTGAATCAGAAAGATTGCACCACTGAGTTTAACGATTTAAAAAGTGAATATACAGAGAAATACTTCTTCAGAGTGGAAGATGGAAGCTTCATGTCTACAGCGTCCTGTTCACCTGTCAATATAACAGTGAGAGGTAAGAAATCATTGTAACTAATGCTTGTAAGCCAAGCTGGAAGATTTACAATAGTTCTTACATTTTGTGCAAAAAGAGGAAATCCTGTGAGATTGGTCAACATATCACTCACTGCTGGTTTTGTGTTTCAAACTTTTTAGATTTTTTAACTTCTGCTATATCACGTCTCATAGATTTACTGAACAAACATATATCTTTGTTTACTATAGTTGGACAGAAAATGGTAAATGGTTCCAGTGTTCATGCCTCAGTTAAACAAAAGAAAACAATTTAATCCATGGAGCCAATGCATTGCAGCTCTGTGAGTTATGAGTGACTGTAATTACAATTGACCTCAGTATTTACCTGAGGGCTTTGTAAAGAGTCTTGTAAAACCCTCAGGTACATGTTGTTGTCTTTTGGGGTTTTAAAAATATGAACTGAATCTACTGTAATTTCTGTCCTATTGAGCGCACCTGAATATAAGCCGCACCCACTACATTTAAGTAAGAAAAATGATAAAGTAAATATACAGTCCGCACTTGTTAATAGTCAATCATTTTGAAAAAAGTAGCGGCTTATAATCCAGAAATTACAGTAATTGTTGGTTAAGGTGCATGTGACAGGTTGGAAAACATCTTTCAGTAAAACATTAACACTGACTGTTTTCTCTCAACTTTGGAAACATTTACAGTAAATGTACTTCTTGGACATGATAAGCAAATATGACCTGCTATGTATCCTAATGTGCTTTACTGATGCTACTTCAGTGACAAAGAACAAGTCTCTAACTTCTATTCACTCTCTGTTTCTCAGACTCTCCCTGGAGCCCCTCTATAGAAGTTGTTGGTAATTTGACAGAAACAGAGGTGGTGACTATAACATGTTCAGCTGTCACTCCCTGTCCACACAACCCTCCTAAACTCACATTGAACCTCCAGCAAGACAGTCTTACACACAACATGCAACCAAACTCAAACGGGACATTTACCACTTCAATCACACAAACGATCACTCTGACGTCCTCTCATGATGGACACGAGCTCACCTGCTCTGCGGCCTATCCTGTGAGAGGAGAACAGGACAAGACAGCACAAACTACCATCACTCTCAATGTTACACGTAAGAACAGCCTACTTACATTTTTACACCGCTAATTCCCATAATGCATTCTGTTTCTAAATTTTTATTTTGTTTTCCCTAGGTGTAGTTTCTGGTAAATGTCGGCCTGTCATTAAATATTTCTGGTGTAATAAATACGCATTTTAAACTATGACTTTTTACAGAGGTGGAACATAATAAGGAACAATATTCAGATGTTTGTGCTTTACCTCCTAACCTTGTTAGTTAGAATTAGTCACACATTACTTGTTACTTTTTAAAATTGTAATGACTTACACTAGTTACTGCCCCAAGAAAGCATCAACCAAAAATTAAATTTCATATTTTATTTATGACATTTAAACAAAGGCAAACAACAAATGAGTTGCTTAAATAGGCTCATATTAAGTAAAAGCATTGTGCCTCAACTTTATTTAAAAAGTAAAGTGTAAAGTAAACAAAATCAATTAGCCGAAATGTTAATGACTGGTTGATTTTTAATAATTTTTTTAGATTATTTTTTTGGCAAGATTATTTTGGGTTATCAGTTTATTTTGTTTTATTTTAAAATATCTTTTAAGCTTCTGCAGCAAATTTAGCAACAGCTCTGGACAGGACCCCTAAACCAGAGGTGAACGTTCCTCTGATGTAAAGATGTTGTCAGTCACATCCACACTTAATGTTTCTGATAGATTTTGTCATACATAGACCAATGTAGGAACAAAGACATAAAAGAAGATGGGGACATGCAATTCTTATCAAACCTGCAGTTTTGAACAAGAAGTCAATGGACCTGTTTCTGTCTAAATCATTTTTTAGTCATATTTTTGTGTTTTTCAATGAACAAAACGTGACTATACTGATCTATATGTCATGATTTATTACTAAATACCTGGAAGAAAACATAACATTAGTATTCTTCTCGTTTTGTGCTCAGGCAAATCTGGAGATGTTATGGTGATGTGGCTTTCAGCGATTATTGTCCTCCTCATCGTACTGATTGTTGTTTTTGTCCTTATTTGGTGAGTCGCATGAACACACCTCATTATTCTATGTATAAATATTTGTATAATTTTAACCCAGACATGTTGTTTCAGGCATTTTAAATTCAGACGAGCACACTGTGCAGCTCCTACGGTAAGAACATAAAGTTGTGCTTTGTGTGTGGTGAAGTTCTAATAGTGTTGTTGCAGACAGGAAAAAGGAACAGCTCAATGTGTGAACAACCACAAAAACAGAACTAGTAATCTATGATAGTAATTCTTTTTCTCATTCTTTCAGAAAAAACATAAAAATATACATAATGTGACCTTTGTGTGTCAAATCTATTTCAAAAGATGACAGTGTTTCATTTAATTATAACTTGTTACTGATGGAACGAGATTTTACAAAAATGTAACTGCCACACATGTTGGCAGTTTCATCTTGCAATGATCTGATTGCATTTGTTTTGAACGCAGAGATCTTCAAAACTAATTCTGGGCCCTCTCAACAAAACGTCTCGGTGGATCCCTAATACACAGTCTAGCTAATGTTGCAGGATTTTATCATCATAAGCACTACAATAATGGTTTCCACATTGCACATTACTATACCTCACTTATTTTACTTACATGTTTTAGGGAGATGGGACCCTCCCAATTTTTGCACAATTGTATTTGACGGTTGAATTTTCTAGCTGTTTTCAAAGGTCCTTATAAAAACAGGTATTATTAAAAACTTCAGTGGAAATTCTTTAGACAATAGAAATACATTATATTAAAACAGATTTGATTTGCAGTTTGATGTCCATAAAAAGTTAACATTTCAGTTCAGATCAGTTCTTCACGCAGTTATGATCGTTTTCGGTCGACGTCACTTTCGCTCTACAGCGCTTGCTAAATGCAGAAAGAGCCTCTGTCCATCAGGTTGGCTGGGGTAACTTTTTGAATAAAACAACAAAACGGGACACGAGCTAGCTGTTTCGATCAGGTCTGAACCGATCTGACAGACGTCTGTTTCCTGAAGCTTGTATTTTTCGCTCACACTGAATGTAGTGTTTATGAGTCGTAAAGACAAATTTCATTCACAAATGTTGATTTAGCAGCATAACTTTTGATTTTTGCACAATGATAAACTCCTGTAGTGTGTGTGCACATCTCCTGTGTTGATAAACAAATAATCCCTCTTTAAAGTCAGTCAGCAGATTCCAATTTTAAAATGAACACAATTTGGTCGCTAAAAGAAACAGATTGCGTTCAAGTTCATAAAATAAAATACCTGTATCTAAATCAGAGCGTCTTTTTACACATTTTCCATTTGATGAGTTATGTTAGTGACAAGACCCATAGACTTTTGTACAACAATAGAAAACAAGCATCTGCATCTGTATTGACACCAGTGAGTGGCAAGAACACATGAGGGTCAATGGTGAAAAAGGATACTTTCTGCTCAAAATACAGCTATAATAAGGAAAAGAGACTGAGAACAAATTTAACCCACCTCAAATGTACTAAATACTGAGTTGGTATCTGATGTGAGTTCCAGTTGTCCTCGGAGGTCGGAACTCGGAGTGATGTTTTTTCTGAGTGTTGTGTGTTACAGTGGTCAAGTCAGATTACTTTTACAGTAATGAGCCAATCGAGCAATAAATAGCTTGAAAATTGCCCAAAACAGCAAAATACAGATCTCTTTATGTCAGTTCATCAACTCATCAACAGCGTAGTAGTGTTTGTAGAGACAAACTAAAGAGAAAATAAAACAGGTATGATGAGCAGTGAAGCTATCAGAGGTTTATTTTTCTCAAAACACAGGGCACTGCTATGTTAAATTTCTACCTTGCACACTGAAATTGTCTCAGAGTATCCGAGTAGGGGTGCACGGTAGCAGAGTGGTTAGAGCTCTGGCTTCTTAATAAGAAGGTTGCGGGTTCGACTCCCGGGTCGGACCATATCAACATCTCACGATCTCTCTGAGTGGAGTTTGCTTGTTCTCTCGTGTCACTGTGTGTTTTCTCCGGGTACTCTGGTTCCTCCCACCTCCAAAAACATACATGTTTAGGTTAATTAGGCGTCACTGCAAATTTTCCCTGTGAATGAATGAGAGAGTGAATTGTTGTTTGTCTATCCCTGTGATGAGTTGGCCACTGTCTAGGGTGTTCCCCGCCTAAGGCCCAAAGTTACTGGGATAGGATCCAGTCACCTGCGACTCCTAGTGGATTAAGCGGTAGAAAATGAAAAAAAATAAAAATAAATAAAACTTTAGCTTCTCTCAGATTTGTGATGTTTTTGACTGTGTTTTATGAAGATTGTATTTAGTTAATATGTTTAGCAAACAAACTAGCTCTGCACTGTTGCTATGACAACCAAAAAAAATGTATACCCTACTCTCGGTCCATTAATAATGAAATTCCCAACTTAATAAATAATTGATTCATTCATCCATCTCCACAGGTGCAACCCAGGGACGCGGCTGCTCAGGAGGAACCAGCCGAAACTGAAGACAGCAGCTGCACTACGAAGACGTAAGATTCAGTCGAAAAACAAAGACAAATCCAGGCATCAGCAGCAGCTCTGAGGCGAGATCGTGTACTCACAGTGAACGTGTCCAACTGCGCCATCAAACAGGCTGTAGTAAATGACTGACTATACGCACAAGTTAAAAACATAATTACCTGTAAGTAATTGAAACTTTTTGACCTCAATGTTCAAGAAAACGCAGGAAGCTGTGGTCCAGACATGATATTTTTATTCATTGCACTGTAAATAAAACTTGGTGTACAGTTTGTAAAAATATCTAATCTCAAATGCATTTATTGGTCCAACATTTATCGTGTAAACATCGCCTGAAATTACAGTTTAATCACAGATACAAAAAGTGGAAAGAGTATGCATTGTTTGGCCCTGGTTTCGTCTGCTTCGAAAAGACTTATAAATATTATTTTTCATTTTTAACCTAAGCTTCACACAGCTGATCTTTGGGTTCCAGCCAGTAAACATTTGCCGTTCTCTCTTAAGGCACATATCAGCCAGACTGGTGCAAATACATCGAGCTTATTTACGTTTCTCCACAATTTAAAAAAAAGTAATCATCATTTTTTGGCAGCGTGGTGCAAACGTTTACAAAAAGGTCAGTCCCAGTATTGCATTGTTAGTGTAATTAAGAGTAGCTTCACTTTTCATCCAGTTTATTGGACATTTTTATCATGACAAACATGTTTCACACACATAACAAAAAAAGGAACATCTACTTGAGTTAAAAATCACTTGAACTGAATTGAAATAAGAAGTCAGTTTAAGTCAGAGGTGTCTAAAATTTTTTCATTAAAGGCTGAATGTGAAACAGACTAAACTGTGAATGGATTTAGAACAAGAGAAATTGATTTATTTCGGCTTAAAACCTAGAATAAATGATAAATGCTTTGATATGGCTTTAAAATGGTCGATTTTTTAAAACTCAGTGTAATAATGCCATGACTTATTGCTGCTTGGACCAGTACTTCAGAAGGTCTAGGGCCAACAAAATCATTCTGAGAGCCACATTTGGTCACAGTTTTTGGACATGCTGGTTTAAAAAAAATCTACAACAGTCTAACAAAACAACTTGTTTTTGGATGTTTAAGTTCATTTCTTCAACCAAAATTATTCAAAAATTGTTGCTGTTTGGAGAAAAATTTTATTGTTTATATTTGTCCAAATTCTCTAAAATGTGCTCAATGAATTTTAAACTAACATAAAATGCAAACTTTAAGTGACACTGCCATCTTGTGGTGCAGATGTAGTAAAACTAAACAAAGCTGCAGTTGCATTTAATGATGAACTTTTATAATTTAGATAAAAGTCCCTTTAGATAGGAGTGCAGTAGGAACTGTAGCTAAGGCAGTGGTTCCCAAAGTAGGGAAGTCTCAAAGCAATAATTTGGGGGTTGCGACATTTAAGACTTTGCATTTAATCATTGTTTTATGTTGAAAAGAGAACGTGTGAGTGAATTAGGGTCATATAAAGCACTATACTATCAAAATAAACACAATATTAAATGGTTTTGTAAGTTAAAATTATTACAAAAGTATTTTTTTTGCTCTGGGGGTTGGTTGCATAGTTATTTTGGGGGTACCCAGCGGAAAAGTTTGAGTAACCCCTGCTATAAGCCTTATGGGTTTTGCAATTGTTTGTTCACTATGGATGTGATTATGTTCCTTTCTTTGTGGATTGTGTCACTCTCGGTTGAATCTTATTTGTTGATATGTCTGTAATGTATCTGTTTGTAGTTCCCTGTCGTCCAAGACAAATTTCTCCTGTGACAATAAAGGCTAATCTTTATCTTGTGATATTTTGTGCAAAATATATCCCCAAGCTGACACAGTGATTCTGAACTTTGTAGATGTTTGCTAATGCTAAACAGAGGTTGAATAATACTAGAAATACTTCAAAATATTGCAAAGTAGCGAGCGATGCTAATAAGTATACCCTAAAATACAGTGTTTACATTAATATTCCCTAAAAGTACTGTAAGTAATTTTAACTTATTTAGACATTCCTTTCGTGCCCTGTGTGTTAACTCAGCCAGTAATCTGATTGCACCTTTGTAGAATCCCTTATTTTAGTTTTAATTGTGCACTCTTTGCTCCAACTGCCTCAACTCCTCCTCCACTTGCCCCGGTAGATCCGACCCCACCTGCTGCGAGAAGTTAGGCCCTCAGCTCTTTGGTCTCCTTCTGCCAGAACGGTTTGGCACGTCGAAAAGCGCGCCCATATCCACCGAGCCGCCCAGGCCCGTCGTGTCGATCGCGCCCTCCTCAGCACCCAGCCGATGATGCTCTTCTTGGCCGCTTGGTCCTCTCCGCTCTCTCCCGCAGCGCTTGAAGATCCATTCCAGTACGCGGGCGTTTTCCCCGAATCCGGGCCACAAGAAGGAGCCGCTGGGTCTTCCTGAACCAGTTGACGTGGAAGATCTTTGGCAGCTGCGTGGGGCCCTTCCGGGTCTCCATGCTCAGCCAGTGGGCGAGGTAGTCTCCGAAGTTGTATCCGAAAAAATGGCCTCATGGCGAAGGGGTCGTGCATGATTACTTTGCCTACAGGTCGAATTAAGGAAAGATTGTTACTATTGTAAGTACAGGGCGGTTTCCAGGTTTGGTAAAGGAAAGACACTGAATTAAAAGCTTAAGGGTGTAAATAAAAATATGACAATGTAAAAATGTATAGTCTTATTGTGATTAGGCAGTGATTGTCTAATTGTCAGTGTTTTGCCATTCGATTTTTTACTTTGCATAACCTACACAAAAGTCTACATCTTAACATCAGGATTTGATTCCTTTTTCCTTTTTACACGATAATATTTTGTTTTAGGCAGTTAATTAATTGAATGGTCAACCTCAATCTGTTTGGGAGAGACTGACATGTGGATTAACCAAATAAAGTTAGCTCTCAAAGAAGCAGACGCCTACCAGTAGGGCTGGTATTGCCTGGATTCTCCAATACGATACATATCTCGATATATATGTTTATTCCAATACATTTCCCTCAAAAAGATATATTTTACTGACCAAAATTAGAAGATGTAGACAAACTATAGATAAATATGAAGCTGTGGAAGATCGCCCTGATTCCAAAAGTAAAATGCCCCATTGTTATGTGTCATAGACTTTTGAAAAATTCAAACATTTAGGGTTTAAAGACATATTGCAGGCTGACAAGCTAAGTGCTAACTCAGATTCACAGCCTATGGAAGTTTAACATAGGAGCAGGAGCTTGTTGAACCACTGTTGAGCTTTTAAACATGTTTTGAGCACAGGACTCCTTAATGTTAAGAATGTAACTTTGATTACCAGTATACAGAATAACAAAATGCAGAAGCAATGTATTTTTACACTGCTCTTAATGTTACAAGCGTCCTATGAATAGTAATTTTAGCTCAATAGTTTCAGTCTTAAAGCAGCAGTCCAGGTTCAGGAGTTTATTATGAGTTTAAATATCCTATTTTGTATCACGATGTGCCTCCCTGTATCGATACTTTGTCATGATACAGTATATCTCGATATTGATACATCGAGTACAGTCCTAAGTACCAGTAATTTATTGCCTAAAATGGTAATCTTCTGCACAGAACTCCATATTAAATATTAAAGGCTCAAATTTCCTGTTCTTAGACCTTAAGCAAACGTGTGAAAGAATTGATTGTAATTACCGTAGTCTTCTGTCCTACATATTTCAAAACAGAAAGCCCTCTTACCTTGATGCTCAGCGGCTGCAGTTGCCTCTGATCTCATCGCAGCTCCAACGAAAACTCCATGTTTCCAACTAAACGACTCGTAGACCAAAGGCACTCCTGCAGATTTAAAGATTTGACACATTTATTATTGAAATCTTTCTTCTTAAACATACATCTACTAAATGTTAAATGTGTAGTTAGTTACTGCACTAAACTCCACCTCATTAAAATAAAATACTCTGATTAAGTTAAACAAAAGTATAATTAGAAATCTAGTGAAACGTCATCTTACCCTCTGGCCTCCTTCCTCCAAAGATGATGGCGTCAATGGGCACTCCCTCCTCACTCTCCCACTGAGGGTCGATGATGGGACACTGACCCGCCGGGGCGCAGAAACGAGAGTTTGGGTGGGCACAGGGGGTCGGGCTGCCTGGTACAGATAAACAGGTTTTTGTAAATGTTTTATTAGTAAAAGGTACATATTTTTCTATTAAAGAACATAAATAAAACAATATCATCTGCTTCCTTCATCTATATTACTGTCAGAGGTGGGATCAAGTCATTGTCAAGTTTTGAGAATTAAAACAGAGCAAAAGATCCCAGAGATCTACCTCGCATCACAAATCTGGGACATCAGAAGAGTGTTTTCTGAGGCTCAGAGGGAAAAGAATAATAACTCACACACAGAACTCCAGCTGTATTTGTGTATGAGAGAGCAATTGTTATTACAAAAAACTACAAATTTAGTTTTGCACAATATATAATATAAAAAATTACCAGATACAGCCTGCGTTTTTGCAGTTTGCATGTATTTGTAAACTCTGCTACTAAAAAATGAGTTAAGACATGTTCCAGTTTGTTTATGAAAAAAGTACAAACAGACTAAAAGCATCAAGTTGTCTCAAGTCAGAGCTCTAAGTTCGAGTCAAGCCAAAAGTCACTGTCTTAAGGTTCTAGTCTTTTATCTAGTCAAGTCTCAAGACATCAAAAAGAGTGACTCAAGTCTGACTTAAGTCTTAAGCTGGCTGCATGCTAGAGTTTAAGATTTTTAGCTATTTTTAGATGCGTCAAAAACTGAACAGGCCACAGACATAAGGACATTTACAACAATTATGTGTCTCACAAGATCATGTGGCAGAAAGAACAGAGACGACACAGACTTGTGGAGTGCAGCAGCGAGCGGAGAACAGTGTGTGTGTCACGTGATCAAGCTCAGAATGTTTTCTTTCATGTGCGCGGTTACAGTGAAACAACAACAACAATGATGAAACGCCAGTGGATTAAACCAGGCTTAAAATGTCACAAAAAGCATTGTCCATGTTCTATTGTCTAGTAAAGTTGCTTTTCACATCATTTAAGGAGCAGGTGCGTTGGAGATGGCGTGCGTAATGCTTGTAAAAAAGAATCACGCACTTGGTTAGGGTTAAATGGCGTGTACAAAGGTTACATTTATTTACAGATGACACACAATGTTTCTTCTTGATTTTACATTTAAGAGCCACCATCACAAGCACCAGATGCACCAGATGTTGTCTGTTGTAAAAGTCCTCATGCTTAGGCAGCATGGGAACTTGATGCGCCCTGACATATAGTCGTAAACAGAGTCGCAATGATACACAGACAAAAGGAGAGAAATGACAAAAAATCTCTTACGAAAAGGCTTACTCTGGCCACGCCTCCCGAACTTGTAGAGGGACACATCAGGCTTAAAATCAGACAAAAACTCCTCTAGTATAGCATAAGGCTTGGTCACTAATTGGAAGTTGACACCTCTTACTTGCCAGTAACGTATTGAACTACATTAAAATAGTTAGTAAAGCACATAATTCAAGTTGTGTCCTTGTCTACATTTATAAAGGTACAATATTTACATTTACATGGTTGTTAATTAGGTCTGTCATGTCAGTATTTTACCACCAGATGGCAGCAATTAACATCAGCTGGATTTCTTGACTTCTAATATCTATTCCAGGTTTGAGTGCAGTGCTTGACAAAAAGTAAGTAGTAAACACAAAACCTAAAATGGATGAATGATTTGATGTATAATTTAACTGTAAGATGGGGAAAACATACAACAAGAGGTCAAAACTGTGCAACCAGACTTTGCATGACCACTTTGTCAATTATTTACTACATGATCTTGTAAAGGTACTTAGATCTTCAAAACAACATTTACATTATGATGTAAAACTCAATATACTGCCCTAAATGTATCTGCTCCATTTACCTTTTCTTCCATGTCTTCCGTGCCAATCTGTGAGAGTGACGCCCTCTGGTGGATAGGCCAGACCCTCCCACCACACTCCCCGTCGCTGGTCTTCCTACGTTTGTGAACACTGTGTTTTGGAGATGGTTGCCATGGCGTAGGGTGGTTTTGTCTGACGTCCCAGGAGCGACACCGAAAAAGCCGTCTCTGATTTATGGCCCTGAGTTTCCCTGGAAAGATGGGAGAAAAGGTAAGAAATTAATAAGTGAATTATTACAAGACAAATTAATAAATAATTTGAGACAGCTCTGCCTTTTTGTGGTTTGTTTTGAGAAAGGAAAGCAAAACATCTGTCAGACTCTCAGTTTCGCTGATTTAACTGTTGTGTTTCATTTTAAGTTTATGCAAGTCGTGGTTTAGCTAAAAATACTGTTGCCAAAACTTGTGTTACAAAATATCGAGTGCAAAACAGCAATGCCAAATACAGAGTGAAGTTGGCATGTAGTTGACAAAAAAGTCATTTTACTGTAAATGTTGAATAGTAAAATAAAGGTATTAAGATGATTTGATAATTTGATCGGCTGAGAAACAACTCAAGTGGATTAATGTATAATTATTATTTTTTTAAGTTATGGTTTAGATGTGACCCCTTGGATGTTTTAATCTGGTCCCCTGCGACTTTTCATATTTCTTTTATTCTATTTATTAGCATGTGGAGCATGTGTTATTGCTTTACAAAAAAATTGTGCTTACAATAATGATAATTTGTCACACAATGACCCTGGTCCAACTACTCAACACTAGTTTTCTGGGTTTGAAAATGGCGCTCAAAGAAATATTTAAATTCTGGGGATGTTCTTTGTGTTTTTCAACGTTTTCTATCACAGATGCATCAGAACAGTAAAGCAAAGCTGTTTCAACGTGTTTGGGGTAGAGTCCAGTTTCTATTTTACTCTGTCTTTAGGGTTCCCAAACTTTTCAGACCGGGACCCCCAAATGGCCATGTAATGAACTCGACCACCCCGCAAAATAAAATGGATGTCTGTAATAATTTTAAGTTGGAAAACCATTAAAATTGGGTTGAAGTTCAATATTTTTTTAGTTTATTGTTTTATATGACCAAAATTCAGTCGAACATTAGCTTACAGTAAAAAAATACCGACTAAATACCAAGTGATAATTGAAAATTGACATCTTAAAAGCATCTCGCGCCCCCCAGATTTTGCTTCATGACCTCTTTAGTCGATTAATCAATAAATGTGCCTTAGCTGATCAAACTGTATTGGTTAATAAAGGATAGTAGAAGAAAATGGTATTTTAGAGTTTAATCAACACATTATTCCACGTACTTTTCATTTAAAAATGGTTGTCTTTTGAGTGCAGTTTAGGTCCAGTACATAATCAATTTAAAGAGTAAATTAAAGGTTTTTACCGCCTTGACCTTTAGCCAAAATCAAAAAATAAGAAAACTTTGCTTATTTTGATGTAAAAATGTCTTGTTTCAAATTAAATAATCTGCCAGTGCAATAAGAAATTTAACTAACTTAGTTGTTTTGAGCAGAAAATGCTATTTCAAGTTCTCTTGACAAGATTTTGAAGCAAATCTATTGTTGATTCAAGCAGTTTTGTTAAAACTGATACAAAATTGCTTAATATAATTAATAATTTATATCTAGATAAGATAAATCAGGATAGAATATCTTAAAACAAGTCAAATTTAGACTTATTATTTAGACTTGGTCTTATTAAGTGAAAAAAAAATCTTAAAATGTGTCTTTTAAGATAAATTGCTCAATTCAAGTAATTTTTTCTAAGTTAGATTTTCCTTTTTGCAGTGAAGCCCATTTAGTCAATTAATTGATTGAGATGGCATGTTTTTAGTTGAACCAGAATTCTTTGATAGCACTCAGCTTTAAAGTTTGTGAGCTGGTCTTCCACAGTTTTTACAAACAGAACAGTGTTTGTGCGTTTCGTTACCTTGACTGTCAAATTTCATCCAGGCGATGTCGTCTCCCACACACTCCACCTTCCAGCGGGCAGAGCGGGCTTCATCATGGCCAGGTTGGTTTTCCCGCCAGGCGCTGGGGAACGCCGCTGCTACAATAACGCTTTAACTCCCTGAGGGTTCGTGATGCCCAAATCTGAAAGGGGACAAAAGGTAGTTAAAGTGGGCATACTGTATTACGCTAAGACAAGTGGCAAAGTTAATGAAGTAAATGATAACTCTAGACTTTTGAGTTGTAATATTATTAAAAATGATATGTAAACAACAAAAACAGCCATCAAAACCAATGCCCCTTTAACCAGATTTGGCAGTTTACATAATCCTAATCTGTGCAGGTAGATTAAAACTTGTTTCCTAGTCCAGCCTCACCAGCATGTGCTCTGCCAGCCAGCCTTCATCTTTGGCGATACGAGAGGCGATTCGAAGAGCAAAGCACTTTTTCCCTAATAGTGAGTTTCCTCCGTATCCGCTGCCGAAGGACATGATCTGCCTGGTGTCGGCAGGTGTGAGATCAGCACTTTCTCCGGGTTACAAGGCCACGAGTTCACCAGAGGAGCTGCGAAGAACAGGTCACAGTCAGTGCTGGTTTATTAGAGACAGAAAAACATCTAAAGTAAAACAATGAGGTAATACGATTTAGCCTATTGATTAATCTCAGTAGTTCTTTAACGTGATAACCTCTGAGACTGAGGACTAATAAGTGCAGTTCGGGTCAAAAATTAGGTCAGGTCATTGATACATTGACTGGTTTGTAAACTTGTGAGTATTTAGGCAACTATTTAATTGTTTAGGACTTATCTTAAGTTGAATAAGCAATTAATTTTTTTTCTCTGGGGGATTTACATAATATTAATTGAATATTGTAATCAAAATATGCCAAAAAAGCTGCAAGCGGTTAATGCCAAATAGTAAAGTCTGGAGGGACGTAAGTAAGCAGGTTGCCATGGCAATAATGTTTATTTTTGATGTTAAACTGGCCTAAACTGCTATATTTATTATCTTAACTTATATTCAAACCCTGGCCTAAACTGATCCGTTTCTCTAAACTTAATCACCATCCCTGTGGACCGATTATCTCTAGAGAGAGCGTGGGGCCTGTTGCCGTGGCAGTTGCGGCAGCCATCTTGCAAGAGGAGAGGCAGCAAAATTCAAAATGAGAATAATATAAAAACAGGGTCACATGATTCATAGATTAAAGGGAGTAATTTAACATACGATGATATGTTCATGCTTAAAACGTGTCTGGTCATTTTTCCTCTGAATTACTGTTGAGCCTAAATTGCTGGATTTGATGCAGAATTAAACTATTTTTGTGCGTCATTATATTGTAGGAGCACAAACATTCATCAGTATTGTGTTTATTTCACTGCTGTTACTACAAAAGAAGATTTTAACACCTGAAACTAAAAGTAATTTTTTTTTTTCCCAGACGTTTTCAGTTAGTTTGCTGAACAGAAGCATAAATTAATGCACAAATCAGAAAAGTTTTGACTATCAAACTATGGTAGTGAAAAAGTAATTTAAAAGTTCAGCTTCCAATTAGTTTGTTGAACTCTCCGTACACAAGATGGCTGCCGGAACTGGACATCTGTTGCTATAGGTTACCATGATTAGGCTTTCTCTAGTTATTATAATAATCCAATGTTCAAGACCCAACATCATGAAATGGACTGTTGCCATAGGGATTTAAATTATAATATTTTATTTTTCAGGAGTAGCTTGTCCTGTTCACACAAAATAGGAAGCAGAAGCTCACAAATATGCTCCTAATTTTCAGTTTTAGGTTTTGCTAAAGATAAGAAGGAGGACACGCACATCCATAAAGTAATAAACATGATCAAGAAAAGAGGAAAAGGGATTTTGGGAGCAAAGACTAGATTTGGGGGATTCATTTTCTACATTTGCAAATCTAAAAAGACACCAAACAAGATGTCAAGACCACAAGTCAAACTAACAGAAACAAACAGCTAATCAAGCGATAAGAGAGCTAACATATTCACAATAATCAGCTGTATGAGGTTTTTGTTGTTGTTATTGCCGCTACCCAACCTCGACCGATTCCTGGAAATGAAAAGTGGACGTGTACTGGTCCTTACAAGAAAAAGGCTTGTCTAGACAGTGCATTTTTAAACATGCATCTCGACACAAAATAATGAAATAATAATAACTAAATTCAAAGGGGCTGCATGTCAAAATGTGTACTTATGCATGTTACTTTTACAGTGGGTACCTTTGAGAGGTAGAGGTCGTCCCAGAGTGTGTTGGCAGCGCACAAACTCCACTCCTTCTGATAATTTGTTCATGACTGGTGTGCCCATTCGAGTCATGATGCCCATACTGGCCACTACGTACGGCGAATCTGTCACCTACAACAAGAAAACACATTATTAGTCAATGGATTAATCTGACAGAAGGTAAATATGGTTCCTGTACAGACCTGAACACCCATATTTGGTCAAAGGAGAACCCACTGGGCCCATACTGAAGGGAATAACGAACATGGTGCGACCTGAAATAAGAGTGACAATATGTTATACTTGACTTGTGTGAGACAAGATACAAATCCCAAAAGACAGGACAAGAGTCAACGAGACCAGGTCAGATTTTAACAGACTGTAGAATAAATTGTGCAATCCAAAGTCCACAATGCTGAAATCACATTTTATCATTTTGCAAGTCATGTTTTCAGCTTTTTTCAGGTTTACCCAAAAATTACACTTGTTAAGGGACATGATTTTGGGCTAATTTGATTTACCAACTTTGAATACTATTTAAAGGAACCGTATATGTAAGATGCACAACTAGTGGTTTGAAAAAAGTATCACAAGTGTTCTTGGGTTGCCAGAGAGTAAAATGATTCATGCATTGAAGATCAGAAACTACTGACCAAACAGCAATAAGCTTTGCTAAGAACCATGGGTAATTACCTGACAGACACTTTTTCAGATGCACGATTTTCTGTCATTGTTCAGCAAAAGAAGTTGTAGAGCAGAGGTCTCATAACTTTTTCATCAGGAGAGCAACTTTTGCAAAACAAAACTAGTGACAAGCTACTACCTTTAGCGATCACAAGAAATTTACATTAAATAGATCTCTTTATGAAACATTGGCCAATATCCATTTATAAATGGACACAATAAACATCAAAAGATTTACAGTAGAAGTAGACATGTAATAACTAAAATGTTTATAATAAAGCGTAATTTGTCGGCTCCAAAATCTATTGACGAGCTACTTGGCACAGATTGGAGACCCATGTTGTAGTAGAGCAACATCAGTTCAAACTCAAACATGTTTCTGACTTATGGTTCAAAATCAGTTTCAGGCTCTAAGAAACCAAACTGACAACCCAAACGAGAGAACTCTTTCTGCTTTTTGATTGGATCTTGTGATGAACCACAAGACCAAATGAACAAATGAACATCATGTCTATTTCTTTTTTCTCTATTATTGAAGATTAAGTTTGATTTACAGTGATTTTCTGTAAAAATAAGATTACATTTGAACATGTTTACCGTGTATCTGTGACAAATATAGGTCATGTTTCTCAAATCTAAAATCTAAAACTTACATACAGTTCCTTTAAGACTCAGCGGATAAACTGCAAATGATCGTCTGTGACACAATCAAACTATAAATAATCACTTGTGTGTGTACTGTATATACAACTGGATAGTGTCCCTGCCCTGAGTAAATACAGACACTACATGAGTATGTATTTTTATTCTCCACTTAACCATAACACTATTACTAATAACATCGTGTAATTAAACCAGCCTCTTGTGTTTATCTGGTTAAACCCGGATATTAACCATGATCACAATTATTCATCAATCATTAATTACATTTAATTAGTTTGACTTGTTACAAATTCCAAAGTGCACTGTGGAAAAAATACAATAAAAACGACACGAGTGAACAGGAGTTACATAATATTACTTGCTTCTTGAATAAACTGACAGAGTTGGCAAGTAACTAAGGTTTTTTACTCAAGTACTGTACTTAAGTCGTTTTTTGAGTATCTGTACTTTACTTGATTATTAGACCAGTCCAGAGCAGATATTTCCTTAAACGTACCTGCCATGCTGCCGGGGAAACGCTCCTGTCGGGCCCTGTCCCAGTCAGACTCACTCATCCAGTTCCCCAGCTGACTCTTCACCCCGTTGGCCGGGATGGGATGGTGTCCCGCTGATTTTTGGTCACGATCACTGTCTTGCTTTCGACGCGAGCCCACGTCTTTGGGGTCTGTGCGCGCCAACCAGCTGAGACACAGAAAACAGGCTTATATGAGGTCTCAAGAAATGAAAAGATATATTTTTCTTTTTCCTGCTTCAATATTTATTTTTTTAACAGCAAATGACGGAAAACAATTGTATATTTGTTGTGTTGATGCCTAAAACTTCACACACAATTTTTATAAAATGCTCGTTTTGATTCGACAATGATCAATTAAAAACTTTTTATTAGCATTCTTGTGTCCAATTATTTAAAATTGTGTTGAGTTATACAATGTAATCTTGAGTATGCCACATATTTGTTTTGTTTTTCCCTATGTATTAATACTCCCCTACCATTGTCATTGTCAATCTTCCTGAAGAAGTAATAATATAAAAATAAATATAAAAAAAAAAAAAAAAAAAAAAAGTATGCCACAACATAAAAACTGATATATGTTTAATGTGCTTCTTCTTCAGTCCTATTTATAGGTTTATTTAGTAAGTGGATATAACATATATACAGTAAATAACTAATTTTATATCATTATTGTAGATTCCATAGGCTTATCCAACTTTCAGCAAGTATTTCAATGTACTATCTTAGTTACAGAGTGATTAAAGGGACTACTTGATTTTTTTTTTTTTTTTTTTACCATAAAATAACTTAAAAGTGCACTGTGTAACTTTTAGATCAAAAATAAACTTGAATAAAAGTATGTTTTGTCATTAGATGTTTTTGTTGCAGTAAATGAATTATAAATATAAGTGTCATGACTTTGAGTGGAACTTACTTGACCACAAAACTGACAATTATTTAGACTGGAAGAGAGCCCCCCTTATACTGTATGTTTCCATGGAAAAGTTGTTTCTTTAGCTACATTTTTTCACTTTATGGCATAAAATGTACAAACAAGAAAGGAGGACAAGCCCGCACACTATCTCAAAATCTGCAAATTTATTCAGACAGACTACGTTTTGATCTACGCAAGATCCTGCGTGTATCGAAACATTGTCTTTGCAGATTGCAGATTTGGAGATAGTGTGTGGGCTTGTCCTCTTTTCTATTTACTGCAACAGCCGAGCACCTTTAAGTGATGTGCGTGTTTTTACGCTTTTTGATAAAATGTATGTATTCCAATTCAGAGAGTCACAAAAGTAAAGTTTTAACTTTTTATTTCTACTGAATTTTCAACTGAAACTTACACAGTGCATCTTTAAAATCAATGTCCCACTAGTGCAGATATCTAGTTAATTTTTTCAGTATTCAGGTGAAAATTAGTCCGTAGTGTCCCGTTTTTGTTCACCAAACTACACTAAGTTTGTTTATTACTGTTGTTAATGAGAGAGGATTTATGTATTTTTTTATTTTGTGGTAGGCTGTTGTTTGGAACTGTTTGTGTGGCGAAGTAATACAGTTGTGATAAGGTCACGTACAGTGTTATAAATAAGGCATTGGCCGTTTTTAAGAGATTTATATGCATCCTAAAACTTAGTAAACTGTCGTCCTGAAGAGCTGTCCCTCTCCTGGTGATTCTTCTGACACCCACGAGCTTCTGACTTCAAGTAACACTCCAAAACAAACACGTAAAATAAAGTGTTACATTAACATTGCAGCTGTTAAAAAACTTTAAAAATGAAGAAAGCATTAGGTAATTGAGCAAAACTTGTATACTGATGTATTAAGCTTAAAATTAATTATTTCTGTTTGTTACATTTTTAAGAAACCCAAAATCGTGTATAGAACCTTTAACATGAGCGTAACTAAAGTTTAAGTTACCAGTTTTCATATTTGGGCAGCTTCTTGACCATGCCCTCCATCTCCAGCCCGGCCAGGATGTTGGCGGTCTCCTCGGGGGTCCCGGTCACCACGTGGACCCCGGACGGTTTGCACTCCTCCACCGCGCCCTTCACAAACTCTGCCACAGCCGGAGGGAGGGACGGGACGGAGGCCAGAGAGCGCACCCCCACGCTGGCCCCGACGCCCCCATGTCTGCGAGAGGGACAGACCAAAACACATCAAGCATTCATTTTGGTGTGACAGTTAAGTATGCAAAGACACATTAGCATAACAACAATAAGAATTCAACATAATTAGCAGCTTAATGTAAAATAATAGAATCGAAAGGGAAAATCTGGAGTAAGGCTGCAACAAGTTAATCGATTAATTGCAACTAATCAATTATTGAAATAATCGTCAACTAATTTAGTAATCGAATAATCGTTAACTTGTTCTATACAAGTTCCATATCATCCAGGAGCCTCAGATTGAACAGAAATGAGTGTTTTTGATGTAAAAACTTGTTTGCATACATCAATTGTTATGACACAAAACTTAAAAATAAAGGTATAGACTTGATTCTTGATACTATTCTTGATACTAAATATGGAGCCCCAGTAATTAAAAATGCTTTTTTCACATCAACTTTCTATACAGTAGACTGGTTTTTCAGCACAAAATACAAATACTTTCTTTTTCAAACATTTTCGTTTTAAACTAGTTTGATAAAGCTCAGGATTTTTCTGAAAATGTCAAACTTTGTACAGGTAATGTTATTTTTTTAAGTATCAAAGCTTGTTTAAATGATAATTTAGTTATTATTTGAATTTCTATACGTTTGACCCTAAAAACTACATCTCCAGAACGTTCTTAAGAAACGTTATCTCAGCTCAAATTTGCCAAAGATTTGTGTTCTAAGCAACTAATGAATTAATCTAAAGAATAACCGCCCAACTAATCGATTATCAAAAAAAATTGTTTGTTGCAGCCCTAATCTGGATTAAGATAACAAAAGGTAATATTTCTGTTGTTTTTTGTAAGTTTGAAAGGCATTTAATATTAGAATAAACCAAAACTAATCCATTGAAGACATTTTACCATATGTTTTTTTTTTTTTTTTTAGCTAGATCACGATTACAATTTTATTTATTTGTAGACAGTTTATTTTCCTATTGTCTTTGAAGTAAACACAATTCACCATCAACAGCTAAATCCAGCTGTCAAAATCTGACCAGTGGTGCCAGATTTTTAGAGAGAAACAAGCAAACTCAGCCCTTCAATAAACGTTAATAAAACGATCGATCAATTAGAAAACATTGTGAGTTGCTGCAAAACAAGTGTCTGTGTTTTTCTTACATTAATATTGACTTTCAGGCATGCTAAAAATCCATGTTTCTGTCATATAAATTGATATATTGCCATAAATCAAACCTAAAAAATGTGCGAAGATTCTTTACTTTTATGAACTAAAAGGGCAGTCCAAAAGAAGCTTCCAAAATAAGCCCAAAGTTGCTAGAAGGACTTGGATTTGGCAACTCTGAGACTAAAAGTAGTAGGATGGAAATATAGTCTATGTATTTGAACAGACAGATGCATTAAATACAGAAAAAGGAAATCACGATATGACGATTTCACCAAAAGAGCAGATTGTCACAGAGATGAGCTCACAATTATAATATATCCCAATATTGCCCAGCTCTACTGTATATCATGTTAACTCGTTTCTGTTGGATTAACATATTTCCAGACTTAAGTTATTGGGAATCTCCAAATCAAATCAATCTCATCCATCTCAACTTAGTACTTTAGTAAAATACAGCCAAACCCTCATGTTGTTTGTACCACCAATACAACAGTTATGCTAATGCTTAGTTATTTTAAATGACAAAAACAACAGGAGAAAGAGAGAGCTCACTCACAGTAATGGTTTTAAAGTAAATACTCTTTATCTGATCAGGATGATGTCTGTTTGCATTGGGCACAGATAAAGCTTAAACACAACAGGACAGGCAATCCTGAAGTGGAGCAGTTTGATCAACAACATTTATCTATTTTAGAGTTAACAACACTCTGTTAACTCTGTAGAAATTACAATTAAATGTAGTGTTTAATATTCAATAAGTTTGACTAAAATACAAAAAAAAAAGTAACAAATGCTAACTTAAAGGAGAACTATTATGATATTTCTCTGTGTAGAATGAATCTATACGTAGATTATTAATTCACATTTTGTTAATTGCAAAACACAGATGATCTAAAATGGCTCAGAAATAGAAATAGGTCCATTTACTTCCTCTTAAAAACTGTTTCCAGGGTTAAACCTATTTTATGTTGCATCTAAAATGTTTAATTAGAGTAAGACAGTGATTACGTTGTATTTATTAACATGCTTTAGCAGAATAAAAATAATTTGTTGTACTTACACAATATATTCAACTTAAATGTAATCAGAGACACATTTTTATTCTTGACTGTGCAGTGCCTCTGAGGGGGACAACCGTCAGTCCAAAGCTCTGGATTACCATCCCAGCAGCAATCAGACTGACCGTCTTACATTTAATTACTTTATGTAACTGTTTTCACTTTCTAAAGAGTTGTGATTTTTTTTTTTTTTTTTACTGTTGTTGTCTTGTGTCTTTTTCTTATTTTGGTCTGTCAGTGACTACAGACAGAAAGCCAAATGGATAAATCTGGCATATCCACAATGTATGTTCATTATTATGCATTGTTCCTTTAAATAAAGAAATATATAAATACTTTCAGCATCTCTTTAAACCCCTTGGAAGGTTAGGCGTTAGGCACCAGTGATCTAAAGGTATTTATTAACTTGCTGTCAACTTTGAGTTAATTAAATACAAAATTATAATTCCCATTAGAGACAAAAGAGACAACTAGAATTATTTGGTATATAGCAGCTTATACTTTTTGCTCTACATACACAGTGTTAGGGATGCACCGATCCGATACCTGGATCGGATATCGGTGCCGATCCAGGACAAAATGTCATGGATCGGGTATCGGCTCAATGATATCGGTTCAGCCGATATCATAATTGTGTCTTTAATTGGACATAATGAGACTATTTTACAGGCTGGTGTTGATCCATAACATTTCATAATATTGGGGATTTTATTCAGATTAAGTTGTTAAGTTGTGACTTGTACTATAAACAACAGTTACATAACACAATATAACCAAATGTATTAAGTTTTTATTAGAAAAGAAGCAATTTCACTGGTATCGGTTGATATCGGGTATCGGCACATAGTTAAAGACAAATATCGGGATTGATATCGGAACAGAAAAGGCTGGATCGGTGCATCCCTACACAGTGTGTTAATTTTATTTATTTATTTCTTCCCATAAATCCCTATGGGAGTTAATAATATAGGAATCTGAAACAGAGCTGTGCAATCTAGGAAAAAATAGAATCACTTTTTTTTTTCTCATATTGATCAATCTCGATTTTCGATTTGATTTTGTTTTACCTTTTCAAAAACACGAAAAACGAAAAACGGCATTCAATATGTCCCATTTATTTGTTTTGTTAGTTTGACTTTTGCTCCAAACTACACATTTACTGACAAAAGTTTGGTGTTCGATCTCTCGATTAATGGTCCAGCCCTTATCTGATGCAGGGCGATCTGTTGACTTTAATTGCATATTTCCTTTTGCACCAATTTAATTTGCACTGAATTCTTTTTGCATCCATTCATATTGCACTGTTAATGGCATGTTTCAATTGTTTTTCCACTGTGGGCGACATTTTAAAGATTACTAATGATGCCAATTATGAGGAAACTAATAGAGAGTGATAAAGAATAACTTGGTGTAACTTCCCGTGACAGTTGCGTCATTAAGAGTGTGTCCTCCTGTGAGCCTCAGATGAAGAGACAGAGGGGCGTTCAGGGGCAGCTTTTGTGTGTCAGGAGCTCAGCCTTTAGACACTGTAGATGTGCAAGCTGTTAAAACAAGGGCCACAAAACAGCGTCAGCATCAGGACCACAACAGGCTTTGTTTTGGGGGCTATTTTTGGGACAGTGGTCAACTCTGCGACCTGAGGAAATATGAGTTAAACTGTACAACACGAAATAGTGTACTAATGTAACTTGTAATGTAAGTGGGATAATATATCGATACATAGACATACTATATCTGTAGATCAAGATATTTCCAAGATAAGATATAAACAAAAATGTATTATCGAGTATGCTGTTAAAAAAAATACTGTTGGCTTTCAAATAAAGGTAGAAAGACCATATTTTCATTCTTTTTCACATTGGCTCATTGGTGTCTTATCAGCCACAAGACTTTTTTATATAGATATTTGATAATAGATATTTGGTCATTTATTTAAAAAATGTATAGTTGCATATCATATAATTTATAACGTACTTTTTTAATTGAATGAAAATACATACATCTAAACGTTCATATAAACACACAACCTTCTAGATGTGGTGTTAAAAAAATACCCGATTATGCAACTAACAAACAGAAGCTATATTCAACGATCATTTCTGCAAAATAATTCAGATTAAGATACTAGTACAAGTTTTGAGTTATTGATGCATCTATTATCATTTTAATAGATGCATATTTTGTCTCATTTATGTTTAGAAAGTCCATTTTCATTTGCACATCGCTACATTGTCAAAAATACAAGACAGTTTAACTTAAGAATGTAATTAATTGAATGCCTTAAACTTTAATGTCAATTAAACTGTGTCTGTCTTTCTCAACTCTCTCCTTTCTCTCTCTTCATTTCTCTCACTCTCTTTCCTCTCTTGCTCTTCTTTTGCTCTGTCTCTCTCTCTCTTGTTCTTTCTCTCACCCTTTCTCTCTCTCGTTCCTCTCTCTGTCCTTTATGTCTCTCTCTTCCCTTTTTCTTTCTCTCTCTCTTTCTTCTGTCTCTCTCAGCCCTTTCTTTCCCTCACTCCTCTCTCTCTCATTCCTCTCTCTCTCTCATTCCTTTCTCTCTCTCCCTCACTCCTATCTCTCATTCCTTTCTCTCACTCCCTCACTCCCCTCTCTCTCATCCCTTTTTCTCTCTCCCTCACTTCTCTCTCTCTTTCTCTCACCCCTTTCTCTCACTCCCTCACTTCTCTCTCTCACCCCTTTCTCTCACACCCTCACTTCTCTCTCTCTCTTCCTCACTCCCCTCTCTCTCTCTCTCCCTCACTCCTCTCACTCTCTCTCCCTCACTCCTTTCTCTCTCTCGTTCCTCTCTCTGTCCTTTATGTCTCTCTCATCTCTCTCCCTCACTCCTCTCTCTCTCCCTCACTCACTCCTCTCTCTCATCCCTTTCTTCTCTCCCTCACTCTTTCTCTCTCTCCCTCACTCCTCTTTCTTTCTCTCTCCCTCTCATCGTTTCTCTCTCTCCCTCACTCCTCTTTCTCTCTCTCTCCCTCTCATCCCTTTCTCCCTCTCTCCTAACTTAAAAATCTAAGTTGAAAACCTTTGACTCACATTATCAAGTCAATTCAACACAAATATTTAAGTTACTTTGACTAACTGGCCAGTGTAACGTGAAGTAGCAGAGGTAGTAATCACAAGTTAATAGTCCTGTCCTGTTCTGTCTGAGGAGTGTCATTGTTTAAACACAGAAGTCGACTCTCCGGTCAGGATTTACGGGACGTCTTTTGGAATCCCCTTTGTGGACCTGCCGACCTTTGCCCTTTGTCCCCTGAGGCCGTTCAAACCGTGTCTGTCTCCTCATTCCTCGCTCCCCCCCCCGACGCTAATCACATCAGTGTCGTTACGCTCCCGAAAGTGCAACACAGGCTAACTTTTGATTAAATTAAACATGTGACCCTTGTCTGGTTGTTATAGTGGATTTAAAACACACTGAGGCTCATTGAGTTACGCTGATTTGTCTCTTCACTGTCGAGTCACGAAAATAATTAGTTACAGTTTTCTAAAATACTCTTGCAAACTGATTATATAATGTTCTAATTGTTTTATGGTAAAGTTAAGTCACCTTTTATACAGCGGTTTTAAAAAAGTCTTTATTGTGGGATGAATAGTGGGTCAGTGTTTTCTGTTGAATTGTCTCTATTGAGCAGTTTGCGGTGTGTGCCTGGAATGTTCCACAGTATGGCTTTAACACATTTGTCTCCGCTGAGAAAACTGTCAAAGATGAGTCTGTTTTTTAAAGGAACAAGTGGTAAAAATGTCTAAAAAAAAGATGGATTTAATGTGACTTTGTAGAACTATTGAGACAAAGTAATAACATTGCTTCAGAGAAAAGAATGTGGTGGACCCTGAAGGTTACATAATGTATTTGATTCAGTTTTCGATTTTGCAGCCACAATTTTCGAATTTCTTCAATTTTGTTAGTCTGTTCATATATTTTTACCTTAAAGCACAAATAAACCATAATAAATTACATTTAAAACAAAGCCACTGTTGTTACTGATCAGAAGTTTTATGAACACTTGAACAATAAACAGTCATATTTAGTGTTCATATTTAGAGTCATTAACCCATAATTTGTTAACGCAACATAATAATGCACATTCAGTCAAGTCTTGCACAAGTTCAAGTTCCTAACCCTAACCCTTTCTTCTTCAGACACTGTGGCTTTTATTGTACTATTATTTGTTATTTATTATAAAGCTACAGAGTGTGTGTGTAAGTCTGTGACTGCATGAGCAAAGCTGATCAATTCTGGTCTTTCGATTTGATCGCTGCATACTTTGAACAATTTTCTAAGTTTTCTAACTTTTTTCCATCTCTAAGCTGCGTATTGCCAAAAGCCTTCCGATACAAAACACATCCCGATACAAGGGTCACGATACGATCCCGATACACGTATTCCCCCGTTACGTAGCAGGATTTTTTAAATTATTATTACTTAAAATTTTCAACTTAATAACATCAGCCTTGTAATAAACAAAATTCAACTTACTGATCATATTAAGAAAATGTAGAATTATACAAAAGCATTGTATCTTACTTGTAAAATTGTTTTCAACGTTTTTTTGAGTACAACCCTCCCTAAAATCAATGTTCAGAATGTAACTTTGAAAATGTGGAATAACAAAATGCAGAAGAACTTAGTTTCAGCCTTCAAGCAGCAGCAGTACAGGTTCAGAAAAGTAAAATGTATGAGTTTAAGCATCGTGATATACGCCTCTCTGCATCGATACGCGTATTAACCAATGAGCTTGTCACAACATATCCCGATAATACTGCAGAGATGTTTTGGTTGCACTAACTAAATAATAAAAACCTATGTCATCCTTTCTTTGAGCAGGTGTGCATGACCATAAAACAGACTGGATTCTTAGAAAAGGGCCTTCTCCTGCTCAGTGTTATGCAAAAGTTGTTCCTTTGATTATATTTTAGCATCACAAAATGTATCTATCCTTAAGCATTCTAAACTATTATTCAAGTTTCAAGGTCATCTGTGTTTTTTCCAGACATTCACACATTGTTTTGAAGCACAAAGAACAAAATAAAATATGCCCAAAGAGATTAGGCTGAAGCTCCGGCCCTTACACATTTACATTATAAACCTAAAGAGCTGCTGACACTTTACAAATAACAATAAACAATATCCACAATAAAACAAAGGCTAATGTTCTACAGTCTTTTCACTCCTGATACAACAGATTCCAAAGATTTACCCCCAAAACTGAAAAACAACGCTGTTTTGCATTTGTTCTACTCTTCTAAAATTATACACATTGTCCCTCTTTTGAAACAAACCTTGAATGCATTTATGTCATTGATTATTCGTTATTTTAAACATGAATTGTGCTGTTGTCTTTCTACTAGGCGATTTGGGAAACAAGCAACTCACAATATTTCTTTTGAACACTGACTCATTTTTTATTGTATTTTATTTAACGTTTTCAAAAACAAAATCGAAATGGCTTTTGGTCATTATTTTTGAAACATAAACTAAACAGACTTCTTATCTCTGACATTTAACAAAGAAAACTATCAAATGTCTTCTTCTAAAGTCTAGCTTCTGCTCCAAACCCATATTTTTTACTGACTAGGATTAGCTGTTCCCAATTCAAAAAGCACACCTAAATAACTGATTAATTGCCATAAATCAATCTTGTCACTTTAAAATGACTGCTTTAGTAAGACACAGAACATAATGTAACTGATGCATCTGTAATTATCACATTTGTGTTTTGTCTATTGGAATAAAAATAAAAACGAGTCAGACGATGTTAATATGATCATTTGTGTTTGTTATTCTTTGTTTTCAACAGATAAAAGATGGAAAGAGATGGAATGCACTGTAAAAAAAAAAAAAAAAAAGCTAATAAGTTACAGTTTTTCTCAACTGCTTTGACACACTTGTCCATTCTAAAAGTTAATTTGCAAAACAGCTCACACAGAATCCTAAACGGAGCTTCAGTTTCTCAAAACTCAATTTCGTCTCTAGCTAAATTTAGTTTTACATTCAAAACAGTTAAATTTACCCCTCAGAAGCAAGTTTTACCATCATGTGTTTCATCATTCATTTGACTTTACAGTTCAGAAGCTTTAGTCCTGATTCAGACACAAAGTCACCAAAGATTCAGTTCAGTCTGTCATTGGGATTCACACTTCACACAAAAGATTTTGTATCTGAATAAGTTGTGTTTTTATCTTACTGGGCAAGAAAAACCAAGATGAAAAATACACATTTACTGTAAATTTTGAATTGTGAAATATATTTTATATATTTATATAGTTACTTTTTGCTAAAGATAGTTCAGAGACGCCAAACAGAAACACAATGTCTCTGTGATAAACGTTTACATCAACGTGTTTTCTGCTCAGACCATTGTTCTGTTTGATTCATGTGTTCATTCTTTGTTGTTTGATCTTTCTGCTCATGGGATTTTAGATTTTGCTGCGATGTGTGAGTTTGTAGATAAAGACCAGAAGTGTTATGACAAAGGTTCTTTACCACCTGTGAACAGGTCTGTAGTGTTGGAGAAACAAACTAAACTCACTGAACATGTGAGTTTATAAATGAGAGCTGTGTGAGCTGTTCTGACAAAGAGTCTGAAAACTGTGGGAATGAATGAAAATTGTGGCAAATGTTCTGCGTATCTCAACCTTTGTTCAGATAAATGTTGGAAACAAGTGATCAAACTAAACCAAGTTTCAAAAAATGTGTCAAAGCGATTGAGAAAAACTGTAAATTAACTGTTGATACAACTTGACAATGTGATTCAAATATTTTCAACTCAGACTTTTAGGTTTTAAGAGAGAAAGAAAAAAGAAAGAGAGAGAGAAGAGAGAGAGAGAGAGAGAAAGAGAGAGGGAGAGAGAGAGAGAAAGAGAGAGGGAGAGAGAGAGAAAGGGACAGAGAGAGAAAGGGAGAGAGAAAGAGGAGTGAGAGAGGGAGAGACAGAGAGAGAGACAGAGAAAGAGAGACAGAGAGAGAGAAAGAGAGAGACAGAGGTTCTGAGTGACTTTTCCAGACGGCAGTGATTGAAGTCTCCCAGAATGAGTGAGAGAGAAAAGAGGGGGAGGACATAAAGAGATAGGGAGAGAGAGTCAAAGAGGGAAAGAAGAGAAAGTGATGAGCTAGGGAGAGCGAGAGACAGAGAGGAGAGTTAAGAAAGAAGGGAGAGAAGCAGACACAGACAGAGAAAAGCGAGGAATGGAGAGAAAGGAGAAAGACAAGAGAGAAGAGAGAGAGTGAAGGACAAGCAAGAGGGAGGAAAGAGGGAGAGAAATGAAGAGAGAAGAGAGGGGGAGAAAGGAAAGAGACAAGAGAGAGAGAATAACAGAGAGACACAGGAGTTTAATTGACAAAACTTTAAGGCAGAAATTATGCTTACATATTTAAGTTAAGCTGCTTTATATTTTTACAGTGTATCTGTAAATGAGCATTGTATTTTGTACTTGCAGCCAGGCCCAGGGTGATTAATAAAAACAGAAATGCATAAAGTGTTTTTCATTCAACCTTCTCTGAAGCTATAAATGTACATACAGTACTTTATTAGTGCAAATCAGGCAGAGCAACTACACAACCAACAACACGCCTCTCCATCCTGCAGAGCCTATCACTTTCCTCTATTCTCCCACGCCTTCTCTCCCCCTTTTTTAAGTCTCTTGGCACGTCCTGGAACATTGCCTCCCGGGGCAGAGTCTACAACCTGAACGTAAGCGCGCGGGACAGGCCCACGTGCTGCCTGCATCACCGGCTCACAGAGAGTACACCGAGTTCAAGGGAGCTGAAGGCAAATACAGGAGCGATGAGTCCAGCTGCAGCGGACCCCTCATGCAGAAAGACAAATGTCACTAAACGCACTGGTATTAGTCACTCATTCACTCAGAGCAGCTTTTAGAAATCACTATTTGAACATACAGCGGCTGCAGAGTGGATTTAAGTCTGAATGTGTTGACTGAAGTTATGTTTCTGTATGAGGGCTGGAAGATATTTAGTCATTTAGGCAATAAGTCTAGGGCTGTAGTCGACCAAAATACATCTTGGTCGACCAAAATCCTGTCCCATCGACCGATTAATCGACCAAAGAGGGTGTGGTCAAATTAAAACTGTTTTGGAGATCATGCAAAACAATAATTTATACAGAAAATGTGTGTTTATATCATGAAAGCAGATTAGACCTTCACTACTTTTTGTTGCTGTTCAACATACACTGGAAAAATACAAACTTATAATGCTAACAAGTAAAAAATTGGTTGAATTAAGTAGTATCTATCATTATAAATGGGAATATTTTGTGACGATTTGTAAATTAAATTTAGTTTTTATTCCATATCCAAAGATTTTTCTGATGTAAAATTAGATATGTTATGCTTGTTTCATTGACAGTCTTATTTTAAACCAGTCAAAATCTACTAAAATGTGTAAAAAAAATCTGCTTACTTCAGGTACATAGTCATTTGTTAAGATAATATTTTTTTTATGTAAATCCTTTCGTCTAATTAAAGGGAGTTAGTAGACTAATAAAATGTTGGTCAACTAAGAATGCATCGATTGATTAACTGACTAAATGACTAAAGGACTAAAACTTGTATTAGTCGACTAAATACTTTGTTTTGATAGTATGTATGAAACAGTAACAAAGAGAATTAGGCTAGCTGAAAATCTGGGAGCAAGTCATTGTGTTTTTACATATAAATACACTGATTACCATTGTTGTTTTGCATAAGTTATTGTGTAACATGACACTTTTAGTTTAAGGATTTTGCCACGCCTCCTTTGTCTTTAGTTGACCAAAGATTACTCACAGCTCTATTCTGTAGCCTATATATCTCAAATCAGTATTTATTTTTTGTAATCTGCCATTAAAGTGCGCTTTACAAGCTGGACTATACTTTTCAGTAAAACGTACGTAGCTAACATGATTATTTTACAGCTAGTGTTGAAATGTATTCAAAAATGTATTCTGCTTTGGACGTTTTTTAAGTTTACGATCCTGGTTATAAATTATTATGACGTTACACTAGGAAGTCTACAACTGTTACCTAGCAACTATGTGTGCATAATGAAGCAAAATTCCTAATGCCACAGAAAGTATTATTTAGCACAAATCAGGCAGCACTTTGATTATTAAACCCTGTAGTACTATATTAAGTTTTTAGGAAATGTAAATTTTGTACTGTTTATGTGACTTTTTTTAACTTGCTCAAATGAGGTGCTCTTGCTCTACCTAAAGAAGTTCTGCAAACTTTTGCTATTGTTTCTATAGTAAGCGTTGCTGCTTTCTGAGCTTTAGGAAAAAATATAATCAGATAATAATGATCAATCTCAATTTTGTTGACTCTTTTCAAAAAACTGTAAGTACAAAGCGACAAAGACATGCCACCTCAACCCTAAAAAGTACCCCCACTTTGTAATCTCATGCACCAGAGCCAATAAGAAAGAGTGTAGTAAAGCACACACAACAGTAATGTGTTTCCCACATTAGGAATTGAGTTAGAGCTCTATCCACTGACTGAAAAGTAAATTTCACAGACTAAACAATCAAATTGATCTTGCCTGGTGTGCTAGTGCTGCAGAAATTCTCAAAATGAGTTTGGATGATTTATGGACTTAAAAAGAGCGCAGAAGATCTCGGAAACTAATCTATGACATCACAGATCAGAGCATTCAGAACAATGTTTTGAGGGGAATGAAAGATCACAGACAAAACTTCAGCTGTGTTTTTTGTAAGGAAGCAATTGTGGAATAGAAATAAACTTTAAAAGTCAATTTTGCATAACATGACATAGGTATTTTCTAATTAAACCTAAAACTTTTTACAAAGTTCACGCTCTAATGTAACTGGCTAAATCCGTCTGTCACTCACTCAGAGCCTGGCCAATAGGGGAAGTGGGCGGGCACCTGTCTGTGTCATAGTGATCATGGTGTTCAGTTCAGGACAGAATCCCTGAATCACAGTGACTGTTTCATCCAAAATAACAACAGATCACAGTTTAATTACTGTTCCATATCGCCCAGCCCTGAGAAGTTTCTAAAATAGTTGCAACAATGCCTATTGTCATGCTGCTGGTCAAGTTTGGCAGGTTTGATGCAGCTTGATGCTTAGCAGTCTATAGGAACTTCTACTAGTACATTTCAATCTATAGTCTAATAGCTGTATCATTACACTACAATATATTAAGCCAATAAGAAAGTTGTACTGGGATAAGATGCCATAAAACATGAATGAACACTCCCAAAACCTATAAAAAGCATTGTAATACATCTTTATAAAATAATATGTTGCTATATAAGCCAGCATTCTATGACAATGCGTCTGTGCATCACTTTCTTTCACTCCAGTGGCAAAACATGACATTTAAACCAGTCATTCAAATAAAAAAATGAATTTGTTAGTGGTTTAGTGTCAATTATCTCTTGCTAAGGATATTTATGCCACATATGCTCACAAATCTCAAAAGTACATATTTAAATCTTTCTTTAAAGTCTGAAAACATGAATTCCCTTGCTGACACAAAAGAAAATCACACTAAATAAATGCCAAAGTCCACGCATATTGTTTAACCCAAAGCAACAAGTACAAATAAATAATATGGGTAGCTATTTAGCAAAAAGTACAGTGGGTGTATAGTGCTGATGTCGCAAAAATCTAATTCATTAAAGTAATAAACTCACCTTCTTAATGCTCCACGTAAAAGACACGACATCTCGGTGCAGGCAGAGGCTCGTAACTGCGGGACTAACGCGTGAAAAGGCGCGCGTGAGAGTGTGCCTGGGGAGATGGGAGCAGTGGTCAGAGCCGCTGGTTCATATCTGAGGGGACCTTGCACTTTGACCGACGTGTACGTTCACAGGATCAGCCCGGTGTCAGCACACCACACAAGTCCTCCAAGGAGTCACGATGCGTAAAGTTTGCGCCGCACGTACATCCGGCATTGGACAGATTGGACACGAGACAGAGAGAGGAGGCGCTTCTGGGTTGTTATTATTCAGCTAAAAGTACTACTAGGTAAAGTTGTCCTCACACGCGCCTCTCCTCTCTCTCTCCTTTAACAATAGGGCTGGGTTTGGCTGATGCAAGTTTCCAGAGTCCTTCAGCATCGAGGGAAGAGTGAAAAAAGCGAACCGGAAATACAGTTACACATCTGGGTACGCAAAGTACGGAACACGATTTGCAACAGGCTTAGCTATAACTGGTTAAAGTGTGTTTGCAGCGTGTTATGATTTGTAACGTGGTGTGGTAAGCGTAGTCAGCATAGAAGTAGCAGGGGTGTTTGCAAAGAGGGGGCGAATGGGGTACTTGGGCCCAGCTGGTTTGGGGGGCCAGAAAAGGCTAAAAAGAACATTAAATACAGTTTTTGTTGTCGGCTACAAAAGTTAATGTGTCCAGTCCAAAAAAAAGAAAAGTGTTTTTAGCCATGTTTTGTTTTTATTTTATTATGAAGTGAGCAGTGAAAATTAGCTAGACTGGGCTACACTCCAGCTAGTAGGTACAAGCTCCAGTGATCAAACATGGTGGCAGCTGTGCGTCATTGACTTTTGCTCACTGGCGTTCGTTGTCGTCATGGCCGTTAGCTTTAGCCTTTTGCTAGGAGTTCTAATATGGAACATGGCATGTGCAGTTGTGTTTCCCCATAATTCTTTGTGCGAGGAACAGCACTTGACCATTCTGACCAATCAGAGCGGAAGTTGCAGAACAAGTAGCAATAGCTTAAGCTAAAGGTTAAAAATACTGTTTTATACTAACTAAAACCTTTTAAACCGGATACAAGTTTATAATATGAAAATAGGTAAAAATTGCCACAACATTCTATCGTTCTTCAAGCGTGGTTGCCGTTTCTGCAGAACACAAGCAGTTTGTGTTTGCATTGCGCTCTAGGGAAAAAAATGCTCAGGTATCGCTCAGGTTTTTATAAAAGCAGAAGTACGGTTGTCCAATCAGTGAACAGGAACGAAGCATTGTTTGGCCAGACCCAATCTGATTGTGAGAGCAGACTGTACAACTTGTGTCAAATATTAGCTTCAATTTGTAAGTTGTAAGTTTTTGTAAGACCAGAAACTAGCGATTAGTTAAATTAAAAATCTCTGATACATGAGCGAATAAAGTCCAATGATGCAACGTCAGACGGTTTCCATGAAGTGAAATGAAACCACAAATGCATCAGGCTATCATCACATTCTTGAATAAGCAGCCATTCTAAATTGTATTTTTGGGGACCTGTATGACACTTCTTTCTCCAAACCCTGTAATTTCTGTCGACGGGCCTGAGCAGTCTGAATTTAACCCCCCCAAGCCACCACAGGGGACCTATTACAGTTTATTGGGGGGCTTTAAACCTGGATCAATTAGTTTCAGTTGACTTTTATTTGTCTTGCAGTACTAAGCTGAACCACTGGTTACCAACACCAATTCCATGAACAAATATTTACAATTTTGAATATTTTTGCTGTTGTCAGGGTTGGTATTTGTACTGCAACAGTTTCCCAAACATCCCAATGAAACAAATGAGAAGACAATATACTATAATATGCTCTACTTCCTCCTTTACAAAGCTTGCAAAGTGACACGTATTTCATTCCACGCTATTTTTCCTGAGTCATTGGGAGGAAGCCTGAATGTGTTATGTATTTTGAGAGCTCTACTATATTACTTAAGCTATAGTTATCTTTTGGTTTCTTTGCAAGCGTAACTAAACTCTGGGCAGTTCTTCCAAATGAGACAATGCATCTTTCTCTGTACCATTTTGCATTGAGATAATATTTCAATCTGGTTGTTCCCTTGAGGTCGGCACAATCCTATTCACCACATCTTATATTACATTTATTTACCAACCATATCTTATTACATCGACTTCATAGCTTGTGGCAGCAGCAGCACAGTAATGACAGTAATGGTTTTCCTGCTTCTCTGGGAACAAGGGGTGGGATCTAATCTTGCAGACAGGCCGTTTAAAGGGTGGGATTACGACACAGAAAGAGACAATAGTCCAACATCTGGTTAAACTTCAGCGTGGGCTCGAGTTACTGAGTCAGCAGCCGACCAGAAAACACGTTCACACCATGAATGGATGCACACACAAGCTAAACATGCAGCAGCTAAAACTCAGCTAAATGAAAAGATGCATTGAGGAGCGAAGCCACGGGCCAAACGAGAAGAATGTGTCAAAGTGAAACACTGCAGACTTCACACATAAGAATGGGTTAAATGAGTTTTACATAACTATGTGTTTAAAATATTCTCGTCAGTTCAAAATTAAACTTTGACCCAGTTGCTAAAGAGGTAATTATGTTTTCTTTCTAACATTCTTTGCAGTAGACAATTACATCTGATAACAAGTTACACAGGCTACTATAAAATAGAGTCAAGTATAATATCTAGGAAGAATGTCTTCATGACTTGTTCAGAAGTTATTACATCTAATTAGGTGAAAGTTCATAGTTCTAATGTTTAAAGTCTGTCGTAAATACTGGCAAATAAAACTTCCAAAAAAATCATCAAAAATGCAGAGACAATTTACAGACAACTGACACATTTCTCTGTTTGTTTAAAAGGACTGTGTCAAATTTTGGCTCTAGGCTCTGCAGTCACCTTTTCTCTTTGCCTCTCTAGAATGTGACACAGTATAGCTTTACGCTCATATCTCCATGGAGATAGTCTGAGATGCTGTAAAGGACAAAATAAAAGTCAGATCTGTGGAGAGGCGAGCCCACTCACTGTACTAAAGCATGTTTTTCCATGTATTTTTAAACAATAAAAGCACACATAAATTCTGTATATACTGTATGTTACTGCCAGATGCCAGTGTGATCCCAGCCATCTCTTACTCTTTATAGTTTTTTATTTGATTGACTTGATTCTGGTGCTTGTGTCATTTCTTGTCCAATATTTATTACAATAAATGGTCAAAATATTTATTAAAAAGCCTATGTTTTACAAAAAAGTGCGACAACAATAATAATTTGTTACACCAGTGACTGTGGTTTGGTCATTCACCATTTGTCTGGGTTTGAATTGACCCATACGAAAAAATAAATGCCGAGCCCTGCTCTAGGCCAAACCTGGGCGAACTGTGGCCTATGGGCCAAATGTGTTACTCATAATTATTATACACAAGCTGAAGGAAAGTATTGTACGTAAAATGTTTAGTAACAGTGCACCTTAACGTTTGACACGTGGTTGCACTTACTATTAACATCGATTTTATTGAACATAAAACAGTTAAAATCAACCAAGCTGTGTAAATAATAAAAGAGAACAAGCGTAAGTGAGAACTAAAGTCGTCCCAATTCCCAAGGACAAGTTTATTGTGTCTTTGTAATCAAACCTGTCTCTCTCCACTCTCTCTTTTCTCTCTCTTCTTCTCCACTCTTTCTCTCCACTTTCTCTCTCTCTCTCTCTCTCTCTCTCTCTCTCTCTCTCTCTCTCTCTCTCCTCTCTCTCTCTCTCTCTCTCTCTTTCTCTCCTTTGTCTCTCTCTACATGAGGACATGAACTTTGCCCTGCACTGGAGACATTTCTCAACAACACCCGTCGCCGCTCAGATGAAACGCAGTGTTTTAATCTCTCACTCAATCAACTTACAATCAACAGGTAATGCCATTCATGCAGTAAACACGTGCGATATTTAACCTTTGGATTCAAACCGCCTTTATTGACACTGATATATTAATTAGAGACAAGAGCTTCACTTTTACTAACTGAAAACAAGATTCTTTGAATTGATCAAAAGTTCTGTCTCCAGGACCCTGAATGTTGCCAGCGCTAAATACACCTGTATAACCAGTTTGCAAGTTTTTTTTAAAATGTGACACGCAATTTGTTTTGGCCCTCAACAACAACAAAAAAAAGTTTGCACTGCCTGGACTAGAATTGAATATCCTTGTTACTATATTCCTAATTTTTACTTTTGTCATGTAAAATGTCAGGTAAAAATTGTTATTTGTCACAGTTCACATTTGCTTAGCACAAGGGCCCCAAAGGGTATTCATGTCCAGACAAGTGGCAGAGGGCCGAATCATGATCACATCTGGCCCCTGGGCCACAGTTTGCCCGGGTCTGGTTTCGCATCAAACATAAACTGCATAAAGCAACTATGCCTTTGTAATGTTTAGGTAAAAGTCCACACATCTGTTTATTTAGTCTGTTTCTGACGTCTTTTCTGTCTAATCTTTTCCTACTGTTGGTCCAAGCCTCTGTGGGTCAACTCAAATACACAAGGATCCTGACATTCTCAATCCCTCTTACACCAGAAACACTCTTTGACCTGAGCTCTATTGACTGACCAATCAATGAAGAGATAAAAAAAAAAACTACATCAACTGACAGTGTTTCTGTCATAGCTTAACTTTGGTGGAAAATGTGTGTCACAGTTACAGGCCTATAGGGCCTACTGTACTTAAACACTTCGAGTGAAATCTTAGTTGTTCTTGAAACATATGCAATATAAAAGGACAATGCCCAAATATAAATAGGCCTATTTGTCCATATAAAGTGAAGAAATAAGCACAACAATTGGAAAAACATTGTTTTTCAAGTCTTTGGTCCGAAGTCTAAGTCAAGACCAAAATGAGTGAACCACAAGTCCAAGTCAAGTCCAAGTCCTCTACTTTTAATATCAAGTTACTCCATTTATTTTTTGAGAAGTATCAAGCTGTCACATGGCTGCAAGTACTGAGTTTCCGACTTTGGAGTCCCAAGTCTTACTCCATTTTGTTAAGTCAAGTTATAAGTCATCAAAATGGTGACTTGAGTCTGACTCAATCCAAAAAACAAACAAACAAAACAAACAAACAAAAATACTTTATTATTAGCTCCTTTTAAAGAAATACATTTGAGAATTCTGGACCTATATTTATCAAACCGAGAGACTAATAATAATAATTGATACTTTTTATTGAACTATTTATTTACAAAAAAACTCAAGTTAAGGGGGCTCAGGACAAAAAGGTTGGGAACACACTGACAGGTATAAGTCATGCCACTAGAGCTGTGCAATATATCGAATTTTAAATAATATCGTGAATGTTGTTTGAAGATATCCAAAAATTGAATATCGAGTATATAGTGCAGTAAAAACGTGCTAAAAAGAGTTAATTTACAATAAAAATTAAATAAGTGTACTTTCTTAAAGACAAGGCAAGTTTAAATAAACACTGTATACGAATTTGTACATTAAGCAATTCAAAGAACTTCAAAAAACAGAAAAAAATACTTTATAATGGGAGATTGCTGCTCTTTGCCTAGAATTAGTATTTTACATTTGAGTAGATTTTGATTGGGTTGAACTTGATTGCCAACAGAACAAATATAAAATATCTAATTTGCTTAAAAAAAACAACAACAAAAAAAACACTAATTTGAAATTATGAAAAAAAAAAAAAATCTTTTGTACTTGAGATATTAACTGAATAAATAAGTTGGTAAAATCCTGGTAAAATCGCAACGTCAATCAATCAATTTTAAACTCATTAGAATATTTAAGTTTGTAATTTTTCCAGTGTAACTAATTTGAACACAGATTTTAAACACACTTATGTTGAACTGACAGAATATTGTCCAAATATCGTTATCGAGATATGCCCAAAAATTATCGAAATATTGATTTTTGTCAATATCGCCCAGCCCTACATGACACTCTTTTTTTGAATGAAAATTTTCCATGGCACACTACCAGCTCAAATAAAGCCAAATAAAATTATTTTGAATAAACAGAATGATGCAATTTTATAAACATTGTACATTACACTTAAATTTATTCTTTCAATTAGGAAATGGTGATTTCTTTGCTTTTTTTCCCCCTGAACTTCTAAAATAGTAAATATACCTTTTAATTAATTCATAGTTAATCTGATTACATGGACTAAAGATTGGCAGCATCCCTAGGCACACTTGTGTTCCCCTGTCACACTGTTTGAAAATCACTGTGACAGAATACCAAGAGGAACAGTGACATCTAGTGGACAAGACGACATTAAACCATAAACGCTGGGATATTTTTTTTACTGCTGTATTGTTTAACGAAAAAATTGTGTAAATGAGTCTAAGGAAAAGGTATACTGAACAAAACATCAACAAAACGCACATTAACTAGCTATAAAATGGACACGAAGGTATTTCTTTAGCATTTAGCCTACTGATTTAATTAATTTAACCCTATTGCTGTTTTTTTGTTTAACTGAATATTTCTGAATATTACTAAAACCCCACTGCAACGTAAAAACCACAAAAACACAATTCTGACGGTAACTGACGCAAAACTACAATACCCACGATGCAACGCGGCGCAAACTTCCAAACGGGAAAGTACGGAAATGGTGCGTTTACTTTCATTTTCTTTATGCTGACTAACTGTGAGTGGATATTTCTGTCGCTCTTTCTTAGCATTGAGTTACTTGCTCGAGTTACGAACGGCGAAGACTTACATTTATTGCACTTTTAAGCCGCATTTTAACGCATCTTACGTTGGTTTTTGTTCACAGATTCATCATCATGACGTCTCTAAACGTTCGCCCCGACACAAAGCAACAGGTGAGCTAAATTTAATGCACGCAATGTTCTACCTACAACTAATAAATTATGCTTTTTTTGTACATTTCTTGACTATTTTTTGTAAGTAGTTTGTTTTAACCGAGTCACAGAGCTCCTGGTGGGCGTTAAAGGGGATGGAGCTGTCAATCATCCTAGCCTGGCCTCTTGCCTTATCAATGTTGTTTTTATTTTATGTGGGCGCACCAAAATGAAGAAATGCTGTAAATAAATGTATGTTTTTGTGTTTTTCAGGTGGATAGCTTCTGCCAAAATCTTAATAAAGAGGTATAGCCTATACGTGGTTTCACTTTCACTTCCTTTATTTTTGTCTGGCAAAATAACAATTAAATCCAAATCAACATAAAATAGTTTAAAACAGCACATTTTAAGTCACATTTCTTTCTCTGTCTATGTTTATTTTCATTAAGTATCTAATTATGTTCTCATGATCCATCTATAATTAATGTTTGTGCTTTTTTTAGGCTGAAGACTTGCTGAAAAATTTTTCCCACAGAAGATTGAAGAAATGCAGTTGATGCTAACGGTATGAAAGGCTAGCAGTTTATTTTGGAAATTATGGTTATTAATAGTTAGTTTATGAGTTGATACAGGACCAAAACAAATATATAATGGCATTTTTTATTTTAGTTATTCATTTTTATAGTTTTATTACACTTTGTTGGTTTTTTACAGAAATCTGCCTGGATTTTTCTAAGGCTTACATCTACCTTATCTGTTTCCATGGAGACACGCAGGCACAGTTACTGGTCAGGTCTTTGCAGAGGCAATCCTGCTAACTGTAAAATGCATGCAGATGTAATGACTTGTTTAATGCCTCACTGTGAAGCTTTCCAGGCAGTGCAAAAACCTCTCTATAAAGACAAACATCAGTAATTACAATATGCTAGTGTTGTCATGATAAAAAAAAAATACACACAATTTTACAGTGCCTTTATAATACACTATGCTTATTTAAAGTAGGGTTATCTAACTATTTTTTGTTGTTGTAAATGAGTAAACTTTGTGTTTCCACTAAAAAGCAGATGAAAATTGCAACACTCAGTGAAAAATTAGACAACTGAGCACTGTCTGAGTTGAATAAGAAAAAAATTTGCCGAATGCTGGCTCTGATTGGCTGAGCTTGGGTTGTCCTTTTCAGTTTCACTTTGTTGTTTGTAAGAAAAAGTTTATAAGCCATAGCTGCAACCAAAAACAAATGCATGTGGATGTTAAACATATGTCGAAGGAAGTTGTCGGAATTAAACCTAAGTCGTGTTTGCAGTGTGAAAATCAGCTTCTCCACCTTTAAGTATTGACTTAAGTTACAACTGTCAACAATAAATTTGATATTGACCAAACCAAGACATTTTAAAATGGGGCTAAATTTGAATTTTTACTTGTGATTTTGATGTTCATGCGACACATTGTGCAGTCCTTTATATGTCACTATTAGATCTTTTACTTGCTCTAATAAAGTTTAATATATTTCAAAAACTATTTATTTTCTTCTGATATTTTAAGTATCGATACTTGTCAAAATTATCAGATTCGATACTATTTTAGTATCGAATAGTATCTGATATTTGATACTTAGGACAACCCTACATGTTCACTCCTTTCAGTAGATCTAACTGAACTGCATTATAATGATACACAATAATACATAACTCTCTGTTCTCAGTTTACGTTATGTTTCTGTTTAAAAACCAATTTCTTTTCAGACGTCCTTCATCTGCAAAGACCTGGAGACGCTGAAGGTTCTGTTGGACATCCCGATGCCAGATCCGGCCAAAGAGGAAGCCAAGCGCAAAAAGAAAGAGGAGGTGAGTGTCAGAATATAATAATATACTAAAATATAATAGATCTATGGTCAGAGCTGAGAATGTCACTGATTCTGAAAGACTGTGGATGGGGGAATGTAAAATATCAGTCATAGTCATACAGATTGTACAGACCTTGTCACATATCACATAATTTCCAGTAAATTTTACTTATTCACAGGACAACTATCATATTTAGCTTTCCGGTTCACTTTTTCCTAAGTCAGTGACTAGTTTTATCAATTAATTTCTCTCTGAATGAAAAAATGTAATGTGGCAGAAATATTTTAATATATTGCTTTTAAATTGTTTCTAAAACAGCATATATTAAAAAAAAATCCTCTATAGTGGCATATAGGGATGGGACAGTTTCAGGGCATTATGTTAACTAACTGTGGCAAACCAATATTTGCAGCATTTGTTTTAAGTTCATAACAAGGCTCACAAAATAACACATTTGCTTTTCTTTTCATCAAAAAATAGTAAGAAATAGTATGATCAGTATATCGGTTCAGCTGACATCCTGGTTGTGCCATAATTGGACTTATTTACTGGCTGATGCAGATCTAGAACATCTAATAATGGAAAATCTTTTTTGTAATGTAGTTAGGCTGTAAGTTGTACAATAAAATCTGTTGCTAACATTATAGAGATTTTTTTTATCAACCGGCGATGCGCGCGCACCCCGCCTGTAGAAGGCTCCGACTACAAAACAGTGGAAACAAGTCAAAAAGCTCTTGTCAGCCACGTCAAGTTATCACTTGCGAAAACAAAGGTATGTGCTAAGCAACATTTATGGATGAAATTCGCTCTACGACCTTAGAGTTACTTGATAAGTGAGAAAAACGAGAAAACCTACTCAATTCAGGGACAGACTCTGTCAGACCGTTCAACTGATGAAAAACTAGCTGTCGTCCGTTTGTTTAATTCGAACAAGTCCCAATGTAAACAAAAGAGGCGCCTTTCTGCAGGACGCAGCGCGTAGGCATGCTCACCCAATCCTCTATATGAACAATTTTCTTAGTTTTGAGAAAAAAAAACTCTTTCTCTGCTTGCACTAGTATCAGTTAATGTCAGGTATCTACGTCGGTATCAGAACTGGAAAAGCTGCAACTGTGCATCTCTAATAGCATTTAAAGGCACATCACTCCAGCCCTACAACATGGTGCTTTCTTTAAGTGGCTAAGCTCATCAGCTTCATGCATTACAACTGGGGCTGGGCGATATTAACAAAAATTACATTTCGATAATATTTTGACAGTATTATTCACGCATGAAGCATGTTTTTAAATGATTATTAGAAGTTTAGATAAAAAATGTGGCCTGTTGTTGATTAGACACTTTCTTGGTCGACTTAAGTTATATTCTACTAATCGATAAATCCACTAAAGCAAAACTACAATATTGACCAAATATCTGACCCAAATATTCACAAGACACGCTCAGATGTTTGCATGCTAATTAACTTAGAAATTAAACAGCTAAAAAGATTTTCATGTAAAAATTCAGAAGATTTGGTAAACTAAGACACCATATATGATCAATTGACTAAAATATCACGTCTAACTTTATTTTAACATTCACAATTCATTTTCTTAATTTGATGTTTTTAGCAACCTTTTTTGTAGCATTTTTACTGCAAACGATATACTCAATCTTCTATTTTTGCATATTTTCAAGACAACAATTACAGTATTATCTGAAATTTTATTGAACACCTCTAATTACACCATAAACGATGTACAAACAATATTCATTTGACTGCTCTACATTTTTAATAATATCATCGCCGACAGAAGCAAACATTAACTCTGCTTCACTGACTGAATGGAGGAGGCACATGACTCGCTCTGAAAGTACAAGAAAACGCAGCCGTTTCAAATGCCAATTATGCAACTCAGTCAGTTTGCAGCAGCGACACAGATCTGAGCTTCCTTTGTTCATTTGATATAATTGAGTAATTAGGCAATATCCGTGAAGTGGCAATTAGGCAAATAAAGTGCGGAGCGGTTTAAGAGGTAGGAGGGAAAATAAACACCACTTGTACTTGATTATGTTATAAATGTGAAAGGTGTCATTATAAGAAGTGCCGCCGTTCTGCTTTGGGGACGCTCTCCGTGTGTGTTCCAAGGGCTTAATTTAATTGCGTCTCATAAAAAGATTGCGAGAGGAAAATCTGGGGTTGCCGTGGAAACTGATCGCTCTGTAAATTGCCAAGGTCTGGGTTTTTACAAATTGGCAATGAGTGGCCTTTTATTTTTGTCTGATTTGACATCGCGGCTGCTGTCAGTTATGTGTTTAGTTGGCATTGGATGTTTTTTTCCCTCTTATGGTATTTGTTCAGACCGGAGCTGCTCAGATGTAGTGTCAGTATTTCACTTTATGAAGGGGACAAAAAGAAGCCGTGGTTTTAAAGTTGTGAAAGAAGATGCTCTTTACGATTCCTTGTGCACGATTATAGATAGTTAGTGAGCCGATGTGTTGTGTTTAGTTGAGGCTGGAGCTAAAATTACTGTTAATATGCATATTTAATGATGTGTAGATGGGTCGGTAAACAAGGAGAACAGTGTCAATAATCAAAACAACATCTTTCTTACAAACAGTCGATAATTGCAGTGATGAGGTTGTCAAAGGTATCACATGTCAGATAAAACAATCAAAGTAGATGCTACACACCAGAAAAAATCAAAATAGTCTTGGTTTGGTCCTGTTTACATGTAAGAGAGTCAACCGATTGCCCTGGAGAGACATGGTGCTGCTGGTTGAGGTTCACTACTACTACATGATCCAGGCTGCATTGTGTGGATATAGTTCATAGTTTATTGTTTGTAGTATTGTCTGTAAATGACACGCCTGTCTTTCTGGAACACGTAGAACTGTTTTAAACATTTAACTTTAATGCTGGAATGTGGAGCAGGCAGTTGTCCAGCTGCAGACCCGTTCTTGGTTTGCATGACGTCTGAAATCAGACTACAATCGGTCGGGACCACGTGTGCCAATTGGTTTTCCGAAAACCGGTTTACGGCCGGTTTACATGAGCTTCAAACTAGGCTAGTTATCCGATTTTTTCCACTCAAAGAAAGACAACCATGTGCTTAGAGTTAACATAAGAGTTCATGTTAATAATCAATTATTACATTTTGTTGTTGATTATGGCAATAAAAATAATTTTAATTTAATTTTGCCCACCCCTTCTATCGACTTAGTTACTGCTTACATAGATGGCAAGTTAACTAGTACTTTTACTCAAGTACTGTAGTTTTTTTTTTTGAGTATCTGTACTTTACTTGATTATTACAAAATCTGGTGGCTTTTTACTTTTAGCTTTTTTAAGAAGTAGTTGTACTTTCTACTCCTTACATTTTACAGGTTAGTTAGTTAGTTAGTTAGTTAGTTATTAGTTAGTTAGAAATAAATCTATATTGTTAAATGTCTTAAAACATTGATTTTAATTGTTGATTTTGTTATTTTCATGTCAAATCATATGTTAGACTCGACTTATCTACCTACAATTTAGTGTCCTTTCGTAAAACACAATATGTGTCAAACTCATATTTAACGTAGGCAGTCAGTCCTGCAACTCTTTACACCAGTGGATCTTTTCTTTTATTTGTCTCAGAAAGCACTTGACTTCCAAACCACCAAAACTACATGATGTGATCTGTAAAATTACTCACTGACTATTTATGATACAAGTGGATTTACTGAAGGGAAAGCATATTTTCTGCCAAGAGTCTTTATGAGAGGAAAGTAGGCTATGAGAGCGTTCGAGACCATGTGCAAAGGCCTTGAGCAGAAACTAGGTTGAATTATGCACTAAAACGAATAAGGAGTTCTTGAAGTGTTGGTTTGGGCTGAAGTAAAGCATGTGGGTGAGCTGTCGGAGAGATTAATCGTCCGTGAAGAGAGTGTGACCCGCTGCCGTCTGCTCTTTTGTTTCAGGAGGCGAAGAAGAAAGGAGAGAAAGACAAGGACGAGGAGAAAGGAGAGGACGCAGGTACTGTACATTTACATTAAGGCGGGAAAAAAAAAAAAACTTTAGCGCTGATTAACTGTAGATTCACACAGATTCATAAAACAGACAAAACACTACTGGCTAAGTTGGTAAAGTGTCTTGCTCTTAGGCCCAATAACTGATTGTCAGACAGATGGTTCACTAATCAGAAGGTTTTGGGGTTGAACAAATGCAACTGCGCACAGTCGCAGAGTGGTTAGAGCTCTGGCTTTACAATAAGTAGACTGTATGTTCGAATCCCAGGTTGCATGTTCTCCTCGTGTTATTGTGGATTCTTTCCGGTTTCCTCCAGCCTTCAAAAACATTCATGGTTTAGGTTAACTGTCATCACAGTGGAAATCCCTCAATAAATGGATGAGCGACTGAATGATTGTCTCTCTGTGTCAGTCTCTCTGTTAACCCTCTGATGAGTCGGTAACTCTCCAGGGTTTTTTGTCCAAAGTCACTGGGAAAAGCTCCAGTCACCTGTTGCCCCAAAAGGAAACAAGCAGAGGAAAATGTATGAATAAATCAAAGACAGGGTTGCAGTCGTTGATTGAGTAAATGTGACTAGTTAAAGGTACACTGTATAATTTTTTGACCACAAAAATAAACTTAAATGAAAGGATGTTATTCTCGATTAGATTCTTGTTGCACTAAACAAATACAAATGTATGATTTTACTCTGAGTGAGCTTGCATGGCCACAAAATAAACTATTATTTGGACAAGAGGACATTGCTCGTTTAGCTATATATATTTTTTTATTATAATATATTTATTCCTAATAAGAATGTTCTAAAGCAGGGTTTTTTAACCTTTTGACCTTGAGGCCCGAATATTCATGTAGAAAGTAACCTAACCAATTCCAGAAAGTTACAGTGCCACTTTAAATATAAAACGTTGTTATAGACATATGAAAATCACTATCCTTATTTTGTTCATACAGTATTTAAAACACATAAGAAAAGATAAATAACAAATAGTAAATAGACAGTTTAGGGTGGTTAGTTGCTGACCGCCATAAAACAACACAAAGAAGAAGAATAGAAGATTGTTACAAAATAAATAAACGTATGTAGAAGAATAAACTATTTATGTTTTTTATGAAAAATACGTTTTATTTTGTAAATATTCTCTTATCCAGAAGCTTTCACTCATTATAGTTGAACTTTTATTCGGTGCAGCACACGGCCTTGCTATTGGAAAAAGTGAATTTATTTAGTTCAGATGAAGGCCTAGTGCCAAAACATCAATGATGATCGAACTAAATTTGTAAATTATGAGACAGATTCTTTTCTGTTTATGTATTGGGACGCTCTTTTTACACTTTTCTCTGGATATGCAAATTAATAATTCTAGTTTTGCTAAAATGTTTAATGTCTGAATACACAAATGAAACAATCTTTGACTAGTCGACCAATCACAGCAGCAGTTGCTCATTAGATTGCCAGTAGACTGTCCTTGAACAAGACACTTATCTAAATTTTGCGTATAAAGGGTGAAGTATTTTAAAAGTAGTTAATTTTACCCATTTTGCAGTAATCCACATTAACTCTTTACTCAGCTGATTCCTTCTGACTCTCCTAATTATCCACCACAATGAGTTTTAAAGTATTTTTTACAACCTTCACAACAGTAAAACCAACAAAAACTAGCATGTTGCACACTTCTGGTTTTGCAGAGTAGTTGGACATAAACATGACACTAAACTTCATTTATCTGAATACATGGCTTTACATTATTGGGAACAAGAGCACTTTATTTACTCTGGATTGAATTTGTAACCTCATTCTTCTTATAATCATGCAACATATTATAGTACAGTATGTGTTGTGCAAGTCTTCTCATTAAACAGCAGCTTTAAATAAATGTAGGTAAAAAGTGATGAATGTATTTTTTCTGTTGTGATTACACTTGTGATGTATGATGATAAATTGGAGTCGTGCGGTGTCCTTCAGGGCCTCCTTGCGGTCCCATCTGCACCAACGAGGCCGTGGAGAAACTGTTGAAAGACACCAAGAGCGAGATCAGCACTCTGAAGGAGAAGCTCAACACGGTCAGTTCAGCACACACTTGTAATTAGTAAAAAACTCTTCAGCTGTCACTTTGAGGCGTACGAAGAAAATGAGCTAGTGCAGTTGTTCTCAGACGTTTTTCTCTCACACTTCAAGTACCCCGTTATTCAGACCTGGGCAAACTGCGCACCGGGGACCAGATGCGGCCCTTCATCTGTTTTTAATCAGGCCCCCAGCATGTTTTTGAGAATAAGCATTACTCTTTACACTTATTATCTTGTCTCGGTTAAAACTACTAGAATTCATCTTAATTTTAGTCGCACTTAGTCACGCCTAGTCGAGATTAGTCGAAGCTAGTTGAAGCCAGTCACAGTTGTGTCACTCGTGTAGTGTGCGGCTGTCTGCGACTGGACTGGCGTTCCAATCGTGTAGTTTGTGGCAGGTCTAGACTAGACTAGACTCCAGTCGCAGGTTTTTAGACACGTTGGAATTATAAGCCCGATTTTTGCAGTGCTCCGGTGCTGTCCACCGTTTATGACGCTCCACTGGACAAACACGGAGCCCAGCGCTAATGAAAACAGCCGAGGAGGCACTGGAAACAGCGTATGAGGTTAAACTTTCTGTTTAGGTTTTTTTCTGACGGAACAAGCGCAAAAACAGCGGTAACAGCGAGGCGCAAAGTGAAATTCTCCCTGCATGTCAACTGGACCATGTTCAAAATGCACACACACTAGTTTTTACACCTCTGATGACCAAAACAACAGCAGCGCACCTGTATATCAGCGCACTCACCCTCCTCCTCTCTCTCCTCCTCTCTCCTCTCTCTCCTCCTCTCTCCTCTCTCTCTCTCTCCCTCCTCTCTCCACGAGGCGCTGCGGACGTCCTCCTCACTCCAAACAACACAAGTTTTCTTCTGATAAAATCTCATAAAAGTAACGCATCCACGTAAAAATCCAAAGCAGAAAAATGTCCAACTTCGTCACCTCCTTCGCCATTTCTAGTGTGATTTTAAGAGAGCTAGCTAACTAGCGTGTTTGTGCCGGTGTTATGGTTATTTCAGCATCACGTCAGGACGTAGAGGGTCACATGACCTGTTTAACCAATGAAAAGTGTTTGCTTGTGGCAAAAAATAAATAAATAATAATTACGCTAAAACAAAACTTTAAAAAAAAAAAAGTTCTTTCTTTTTGTAGAAATTATTAATCAAAGACCAAAAAAATAATATATATATATAAAAAAAAAAAGTTAATCAAAAATCTAATAAAAAATAAATTCAAGCACTAAATTCACCTCTTTTATAAACTGTGTTGCATTGTTGTTTGTGCATTATTGTTCTGCTGATGGAGTAATCCTGTTTTCAGTTGCCAGTCTCAGTTGTGTAGTTTGTGGGCTCAGTCATGTAGTGTGTGGTCTCAAACGTTTTAGAATCACTCTAGTCCAGTCTTGTAGTGTGTGGGCAAGACTCGCATTCTAGTCACAACTGGAAAGTCGTGTAGTGTGTGGCCAGCTTTAGAATTTGTATTTTACTAGTTTCTGTTTACAAGATTCTATAGCTTGAATCAACTTTGCAAATTTGTTTAAACAAGACAAGCTGAAATAAAACAAGCTAAATAATGTAAATTCCATCAACTAAAAACATCCTAACCAGAAAAATTAAAGTTTAAAATTCAGATCTCAAGACATTTTAGCCAACCTAAAACTATATTTTTTGCCAGTGTTTATTTCTTTTATTTTGATTGTCTTGGTTCTGGAACATGTGTTTGCACTTGTGGTCTTAATATATGAATGGACACAACTAATAGATAAGTAGCTTATTTATATACAAAAGTGCAAATTCTTATACTAATTGTAATTTGGCCCTTTGTCACTACTAGTCTGGATTCAAATAAGGCCCATGAAGAAAAATAATTGCCCACCCTGCCGTAAATGAGTTTTCTAGAGCCACGTTTCCATTAGCCTGGGTCCCTCAAATCCATTCACTTTGGAGCGGTTTGGGTCGTTTATGTTAATGACGGTGCTGGCTCCTGTGGGTCTGCTACGTGAGCAGCTGACGTCACTCACACATACACGTGCTTTCTTAAATAAATAAAAAGAAAATGTACCTGGGTTATACTTTTTCTTCCTGACGTCAATCTGAGTGATTCACAAAAAGACATGTAATAATTTGAAGTCTGAGATGCCGTGACACGAGGGTCAGGTTGGTGTAAACAAGAAACTACTTCCAGTTTATAATCACTTTAAAAAAGATTATTTAACTTTTTTTTATATGTATATAAAGCCTTTGCGACTCTATACAGTACCTGCATTTAATCCTATTTTATTCAATGCATGGAGGTTGGATTATGTTGGACACATTACGCACAGGATTTACAATTTGGCTCGAAAAACAGGAAATAGCTGATGTTAATGCGCTAGCTTTGCTCTGTTAATCGTAGCAACAAATAAAGTTTTCATCACTGGAAATGCAGCGGTTTGTCACAGGATCAAGTCGGCGTTTGGTGAGGAACATTATTTATTTCGTGTTTCTATCTGCTCTTGTCCATGTGGTTTTTGCCTGAACCTGTGTTTTCTCTTGTCCGATCATCAAGACTTAAGGGGGGACTGCTTTAAGGTCTACTCCAGAGACCGTATCGTACCGTCCTGACCCGAACCTATGGAAACAGGGCTTAGGGGTCTGTTGTCAATTATTATTGTTGCAGTCTCTTCTTTTAATTATATTTACGGCCAAATCCTGACCACAACTAGTGTTTTAAAGTTGATTACTGTATATTGAATTTGATCTTTTAAAAATCCCCTGGTAAATGCTTGTGTTCCCCTTTGGCCCGTGTTCCCCTGATTGTAAAACGCTGGTCTAACCTTTTCAACCAGTGTGCCGGGGAACACTTGTGTGCCTTTAGTTACTAAGTCAGTTTTCAATATTCAATCCATAAAATAAGATTCATCAGATTTAATTCAATGGTTTACAATTTGGGAGTGTGTGGAACAACTTTTACATCAAACCAGTCATTTATTGCATTTAGAGAATAATTTAAAGATGTTCTATGTAAAAATGTAATTATTTATGTTCCAAAACAGCTTGATTTGGCTACATTTGAATAGGTGGTGTGAAGCGACAAAATTAAGCAAAAAAGCGTGCCGTGACTCATAAAAGGTTGGGAAAGACTGGTTTAGTGCAGGCCTATTCAACTTAATTCAATTCAATTCAATTTATTTGTATAGCCCAAAATCACAACAGCAGTTATCTCAGCGGACTTTACAAGATGTGGACTTAAGGCCCGGGTGCCAATCAGCCCTTCAAAGATATGATTCAGCCTCATTTGTTTTCAGAATATTACAAAAACACATTTTCATTGTTTGTAGATTTAGTTCTGGGTAACTACTCAAGAAATAGTGGCAAACTTTAATTTCTTCATGCGAATAATTAATGTCAATTCTGAAAAGAAGATTTGCCTTGTAAATGCCAGTTTTTCTTGTTTTTGTTTCCAGTGAGAAAATGTTGCATTTTTCATATTTTTATCCAAACAATCCACTTAGCTCTTGTTATTTTGGTAAATTTAATTTGAAGACAGTTAAAATATGCTGAACAAAGATACATTTTGAGTATTTATTCACTCACTATCTGCATATTTCAGCCTGATTTAATTCTGCTTTAGATCTTGTTTAGTTCTGGTTTAATGCAGATATTATTTGGACATTTGGTAGAGCAATAAAAATGGTTGGTATCATATTTTTGGTACATCGTCAAAAACTATTATGTATTGTGCAACTACTCGGCCCAGAAGCCCTGGTCGTCGGTAAAATCTGGCCCTCTGTAAAATAAAGTTGAATAGCCTTGGTCTAGTGTATATTACTATAATAAAGCTGAGGTACTTGATTTTCAAATCATGAAAGAAGAAAGTTAGCAGAATTTTAATATATAATGTTATAGTATTAAAATTCTGTTTTCACAGTTCACTGGGGGAGAAACAAAATACAGTTTGTCACTATAGAAATTATGGTAGTGGATTAATCACAACTAATTGTTAGTTGTTTTTTGTATAGTCTTCAAAACGCCATGCTAGCCATAAACATTAAAGTGAAACTCATCCCCTAAACTCCATTTTATTCTAAAACTCCTCAGATAATATTACATTTGCTCCGGTTATTTTTATCAATACTTGTTGAAATAAGGATCTAGTTTCAGTGCTGATTTGTATCTGATTTTTTAATATTTTGACAATCTTAAAATCCACATTTTTAGGACGTCCTCAAGTAACATTATTTCAGCTCAAATTGGCAAAAACCTTGTATTCAAGTGACTTGTGCGTTCTAAGCAACTAATCGATTAATCAAAAGAATAATCGTTCCAACCAATCTATTACCAAAATAATCGTTGCAGTCCTACAGTACACAGAAATGGGAAACTTTCTATTACAACCTCAACAAAACAAAAGGTAAACATTAAAACATTGTAGTGTATTTAGAGCAAAACATAATGACTAAAACAAGCTGCTACCTTTAAAATGCCCACTCTGTTCCACTGAATAAAGATTAGCCTAAAAGTATTAATCAAACATGTGTAAAATAAATACAATTCCAAGTGGCAGAAAAAGTACACATATCAGCTTTAATAGAATTGCTATTTTTCTTTAATGTAAGTGCATAAAGTTTTGACCTATAATGTATAAGACAAAATACAAAAACACAAACAGATGCTATGCGTAATATTATTTATTCACCTCTGACGTGGATGGACCAGTGTGTTTTGATGCTTGTCCTCCAGGGTTGTGTATTTAACGAGAGGTGAAGGCTCTCCTCACTCTGGAGAAGAGGCGTATAAAGGCAGATTTGGTCGGTTGTAGAAAGCTCTCAGCTCACGGTTTAGATGTTCAACCACAGCTGCTTCAAACGCTGCGTCTTCTGTTCTCGAAGAGCGTTCAAGAAGCATCAGCAGAGCCGTATTCTGCAATCAAACTTTTGGCTGCTGCTTTTCCAATTTTTCCCAAGTCTTTCAGTGAGACTTTGCGTTGTCCATCCATAGTAAGGTGTTGTCCGACTCTACCTTGTAGCCTGACAATATGTCGGGTGCGTTCGTGGAAGTCTTCTAATCCGGCCTTTTCAAACACTTCTTGATGAAGCCTCGGATCATGAATAGAGAAGTGTTGTCTGGATCAGGGGTGCTGGTGTTTGCCTCTGGAGGAGTTGTGTTTAGTGTAGGACTGACTTCCTGTTGGGACTCAGCTTCTCCTACAGTCTGTTCAATGACATTCTCAATGATCTCGACAGCTGCTGCTTCACTACTGGACTGGTTTTCTTCAGTCCAAGTCTGAAAGAAGCTGCAGAGATCATCACACTCCTCTTGGCATCTTGTGGCTGGCCCAAGCTGGCCCACTCCACTGTGCCATTGTTCTGGGTAATCACCCCCATGAAGGCCAACTTGGCGAGGACTTCAGGAGGCAGCACCTGAAGGTCAACTGTGGGCTGGACCTCCTCCTCAAGCACCTGTTCAGTTTTTAGCTGCCGGTGTCGGTGTCTGGCTTCTTCAGTAGAGACTTCCTTGTCAGTTGAAGGTGGAATTTCAAACAATGGGTCTGTCACATTTTCAGTGTTTTCTGTGTCCTCTGATGGAGTCTGAACTTCCTCTCTGATGTTGCATTGGGAAGCTGGAACATCCAACAGAGATTTGTCGTCAGTGTCTTGTTGGGTCACATCAGGTGTTTGTTCTGAGACACTGATGTATCTTCCTTGTTTCTGTCTGGTGCTATTTCCTCTTGCATTGTCTCCATGCTTCCTGGGCAACAAGAGGTTCGATAATTCACTTTCTGTGTATTCTCAAGTGGACATGTGTCTTCACTTGTTTTGTCAAGTCCTTGTGTGTCTTCCTCAGCATCCTGAGGCTCTGGTTTTGGGTCATAAATCTGTAGAGATGTGTTCTCTATGTCCTCTGATGGAGTCTGAGCTTCTCTGTGATGTAGCATTGGGAAGCTGGGACATCCAACAAATATTTTCGTCAGTGTCTTGTTGAGTCACACCAGGGTATTTGTTCTTGAGACCTGATGTATCGTCCTTGTTTTCGTCTGGTGCTATTTCCTCTTGCGTTGTCTCTGCTGCTTCTTGAGGTTCGATAATGTCACTATTCTGTGTATTCTCAAGTGAACATGTGTCTTCACTTGTTTTGTCATGTCCTTGTGTGTCTTCCTCAGCATCTTGAGACACTGGCTCTGGTTTTGGGTCATAAATCTGTAGAGATGTGTTCTCTATGTCCTCTGATGGTGTCTGAACGTCCTCTGTGATGTTGCATGGGAAGCTGGGACATCCAACAGATATTGTCGTCAGTATCTTCTGGAGACACAGATGTATCTTCCTTGTTTTCGTCTGGTGCTATTTCCTCTTGCGTTGTCTCCATTGCTTCCTGGGCAACAAGAGGTTCGATAATGTCACTGTTCTGTGTATTCTCAAGTGGACATGTGTCTTCACTTGTTTTGTCAAGTCCTTGTGTGTCTTCCTCACATCCTGAGGCTCTGGTTTTGGGTCATAAATCTGCAGAGATGTGTTCTCTATGTCCTCTGATGGAGTCTGAACTTCCACTGTGATGTTGCATTGTGAAGCTGGGACATCCAACAGATATTTGTCGTCAGTGTCTTGTTGGGTCACATCAGGTGTTTGTTCTTGAGACACTGATGTATCTTCCTTGTTTTCGTCTGGTACTATTTCTTCTTGCGTTGTCTCCATTGCTTCTAGGGCAACAAGAAGTTCGATAATGTCAGTATTCTGTGTATTCTCAAGTGGACATGTGTCTTCACTTGTTTTGTCAAGTCCTTGTGTGTCTTCCTCATCATCTTGAGGCTCTGTCTCTGGTTTTGGGTCAGAAGTCTGTAGAGATGTGTTTTCTATGTCCTCTGATGGAGTTTGACCCTCCTCCACGTCTGGGACATTTTCAGTTGAGACATCCAGTGAAAGTTTATCATCAGTTTCTCGTTGGATCACGTCAGGTGTTTGTTCTTCGGCACTGAAGAACCCTCCTCATTTTCAACTGTGAAATTGGTTCGACTTCCTCTTGGATTGGCTCAGTTCTTCCTGGAATGTAGCTGTATTTCCTGGGGCAACATCAGGTTTACTTTCAATGATTTGGTATTCTCAAGAGACTTTTCCTGGCTGGTGTCGGTTACGTCCTCTACTGTATTGTTGCCGATCTGAATCACTCCCATTGCAGCCAACATGGGCAGAACGTCAGCAGGCAACAATTCCAGTAATTCTTCTTCATTTTGGGGAGCTGTAGAAGTGACCTCTTGTGTCAATCTAGCTGCACTTTCCTCACCAGATGTGTCGTCTACTCGCAGCACCTCCGCTTGGTACTCCTCCTCTGCCTGGGTCGAGATGTTTGTAGAACAGGACATGCTTCGTTTCCTTGTGCAACTTCCTCGGGGTTTTCAAGCACTGTCTTTGGGGTTGGTTTAGGCTCAAAAACGGGGAAATTGTAGCCAAAGACATTCAGCAATTTGGAAGCAGCATTCTTCTTTGCCTGTTTTTGAGACTCACCTATGCAACGACTGTTTCCTCTGCTGCCACCAGTTGGATTAAAAATATGTATGGATCCATTTCTTTGTCAATATTTAAGAGGGTGAACTCCGCTATTTTCCTCCTAGCTTTGTCAGCACATTATCTAGGCAGTCAATCGGATTTTGCCCAGGCCTAAATGTTGGCATTTTCTCGTTCTGCTACTTTTCCTCCAGGAAAAGGTACAAGGAGTAACTGGAAGTCGCCGCAGGTCAGGTAGAATTTGCTGCGCTGCCTGCATTTTCGCTTCATAGACAGTTTTTGCTCGGCCTATTCCAGAAAACTTACCTATTGTTAATTGATAGGTGAAGATTCCTTGCCGTGTCGCCCTTCTCTGTCCAGGAGTTTAAACCTGGAAAACAAGTGGTTTTGGGCTCCCAGCTCAAAAGCCTCACAAATTTCATTTTTGTATTTTATGTCAATTCTTTTCCTCCAATAGCCTGAACCTGCCATTGTTGATGAGAGTGAGGTTCTCAGTTTAAATCAAGTACAAACTGTGCTGATGTCCTTGATCTGGACTGTTCTTGAGTCGTTCTTGACTTATTTAGCTCTGTAGCTGTAGTTGTGTCTCTGAACTGCAAAACACGTCTTGTCTCTGTGAAGCCTCTGTCTGAAATGAGTCGTCTGTGGCCGTGAGACAGAACATGACCTTGGCTGTGATGTCACCAAGCTCCCAGGTTACATCATCAAGTACGATCGTGGTCATGGAGATAGAACTAATGGAATGCAGTGAAGAGAAGCTATAGTTGTTGCCATGGAGATAAATATATAGCCCAATAGAAATTACATTTAATAATAATAATAATACATTTTATTTATATAGCGCTTTTCTAGACACTCAAAGACGCTTTACAGACAAAGGCAGTTAAACAAAGGTACAATACATAAAAACAGTTAATAATTACAACATTAATCAATCATTAAACAGATTTAAACAGATGGGTCTTGACATCTGCAGTCTCTGTCCCAGAGGGCAGTGATGGAGAAGGCTCTGTTGCTCCAGGTTGGAGCTTGGACCACGGAACAGCCTCAGGAACCATCTCCATGATGTGGTTGTTCGGTCAGGGCCTTAGCTGGAAGAGCAGGTGCAGTGAACAGATGACACGGGTCCAAGTGGATCAGATGAAACTGTTGTTTCAGTCGGTGATAAGACCATCCCCTCAAAATATTTCTCTGAAAAATTTTCTGCTAGCAACGTTCAGATTGTTATATGTTTTATGTACAGCCAACTTTTCTTAGCACTGCACTTTCTGTTGTAGCTTTGCTTGTCTGTTGTGGGCGTTGTTATTACCCATAGTTACTTGCCGAAATTGAGTCAGTCATGCTAGTTGTTAGCTTGACTATATTTTCGTTACTTTAGCTGGCCAGCTAAAAATGCCTACTGTCAGTTAGGGCTGTGCAATTAATTGAATTTCAATTTCAATTATGATTCTTGCTGTAATCGTTTACAAAAATTGTGTAATTGTGATCATTGACCGTAACTTATAAGTGTTCAAAAAGCACTCATTTATTTCCTTAATTTGGAAAATAGGTGGTTTCTTTACAATTGTAGAATACATTTACAGTGGTTTATTTTGTGAGACCTGTCACATGTTTCATTTTATTTCTTCGTTCTTTATATTTAAAGGGCACTAATGCTCTGCAGTATCTCTCAGCTAATTATCGTTTGAATAATTTGTGATTATTATTTCATCATAGGTTATAACTTTAGATCGCCAATCACATGAGAGAGAAAAAAAAAGTCTGTTAAGAAACTTTAATAATGTTTATTTTGACAAAATCACGTGAAATCTCGTACTTCTACACTCATAAAAAACATCCGATTTAACACTAACGGTGGTGATCTCTAAGTTTCACTGCTACAAGCTGTTTACTTAAAGGTTGTATGGAGGATTTTCAAAAATTGTTTGTTGTCAGTCTTGGTCAAAACCAGATGCATAGATTTGTAACAGCCTTGTACTTACCCCCAATTTACACCAAAGCTGCAGCAGCGCGTAACTGCAGCAGCACGTCATACGGCCGTCATACGCGCAGGATACGCTCATAATGGAATCAAATCTGATTTCATTCTGACCATTTACACCAGAAGTGTGAGACGCGCGTCTGACGGCCGTCAATACGCTACGCGTCCCTCAAATTAGATCGGACTTCTAATTACCAGCGTCAGCGGCGCGTCTCCCGGGCTTTATAGCAGGAAAAACACAGAAAAAAGCCGCACAGAGACTAAATAAAGTTCCGATGCCCTTTCAAAATGCGTTAACTACAAAGGTTACAGCCACTAAAACAACATGTACCGCCCAGAAGCTCCGAGAACGACCGTGAACGACCGTTAAAATTGCAAACTTTCTGATTTCTTTAAATCACGTCCTTAAAAGGCTCTTTTCTCCATAAATTCGTCAGACTGTTATAAACCACACATCCTTTACAGCTGAACTTGTAACGAACGTGTTTGTGAAAACAATGCTGTTCTCTCTGTTCACAATCGCTTTATATGAGCCGTTTTAGCCCTACCTGCTTCTGCTTTCCTCCACTACTCTCCCCCGGCTGCTCTCGGTGCCGCGCGTGCCTGTTTGGGTGCTAAGGCCGTGCACGTGGAGGAGAGAGCAGGCGAGAGAAATCCTACACTATCAATTGCGGGACGAGATGAAAATTGAAGAAAAATTAAGGTCCTAAGTACAACGTGAAGTAGGCAAAAAAAAAAACCTGATGTAAAATATGCAAATGCGGCTGCCGCGGCTTGTTAATGCTTTGAAAAAAACACCGCACCTCTGATTCACAGTTTTAGGCTCTTCCTCGTTCATAATATGGGGCAGTTTTTGGTTTCTTCATGTGTGTAGATGCTCAGGCTCGCGTTGTTGGAGCAGCACTGACGCGTCTAGTGGAGATTGAAGCTTTTGAAAATACGCGCGTATGACGTGCTGCTGCAGTTACGTGCTGCTGCAGCTCCTGGTGTAAATTCCCAGTTAGGCTAAACAAAAAAAGAATTATAAAACTATATAAACCGTGGACATGATGAGGCCAGTAAAACATTGACCAATAGATAACGAGGTACTTCGTTATCTATTGGCCTGTTAACCTGTCGAGCAAACCCTCAGGTTTCCTAAGGAACTCATTGGCCCAGTTAGCAGTGAAGGGCGTGGCCCTGGGAGGAGAAACACATGTGCATCATTTAAAAAACAGCAAACAGCTGTTGGATTTGAAAAATCCTCAATAGAACCTTTAAGTTTATTAACAGTTAAACATTGTGTTCATATGCTGCAGTTTCACATAATCATAGTCTTGTATACTATAATACTATATACTGATGCCACTTTATCCATTTATCCAGTCATATTCTTCTCTGAGCCATAAAAAACACTTGTTGTTTTTAACTATTATAACTTATATATAAATTTTTATTTTTTTTTTGCTAATTCAATTTTAAATTATTATCTTGTTTAATTTGCATGTTTCCTGGTGTCTTAAAACACCAGGAAAAAATTTCCCCATTGTGGGACAAAAAAAGGACATCTTATCTTATCAGGACTTTTTTTTCTGGCGCCATGATTGAGATCTGCCACCTGCTTGTCTCCATGGAAACATCCTTGCTTTACCTTGAACGGTGCATGATATTAACATATCTTTGTTTATTTTATTACTTATGAAAAAGCTTAAAAAGGAGCATTCTCACTGTGTAGTCGTTCTGTTTTTCTTACTGGAAATGGACGAGATTAATGCCACTGTAGAATATTCTAAGCAAAGAAATAACATCTCTGTGCAAAGAAAAGTTACATATTGCGCCTTTACATCTATTTAAAGTGATTGTTAGCATCTGGCTGAAGTTGCTGCTGAACCTTGATCCAGATACACTGCAGTGGCAGTTAAACCAAAACTCATGAGGCCAACACACTTCTCCTTATCTTCTGCTCACAGCTGTAATCATCCTCTCACCAGCCCCCAAAATGGCCCCTGAACGAGCCCCCGACTGGACCCCACATAAGCCATTCCTATCATCCAAACTCTCTACTTCTGAAATCCAGATCTACTAAACATTTCTCCTGCTGCCGTCATTAACAACATGTGCATATAACCGTTCTGTACCTTCATATTATGGACAAAACATAAATCCAGTAAATCTGTGAGCGTTTAAGCTTCTTATCGCTCAGACAGATGCCAACTTCACCAGAACATCAGAGCCATGTAGGGCTGTAGAGTATGTAGGCCTGTGTGCAGTTAAATTAGATAAATTATAATAGGCCTAGGTTTGTAAAAGCTTGTGGGTTGGAGCTGAGTTCAGACTTTTTATTTTATTTTGTTCAATCTCTTTTAATCAACATTTTTTCAGTATGTGGTAGAATTTTTATTATAATTTTGTAGTTTTGATCAATCACACGTCACTGTCTGATTTTTATGTTTGTTTTAAGACATAGTTGTTTCAATCTTTATTTCCAGAACCTCTCTATAAAATGCCCCGAGGTGACTTTTGTCTAAGACGGTGTTTCTCAACCAGGGGTACGTGGACCCTCGGGAGTATGCACTCCCTCACCAGGGGTTACTTAGACTTATTTCAGACTTTTATAGAAAAAAAAATCTATTTTGAATTAATTTAAACATTTAATTTTGTGATTATTTTTTAATATGTTTAGGGATTTTAAGACAGCGTTTTTTTACAAAAACACGAAATACAAACCAACAATTGGCAGTGTTCTTGAAAACTCATTTGTTTACCTAAAGCACAAGTTAGAGGGTACTTGGCTTGTGGGACAACATTTAGGGGGTACTTGGGACAGACAAGGTTGGGAACCTCTGGTCTAAGACCAAGCTGAACAATACATTCAATTTGGATTTTTGCTTGTTCTTGTATCATGAATATAACCTACAGCAGTGGTGGTTGACCAGTCCATTGTAGGTGACTGAGATTGCAGGGGTCCCCAGAGCTTTGTCTGGTCAGAAGGTCAGGTTATTTTGTTGTTGTTGTTTTTTTTGTATCACACAATATAATTTTTGGCTTGACAAGTCCCCGTTTAAAGGAAGAGGGGTTAAAAGAGACATATTACATAAACCTACTTTTTGAGTTTTAGCCATGTTACAGCAGTGTTCTCTCATCATTAGTTTACCCAAAATTGTATTTGGATTGCTTCATGCATGTTTGAGTAATCTTGTATTGTCCTACAGCTGATGCTCCAGTGGTGAGAAAATTCCTGTCTTCACCTACCACCTAACCCGCCCACTTGCCTGAATTTATTTGTGATTACTCAAAAATCTGACTTAAGTAAACATGTAGGGTTCAAATTGATTAGCTTAGTAAAGTTAAATTTGACAGTGAAGAGGCGGAGCTTATTAGTTTTGAACATGAAGTCAATAGACCTGTTGTTATAGAGCATTTTTGTATTTCACAATCAACAAAATGTGAATTATTGATCTTCATATGTCATAGTTTCTTTCTAAATATACAAACAAATCACAATAGGTCTCCTTAATGTCTTTGTAAGTCACTGTGAGGTTACATGTGTTGGCTCTCTCAGCTGTCTCTCGCTCGAAATACCTTCTAGACAGTCTCAGATCTCTGTTTCAATCCTGAAGCTACGCAAAATAAGAAAGTATATAATGTTAAGTTTCGATTAGTGAGTCAGTGTAATTACATAAGAGAGCAGTAGGGGAGCAGTGTCGCTGAAGTTGCTCAGTTCTGCCTTAAACCAAGTTCTTTCTTGATTAGTAGAGCCATGAAGTGACACATTTACTGCAAATATTCAATACACTTAATTGCCTGTGTACTATAGTCTCTTATAAATCTGTGGAAAACAACTGGATGTCAAAATAATTAGTGGATTAGTTGCTATGTAATAAATAAATATGTTTTGTTTATCTTTGCTGTTTAGGTTTCATTGTGGATGCAGCTTCAAGTCCCTAAAGTGGAAGATGGAAACAACTTTGGAGTCGCTGTCAGGTCCGTCACAATCTACTGGTCTTTTGCCATATTGTTTAAAAAAGTTAACGTTTTGTTTTTACTCAACAGGAAAAGTGTTTGAACTCTGACCAACCACGCACTAAGATAGAGGCTTTCCAAACTCTGCTGGCAAAGTAAGAACGGCTACAAAGCTACAAGATTGCACTTTTATCGAATATTGTGCACTTCTGTTCCTAATCTGATCCAAACTGTTAACATTTTCTGGTTTGTGTTTTAGTGTCTTAAACTGGGCTTACACTGTGCGAATTTGAAACGATTTGCCACGAATTTTGTCGGCACGACAGATCAAGATCGTAGCAAAATTCGGCTCCTCCGTACGAGTAATTCGTGCAGTGTCTGTGGGCTACGAGCTGCGATAACCTGCTCACGATGAACGCACGACAGCTGATCGGAGCATCGCCAGCAACATCAAACATGTTTGATATTTGTCGTGTGTCGCCAGGGTCCAGGCGCTGCTGAAGCAGGGAAAACAGCGTGTATGCTAGCACAGAGGTGTACAAAGATAACAAGCACACCTGAACAAACCTCCGTGAATTAGGGGCCAACTTCACGGAGGTTCTGAACAAATCCCACGCCACCAAAGACACAAGTGCAACAGTGCAGCAACACACTTTAACAAGTAGGGCTAACAGTTTTGGTACGTTGGTGGTATCAGATAAGAAGATCGCAATGCGCTTCTACTGTGTCAGACCATTTAGCGCACAGCTTAAATATGAAGCTACACGGCAGCATCCAAACAACTCAGCCAACTGTGCACAATCAACTCCAGCAACTATTGACAACACAGACTTTCATAAAGAATAGAGCGTATCGATGTACATGAAACCACAATCATAAACACCATGCCATGCGCTGCCACCAGCACAAACTCTCAACAACACGCGCCAGATATCCCCCACATAGCCTACATCAAGCACACACGCAACACGGGCACATACAGCAGCAGACGCTCGGTAATCAGATGTTACCCATGAGCTCTTACCTTCTTATTCAAAGACTGAAGTAAAACACTGTCTTCATGTGCGCTGTCCTTGTTCGTTCCAAAAAAAGTTATTAGTGCCAAAACACACCGGTGGAAACTGAAGTCCATCAGGCCAGCGAGGTCCGAGTTTAGTGTACCAAACCACAAAGATACACTTTGGCTTCACGCTCTCATGCCAGCTCAAAATATAAAATAACTCGTCGCAACTCTGTGACGCCGGGTAAAACTTTGGTGCTGCAGGACAAACCTGTGGCGGAGTGACGTACGCAGCATACATGACGTGATCAGGGGGAAGAAAAGCTCAGCGGCTGGTGATGGCTGTATCCCAGCGCTGCTGCGCACACACTTCTCTGGCTCAGATCCCTCGCACAGTCTGAGCAGGTTGAACGTA